>CALNHX010001419.1:0-227514 GCA_940337035.1 Agriotes lineatus
AACAGAAATTTCAAAACCAATTTATTTATATTTTCAAACGTTATCCGCATTATTTTCGCTACTACTCCAACATGTATTGCAAATATCTTTAACGTTTGAAATGTCATATTCTGCAGAACATTAATAAAATGCTTATTTTTCTAATTAATGATTGCATATTTACGCGGCTATTAACAGGAGTTAAAAAACGTACAAAAATAACAATGTGTCAGGGCAGTTTAATTTTTTTTTTAGCCTATCCGAACCATCGACAACTAATTAATGTCATAAGTACGACTGAACTTCCAATGTTATAGTAAATTTAAAAGCGGTTTGCTATATTTAATTAGCCGATATACAATGATTTCATTATTTCGGCATGCACTTTACTTAATCGCTATGCAGCTAAACTTACAATTAGTCTCTTATACATACTACACACTAGAAACATTCTGAAACTCTCATGGCATGTGACAAAATAATTAGGACACGGCATTAATTAAGGAATTTAGGTGCCTAATCGAAACAATTTATATTTAACAAGGAGTTGAACATGAAGCTTCAAGGCGCAAATAAAGCAATTATTGTGTTATGATAGATCTCGTTCGTGCTTTTGAGGCTAAACTGCAAGTTTTCCCCAAACTTGAAAAAAAAAACAGAGATTTGGATTTACACAAAAAAAAAAAAAAACGGACCAAGCAAAAGTCGCTGAGAGTTTAATTGTCATCGAGATTTTCAATTCAAAGAATTATCGGAAACACTGAAGTTTATTATGTATCCTGATGTTGCTTCACTTGTTAAACTGAACTCGACCAAATTTGATTGGCTGGAAATTGGAGATACTGAAATGCAGCTGATTGATTTCCAATCTAGTTCAATATGGATTCAAAATGCATCGAAACAAGGAAAGAGTTGGAATTAAATGAAATAGAAAGACTATCTGTATCAAAATTATGAAAACGTAGAATTTAATTCCAGACACATTTAGCTGTCTGAAGAAGCTGGCTTTTGTTGCGCTTTTAGATTGGTCGCGCTTGAATGCACAGTCGGTCGGATTTCCGCTTTGGGAGCCTGATATTTATCTTTGTCAGCAAGGCAACCCTCTTCTTGAGTAAAAATATGCACTTCCAGCTGCGTGCAACTCGCAACATCTCACAGCATAATACCTGTATTTTTTATATTTTAAATCGTGTGGCAGCGATGACGTATTTTATCTTAGCCAGCCCTATGCGCAAACGCCCAAACATTTAATAAGAAAGATTCCACCGTAGATATAAGGCTAGAACAGGGGTGTCGAACCTTTATTCATCTACGTACCTATTTTCTAAAGAAATGTTTAATGAAGTCATGACGCATCATCAAACAATCTTGACTCTAGCGATTAAATGGAGAAAATATAAAACTAAATACTATCAATTAACGCTTTTTATTTGCAGCCAAAAATATATATTTGTACAGCAATAGTAACGTTATGTTTATTTAAATGAAAGAAAAAATTAGTGCGACTTCCGCTGCTGCAAATTAGATGCTAAATAACTTATATTAGCTTCATACTTCGCTACTTTTAGCAGAATGCAAGCTGAACTGAGTCATCTGACAAACAGCTTCTAAGCGAGTCTTTAATGTTATTCATTTCTGAAAATAATTACTCGCAGGCATAGCTAGATGAAAATATTGTTACGATAACAAAAGCCAGCTTCTTCAGACAGCTAAATGTGTCTGGAATTAAATTCTACGTTTTCATAATTTTGATACAGATAGTCTTTCTATTTCATTTAATTCCAACTCTTTCCTTGTTTCGATGCATTTTTTGAATCCATATTGAACTAGATTGGAAATCAATCAGCTGCATTTCAGTATCTCCAATTTCCAGCCAATCAAATTTGGTCGAGTTCAGTTTAACAAGTGAAGCAACATCAGGATACATAATAAACTTCAGTGTTTCCGATAATTCTTTGAATTGAAAATCTCGATGACAATTAACTCTTCAGCGACTTTTGCTTGGTCCGGTTTTTTTTTTTTTTTGTGTAAATCCAAATCTCTGTTTTTTTTTTTTCAAGTTTGGGGAAAACTTGCAGTTTAGCCTCAAAAGCACGAACGAGATCTATCATAACACAATAATTGCTTTATTTGCGCCTTGAAGCTTCATGTTCAACTCCTTGTTAAATATAAATTGTTTCGATTAGGCACCTAAATTCCTTAATTAATGCCGTGTCCTAATTATTTTGTCACATGCCATGAGAGTTTCAGAATGTTTCTAGTGTGTAGTATGTATAAGAGACTAATTGTAAGTTTAGCTGCATAGCGATTAAGTAATGTGCATGCCGAAATAATGAAATCATTGTATATCGGCTAATTAAATATAGCAAACCGCTTTTAAATTTACTATAACATTGGAAGTTCAGTCGTACTTATGACATTAATTAGTTGTCGATGGTTCGGATAGGCTAAAAAAAAAATTAAACTGCCCTGACACATTGTTATTTTTGTACGTTTTTTAACTCCTGTTAATAGCCGCGTAAATATGCAATCATTAATTAGAAAAATAAGCATTTTATTAATGTTCTGCAGAATATGACATTTCAAACGTTTAAAGATATTTGCAATACATGTTGGAGTAGTAGCGAAAATAAATGCGGATAACGTTTGAAAATATAAATAAAATTGGTTTTGAAATTTCTGTTGTTACTGAAACATCTGCTGTTTAATTTAGTTCGGTTACTTATGGAGCATGCTTTATGTTTTTGGTTTTTTTTTTTTATACACAGCTACGTTTCCATATTGTATTTTAAAATAAAACGCATTTACACATATTGCACGTTATAATAAACTTACTGCATGAATTTTGAATTATTTTAAATCGTGATGTGTTAATGTGCCTCTTCGAGGTATAAATAACAGGGGTCAGAATTGTGAATGGGGGTGTAAACATCTTGCATCCGCTTCTGCCATCGGTTGAATAAATAAGTCGGAAATATATTCTACTTCATTCGTCAGCCGTAGTTGACATTGGTTATCGTGCATCCCGATCGGTGCATGCATGCAGAGGCGCTATCTCTGACAATCTTTATCACCCTTTTCTAGTGTAAATATATACATCCGGCTGCTGAAAATTGTGAGATTTAACCGCCGTATCTTGCATATTTTATTACGTGGATCAGGCGTAGGATAAAAAAGTCGTACGCGCTGGAAGGTGCATCTAACTGGACCTGTGTGTGGGGGAAAATATATATATTATTCACTATGGCAAATTTCTGCTGCAAGTTCTGTAACTAACGTGCCGGCCATTTGCTTCTGTTCTCCAAGAAACTACAGTGCGTCGACATTCTGCTCTGCTGATAACGCGTCAACAAGCCAAAAGTGCCCACAGCTGTCGGCGAATCACACCGCGGCGCAGTTTCCGGAGGCTTGAGCGAGGGGCGGAAGAGGAAAAAATGCAAATCGGATAGAAAAATTCTGACGCTGAGGAATATGTACGTAAATATTTTTAATTTTAGTTTTACTTTGTGTTAGAGTAAGTAGTGTGCATGCTAGGAGTCGAGCGCAAGTAGCAAGTATATTTTTATTGTACGACATAATTTTTAGAGAAAGTTTTGCAAGTTTCGCTACTTGTGGAGACGCTATTATTGAAAATATTCGATTAGAATTCAAACCATTTTAAACATTGTTGAATTTACGTCGAAACTAGATTAAAATAAATTTAACTATGAATTCTAACGTAACAAGCGTTCTTAACTATAAAAATGTATATTTAATTTTTAAAATTATACAGATTGGAAAACAATCCCCAACCACACCGTGGCGCAGCTGAAATTTGCCGAAGGCTTGAGAGCGAAAGGTTGGAAGAGGAAAAAAGGCAAATCGGTGTAGAAAAATTCTGACGCTGAGGAATATATCTGCTCCAGGCTGCGAAAATACGTAAATATTTTTAATTTCTGTGCATTTACTTTTATTAGTAAGTAGTTACATTTAGAAATTTATATAAAAATTTTGCTAAATTTTATTTCATTGCTGTAATGGCTCTTAATTTCCCTGAGTTAAACATAGACATAGATCGGCGTGTAGAAAAATGCAACGGTCGCATACATTGGTATTTTGACAAACAGTCGACTTCTGGCGGAGTTGCTCAACTATCTAAAAGTTGCACTGACGAATGTAGCGTTTTTAATGCTATTATAACAGTGGATCTTGTCGCCTTCATGCGAGAAACTCTCGCAAATTATTCTGACGACTATTTAGCTCAACTAATTTCCGATCGATTAAGAGACATTCGTGAGCATTATGTTCAAGTTGATAGCAACATTAGAGCAGAACTCAAAAATGCATTTAAAATATTGCTAAAATTGCGAGAAACTAGATTTGATTTGCATGCTACTAAAACAGCCGAACGTGTTCTCTTATTGCAAGAATTTCATTCTTATTTTACCGACGCTGAGTTACCTCAAATAATTTTATGGCATTTAAAAGAAATTCGCAAGTATTATCTTAGAGTTAATGCGAGTATTAGATCAGACCTCAAAACGTCTTTTGAAATATTACAAAATTTGCGGGAAACTAGATTAAAATAAATTTAACCTTAAATACAGTGTTTTCCAATTACTTTTCACCGTGCATCAGTTGTGTTTCACTATTTGTCAAATGTAATTCCCATTTGTCAATATTCCAGCATTATAGCTACATTTCAATAATTGCATTGTATTTGCCAATAAATTTATAAAATCAATTTTGTATTTTAAAATAAATTATTATCAATACTGGATCGTATGATAATAAAATGCATATTAATCTGCGTCTAGCGAAATGCGCTAATTTTATACTTATTTTGCAAAATATATTTTTTAATATGCGCCTTCTATATTTGTATATGTGCTTATATTCTAACTCTATAGTTATGTTTAACAATTGGCTGTTATAAATGTTTTTTATTGTTCGTTGTTTGAAATTTCGGAGAACAGAAGCAAATGACCGACGCGTAAGTTACAGAACTTGCAGCCGAAATTTGTTATACCACATTGCCTTGGGCTCATTACAAAATTGCCGAAGAATTGTGTAAATGATCAATGCTTGGATCATATGATAATAAATGCATACGTCTAGTGAAATAAATTAATTTTATTTGTGTATGGGCTTATATTCCAGCTTTATAGTTACATTTCAATAATTGCATTGTATTTGCCAATAAATTTATAAAATCAATTTTGTATTTTAAAATAAATTATTTACAATACTGGATCGTATGATAATAAACTGCATATTAATCTGCGTGTACTTATATTCTAACTCTATAGTTACATTTTAACAATTGTATTGCATTTTAAACTTATAAAAGCAGAAGCAAATGGCTAAAAGTTTGACCGACGCGTAAGTTACAGAACTTGCAGTCGAAATTTGTTATACCGCATTGCCTTGGGCTCAACACAAAATTGCCGAAGAATTGTGTAAATGACCAATGCTTGGATCATATGATAATAAATGCATACGTCTAGTGAAATTAATTAATTTTATTTGTGTATGGGCTTATATTCCAGCTTTATAGTTACATTTCAATAATTGCATTGTATTTGCCAATAAATTTTTCGGAGAGCAGAAGCAAATGACCGACGCTTAAGTTACAGAACTTGCAGTAAAAATTTGCTATACCACATTGCCTTGGATTCATTACAAAATTGTCGAAGAATTGTGTAAATGATCAATGCTTGGATCATATGATAATAAATGCATACGTCTAGTGAAATTAATTAATTTTATTTGTGTATGGGCTTATATTCCAGCTTTATAGTTACATTTCAATAATTGCATTGTATTTGCCAATAAATTTATAAAATCAATTTTGTATTTAAAAATAAATGCATATTAATCTGTGCCTAGTAAAATTCGCTAATTTTATACTTATTTTTGCAAATATATTTTCTAATATGTACTTCCTATATTTGTGTGTGTACTTATATTCTACCTCTATAGTTACATTTTAATAATTGTATTGCATTTTGAAAATAAATTTATAAAAACAATTTTGTATTTTATTCTATGCGTGTGAAATGCACTAATTTTATACTAATTTTTTGCAAATATATTTTCTAATATGCACTTTCTATATTTGTGCGTGTACTTATATTCTACCTCTATAGTTGCATTTTAATAATTGTATTGTATTTTGAAAATAAATTTATAAAACAATTTTGCATTTTATTCTATGCGTGTGTATGTGCATGCGTGCTATACGAATTATTATATTAATATAAGAGGTGAAGTGCTGACTGGTTGGTATGTACGTTGACACCAACGTGCAGGTATAGGAAATAAAACAAGAAATTAACTTACTATAGCATTTATTTTCTTAAAACGTAAATTATATTTCAAGCCTACTAGTATCTAGCCTAAACGGATAGAGCGTTGAGGGTGATTGCTATGCGCCGAATATTGAGGCTGGAAAGGTAGTATGCGATTTCATTGAAAGTATAACAACTTCTTATACATCTCTATTGTTTCTTCTAAATCTAAAGGCTGATCAAATGCCTTTTCGGATGGCTGCGATATGCCCAGGTGTTTGTACATCGGATCCATTTGAATTGTTCTATGCTACGTCTTATTATAAACATGGCTACATTTTGAAGTATATCGTGCCTAGGAGGTTAATAATAATAATAATAATAAAAATATGTTACGATGATGATTACAGCGGGCTAGACCGATTTTCGCTCGCTCGCTGCCAAATCAATAATCGATTGCAAATAGGTAGTATGCGTGCAAACAAAAAGCAAGAGATCAGCAATTGGCCGCAAGTTGATAACGCTTAACGTGCATTATTTAAAAGCATTTTTTAAGATTGGCTGTTTAATAAAATACAAGTGTTCATGTTATAAATTAGCGCGTTAATTTAACCGTTTTTCGCAGAAATTATTTGTACATTTAGCGCATTTTAAATAAGTCGTGTTTGTTTGGCCGAACGCTTGCTGCAGAAATTTCAATCCTAAACTTGTCGCAGCGATTTATAATTGCAAATAATGCATTTTAATCTGCTCCTTCTATATTTGCGCATATGTTTTACATTGTATTTACATATCAATACTTGTATTGTATCATATGTTAATAAATTTATATTAATCTACATCTCCTTAAATGGAACAATTTAGCATTATTAACTTGAATTGCATTATTGTTTGTTTTATTTGACTTGCACGCACGATGAAGAACTTGTAGGAACTTGCTACGTTGGCGGCTACTTGCAGGCATGGGAAATAAAGCAAGAAATTAACTTAATAGATCATTTATGTTCTTAAACGTAAAATACATTTCAATAGCGCTAAATTAAGTATTCCACATAATTTTTCAAATAAAATAAATAAATAGACATTCGTAAAAATGATTTTAAATAGCGTAACTTATAGTTGAATCCTTTAGATTATATGCAGCAGGGTCAGGTTTTGTGAAATTTTGCAATGTTAAATAATTCAAACGATCAGTTAATAAATTTATATTAATTTACATCTCCTTAAATGGAACAATTTAGCATTATTAACTTGAATTGCATTATTGTTTGTTTTATTTGACTTGCACGCACGATGAAGAACTTGTAGGAACTTGCTACGTTGGCGGCTATTTGCAGGCATAGGAAATAAAGCAAGAAATTAACTTAATAGATCATTTATTTTCTTAAACGTAAAATACATTTCAATAGCGCTAAATTAAGTATTCCACATAATTCTTCAAATAAAATAAATAAATAGACATTCGTAAAAATGGTTTTAAATAGCGTAACTTATAGTTGAATCCTTTAGATTATATGCAGCAGGGTCAGGTTTTGTGAAATTTTGCAATGTTAAATAATTCAAACGATCAGTTAATAAATTTATATTAATTTACATCTCCTTAAATGGAACAATTTAGCATTATTAACTTGAATTGCATTATTGTTTGTTTTATTTGACTTGCACGCATGATGAAGAACTTGTTGTAGAAACTTGCCACGTTGGCGGCTACTTGCAGGCATAGGAAATAAAGCAAGAAATTAACTTAATAGATCATTTATTTTCTTAAACGTAAATTACATTTCATAGCGCTAAATTAAGTATTCCACATAATTCTTCAAATAAAATAAATAAATAGACATTCGTAAAAATGATTTTAAATAGCGTAACTTATAGTTGAATCCTTTAGATTATATGCAGCAGGGTCGGGTTTTGTGAACTTTTGCAATGTTAAATAATTCAAACGTTCAGTTTAGCGCAAATCCGCGAGAAAATGCGCCCTTGTGCTTGCAAATTCTTACGACATCTCCAATTTTGTGCTTAGGTTTGCGCCGATTTATTTTTAAATGTTTGTCTTTATAAGCAAATAATTCAGTAGCAGGTTTAACAGCTATCGGATCCATTTGAATTGTTCTATACTACGTCTTACTATAAACATGGCTACATTTTGAAGTATATCGAACCTAGGCCTCTAATAATAATAATATGTTACCATGATGATTACAGCGGCTAGACTGATTTTCGCCTGCTCGCTGCTAAGGCAGCCAAACCAATAATTGATTGCATATAGGTAGTATACGCACAAACAAAAAGCAAGAGATCAGCAATTGATCGCAAGCTGATAACGCTCAAGTTGCATTATTTAAAAGCATTTTTAAGAATAATAATCAGCCAAAATGTTACATCTAAACTACACAAATACAAGCGTTCATGTTATAAATTCGTGCGTTACTTTAAAACACTTTTCGCAGAAATTCTTTGCGCATTTAGTACATTTTAAATAAGTCTTGTTTGTCGAACGCTGTGCTTTCATCCTGCCGTACTCTTTAGATAAACGTTTGTAGCAAACTACACACCTTCGCCTATTTTTAGAACGTTCTAATACGTGCACCAAAGGCTCTCGAGAAATTTCTGCAGCCGTTTCTTCACTTTCTAAGACTTCACTTTGGGAGTCGCTGTTAAGCTGTATGCCGTCTTCTACAAATCTCAGTGACGGGGTTGGGAATTGTTTTCCAACCTGCTCGAGCTCCAAAAGCACCAGGTACAGCCGTCTTTTGTTAAGAGATGTTATATCATCTTCCGCGAGGGCATCTACTAGCCTTTTAGGCAGCAGTACGGCGCCATGCTCCAATTCGCATAAAATAAATTTGAAGCCGCCTTGTTTGGCAAATCCCGACTTCAGTTTTAAAATGCGGTATTTTCTGTTTAATTCCAACTCTCCAGCCTGCAGCCTCACCTTCCGGGAAATGGCACTAACATTATTCAATTTGTTTAGATCCATTTTAAATTTGATTAATCGCTACTCACAGAGAACAGCTTTGTAAGAGCGGATAGTAGCTTGCAATTGTCAGCACTTTTGGATTCTTGATATACTATCACAACCGAATTTCGACGCGCTGTAGAAATTTTATTATTCTTCGATGACTGAAATTTCGGAGAGATTGATCGGGCACGTAAGTTACAGAATTTGCAGTAGAAATTTGTTACAGTGAATGCTATATATATATATATTTTCCCCCATCACACGCTCCATATCCAAGCTAGATGCGCGCCGGATGCAGCTGCGCGATCTAATATAATTAATTCATAAAAGCAGGTGTTATGGGGTTAGATTTACGATCCGGTTGCAGGTGCGCCGGGCCGGATGCAGCTGCGCGATGTTATCGGGCGAGATTTATGACATGCAGGTGCGCCGGATGCAGATGTCAGGTGTTATGGGGTTAGATTTACGATCCGAATGCAGGTACGCCGGGCCGGATGCAGCTGCGCGATGTTATCGGGCGAGATTTATGACATGCAGGTGCGCCGGATGCAGATGTCAGGTGTTATGGGGCTAGATTTACGATCCGGTTGCAGGTGTGCATGCAGCTGCTCACAGCCCCTACACAGACATGTTGTAGCACGATTTTAGGGTGAGATTTACGGCATGCCCCGGATGCAGCTGCACGATGTTATCGGACGAGATTTACGATCCGGTTGCAGGTGTGCATGCAGCTGTTCACATCCCTTTCACAGACATGCTGCAACACGATTTTAAATTATGAATTCATACAATTACGGCTCATATATTGCATTTTAAAATAAGCGCATTTACACACGGCGTGGCGTAGAAACCAATACTAACAATCAAGCCCTTATGGAAGCGAAAATGCCGCATTGCGCGTTATAATAAATTCGCTGTATAAGGCTGAGATAATGACCACCTAAAATGGACACAGCAAATTCGGACAAGCGCAAAATTCAGCGAGTAGGCTTGCAATAAAGCAGCCTGTCCAATTTAATGTTTCTTAAACGATGCAACTAACACCTTAACGACGTGGCGTAGCAGCCAATAGTAACAAATCAAGCCCTTATGAAAGCGAGAATACCGCATTGCGCGTTATAATAAATTCGCTGTATAAGGCTGAGATAATGACCAGCTAAAATGGAGCAGCCTGCCCAATTTAATGTTTCTTAAACGATGCAACTAACACCTTCTAATTTTTATTTAAGCGAACTTAAAATAAATTCGCTGTATAAGGTTGAGATAATGACCAGCTAAATGGACACTGCAAGCTTGTAAAAACGCAACACGACCCCGCGTAAATCGAATCAATCGCAAAAATCAATCGATACAACTGACCATCAGCAACAAATCGCTGCCAGGTGAAAGGACATCTGCCGGCAGTGGAACACGAGACAATAGCAGGTGAAAAAGGAAATGAGGGGCTGTCCCAGAACTCTCATGCCATGTTATTCAAATGGGGGCCAGAACTCTCATAGCTTAACTACTTTTGTGTCCCTGAACAGCATACTTGTTGCAATTTTGCAACAAAAATCATAAAAACTAATGTTAACTTTCAAATCTGGTAACTCAGTAACAAGCAACAATTTACTAATGTGTATTTGGTTTAATCTTCACTTTTGAACTCTAGAATCTACAATTCACGTTTGTACCGTTACTTATAAAACACCCTGTATACTGTGTTACAATATAAAATTTTGTAGTGGGTCTCATCTAAAAAAGTTTGAAGATCGCTTAATGTGCTTTCAAAATCAGGACGGAAATTTGATATTCACAGTTAGTCCGAGCGTGCGACGGCGACGTCTGCAGATCATAACGGAAAATTTGGGATACGTAAAAAGCGAAATCGTGTGACAATGCATCTAGGTTGGCGTAGATAAGGCACTCTAAAGCTCGGAGCTCCAAGGAGCGATATATCCCCGAGTTTCCCTCCCCAGCCACCCTCTTCCTCGCGGCTTCGAGATAATGGTAATGTAATCTTGGGACAAATATAATTCACGACATAAATCCAGAGTATGCTTGTTGTTTAGTTGTTGTTTTGCGTTATTACGTTATGCTAAGAAAGCTCGGGAGAGATCTGTATCAGCGTTCGTAATAGTCTGTGTACGACCCATTTATTTCGAAAATAAACTCGCGTTCGATAATCGCAAGATGAATGGCACAAATCTCACATGTCCGGGACTGAAATACATGACATTATTTAACATCGTGGGAGGGCCGTGTGAAGAATTACTACTACTCTTGCTACTCCACGTCGAACCCATAGAACAGCGACAGGAAAGCTTGTGATTTGTTTACCAATGCAACACGGGAACTGCAGGCAGCTGCTGAGGAAATGAATCACATTTTGTAACTAGCTGATAGTTATCGAAGTAAAAATATTGTAAATTTTTCAAATAAAAGTGTGTGGCGTATAAGAACTTACGATAAACCCTATAGTTATTGTGTCTATTTGAACTGTCTAAGACAGAGTGTACTATTTTAATTCTAAATACAGCAAACATTTTGATATACCTCAGTCATGAGCATGTTTTTCAAATTTCTCATTCAAAGTTACGTCAATATTGAGACTTCTATTCGATTGTATCTGATTCTGGTTTTTTTTGGTGGATAAAATACTGCTTTAAAACCACTTGGAGATATAATTTGGCATTTATATTGCAGAAGTTAATTTAAAGAAAAATACTTCTTCTAATAATACATTTTAGTAGATGATGAAAGAAACACAGGTTGAGTTAATCTAAATTCCTCTGACATTGTTTTACATTACGCACGATTCTTTAAAATGGCATCTGGTTGACTGTTTTTCGTTCAAGAGATGGTTGTAATGCACATGTTCAAACAGCCCACAAATAGTATATTATATCATGAGGGACTAAAGTGCACCATTTAATCCCGCTCAAGGAATTTAGGCACTTTAGTCCCGAGGTATATAAGCTATTTTTTGCACTTTTGGAAACATTATCATCAAACACCTCCAAAATTTGGAATCTGTCAATTTGGAAACTGACAATTACAATTTATTAAAAACTGAATTGCAGTAGGTCCTGGATAGCCTGAATCAGTTGACAGTACTGAAGTGTATTGTGAGTATATGTCAAATTCGAGATTTGCAGGTTAAGTTTTGCGTCAGTGTGTGTCAAATGACAAACAAAACCTAACCTACTAACCTTAAATGAGCTACTTTAGTCCCTGTTTACGGGGACTAAAGTATCAACTTTAGTCCCGGAAGTGCAAAAAAGACAATAGCGCATTGGCATTCATTTTCGTCACATATGCTATCGGCACGGCGCCGGCGGTTGCCTTTACCCTTGGATTGCATTGCACTTCTGGTGCACAATATTTGTAATTCTGACGACCTGTCTCCAAATTTACTACGGTTTTGGCTGCAACAGCTTAAACCTTTGTGTCAGATTGCAACTGCTATATCGCCGATTGTGCAGCGACAGCGTTTTATCCCGTAATTTTCATGTACGTTTGGAGTACATTTCGGAGCACCCTTAGCAGCTGCCAGCTGTACGGTGCATATGATGCGAGAGAGTGTGTTGACACAAACCTCATGTTATCTTGACGTACTTCCTGCATATTGATTTTACATGTTCTACGGTACCTAAAAGCGATCTCCGGATCTCATTATTTAAACCTTATGATATTATAACGGTAGAATAATAGTAATCAAATCTATTTTCAATTATAAAATACTTTCATTTTTCTAATATCATATAGGTTATTGACGACTGGGAGGTTTGAACCCCTGAGTCCCCAAGGAGTAGTAGCTACTGATATTAACATACCTACACAATCGGTTCTCGTCTACCTTTAGGTGTAACTGTTGATCACATGATGTTTCCTTATTTTACCCAATTCTTTTCACTGCGTAGCCAGTGTATTAGCATCCTCCCATTTAATGCTTTATATTCATAATCACATGTGTCAATTTCATGACATGACAACAGCTGGGAACTAGATGATTACTTGAAACTAGCCAGGAAATTATTACATACCCCGAAAAATATTACATACCTGAAGAGTGGGGTGTTTCCATGGTAACAAAACATTGAGTGGGTTGTTTTCATGGTAACAAAAATATTAGCTACATCAAGATATATATTATTCAGAAATCAATTGTAGTTATTTTTAAAATTAGATGATTGCAAATAAAAATAGTATACATACCACGGTGGAAAGTTGCATCCCTGTCTCGAGATAAAGTTAACCTAATCTCTCGACAGTAATGAAACAGTTCCCACCTCGGTATGTAATATACTATTACATCCATTATTTCTTTTCTGTCCTCCAACCAGGATTTCCTTGGTCGTCTCGGATTCCTGTTGCTAATGGGTACCGCCTCGAATCGTTTTATTGTCTGTCTCTCTCGTTATAATCCTTTCACATGCTACAATTATCTAAGTTGTGGTTCTTGGATGTTGATCTCTGGTGGTTTTACTTTTAGATCAGTGCAGTAGTTGTCATAGTAATTACATATGCGCATACTGTCGACTTTTTTTACTTTTCTGAGGTACCACATTTCCATAGCTTATCTTTAATAATATCCTGGATTTACAATCGTATGTCAGTGTTGGTAGAAAAACATATTCTTACACAAATATCTTTGATTCTTCTGTTATTATCTTTTTCTTTTTAAAGTTGTCTAACAGTTGTTACCAAAATTTACACAAAAATTTAAAAATCGTAAAGTATCTAAATTTCACAATAGCGAGAGTACGAGGGCACAATCGCCGGCCGCCTGACTCAGTGCAGACTGTACGTTATAGGTACGTTTGAGATTTTGCAAGACGTTCTAAATGACGCAACGTGGGAAACTCTTTTTTAGAGAATGGAAGATTTATTACAGGCAGCTGTATTTGGAAATATAAATGATGACGATTTGGAGGACGCAGTTTTGCTCAATGTACTGCATCCACGCCGTAACATACATTTACGATCAGTTACTTATGGCAAACTAAACATAGCGAGATTAACCTTAGAAGAATCTCGACATTACCTTCGTTTTGAGAAAGAGTATATACAAAGGCTATCAAATGCTTCAGACACACCAAACGAAATTAGAACGGAAAAGCGATATATTACTAGTGGCGTGGAAAGCCCGTGTCTCGCTTACAAAGGTCTTGTCGAAAGTTCTTTCAATATCAATAAAAACTCCCAGAGTGGACATTTTATTGTCTAGCGATCTCTCAATCCGGTTTACTACAGCATGAAGCGCCGATTCAGTAGATCTCCCTAAGATATAGGCGTGTTGGTTTAGGTGCAATGGGTGTAAAACCAGCACCCTTTCCCGTATTTCTCTGTCACAAAGTCACAGCTTCTTTAGCAAGAAGGATGTAAGACTAATGGGACGCTATGATTTGGCCTGGGTATAATCTGTACGCCCTGGTTTAGGTATAAACACCACCTCCACTTCTCTCCAGGGCTCCGGTATATATCGAAAAGCAATACATGCCCGGTAGATGCGCACCAGGTGAACAAGCATCAGGTCCCGTTCCCATTGTAGTAGGGCTGGAAAGATACCGTCCACTCCTGGCGACTTGAGGGGGAGAAAGGAGTTTATAACCCAAGTTATTGTTGTTCCTCTCACAGTACTTTACCAATTCGATCAACTCCGCGCTAGGTGGGCGGTCAATTGAATCACTGGGGAGATATAAAAATGTGAAAATGGCATCTTCCTTCTCTTCGTTGATACTACAGCTCATCTGTATCGCCATAATAACACGAGTACAGAGGTGTGACAAAACAAAGGCTTGAAAATGCTTGGGACAGTAGATGCACGTCCTTAATTTCTCATCGGTGCTATCTGTTAACAGTGCCATTGCGGTTAATTTTTCCACAAATCTTAGATTTTACAATCCAAGGCTCTTGTATCAATGCAACAGTATCCTGTTAGCTGTCGATCTGTCTGCGTAGAGTAACAGTAGCTCCTTGGCAGTGTTGCAGGTTAATTCGTAAACTATTTGGTCCAGGTTGGGTGGACGTGGGTTCGACAATAAGTTATTCGGCCTCCGTGTCCGATCCGGACTCTAAAAGCACACTCATCAGTTTCGTCTCCTCCTCATAAAGAGTATTCATGGGGATGGAGGGTTGTGAGGCTTCCTCTTCGGATAGCTGCTGTGGTAGCGGCGGCTCTCCTACTGGCGACGGCGGGGTATCCAAGGACGCACCCTGGTCTGTAACAGAAAAGGGTTTGGGTATCCGCAGACGCACCCTTCCCTAAGGGTTTGGAGTCTGGAGGTGCATATCCAGGCCTCTGTATTTTTTATTTTAGAGATATAAACTGATAGTGCACTTTACTACCTCTAGTTTTGACTACTGTTTTAGCCTTTTCACTTAGCGCAAAAACTAGAAGTCTGCCAACTTACTCTTGCTTTTCGGCTGTATTGAAGAGGGGCCAGTCCGCAGCACCTATCCAGGGGTTCTGCACTGCCAGTCAACGAGTAATAGTCTCCGTAGGTTTAGGTCAAATCCTTTTGCTTGTGGAAGGTGTAAGCCTACCGGAACCAGCCGCCTTGGAGCTAGCTCTGGGAGTCAGTCCCTTGGTAGTGGTTGAGGAGGACCTACGTAGCTATCTACTTCTGTCTTTGACTTTGCCTGAAACTTCAGGAGCCAGCCGTTGGATGGAGGTAGAGGCAGTAGCGCCGGAGTTCTCGGCAGCTAGGCGAGCGTCTCTTCTGCGTTTCTGCTCGGAGCCAGAAATCCTCTTCATATTTGGAAGAGTATGTTCCTCCTCTTTCTCTAATATTTGCTGCTCCTATTGTTGCGGTTCTTTCGGTTGAGAATTATACGAAGGCGCGCCCTGTACGGTTTCTTCTATCTCCTCTTCATCCATGCTGAAAAAAGATTCATCTCCCTAGCTCCCCGCCCACCACTAAGCCCAACAAGGGGACGCCGAACTTCAACGCCAAGGATACTATGGAGATATAGCTCTCAGAGATGAGTTGCGCGCAAGCAGGCACCTTTAGGGGAGCCCCAGGGTATCAGAAACCAGAGTCCCTAGGAACCTTATCAATCCATTGCATGCCCCTTCACCCCCAAAGAGCTCACCCTTCCGGCGGTCTGACCCGATGGAACAGCCGATTGGTCGAGGTGGGTTAGTCTCGACCTCCCGTCTAAGTTAAATCAGTGCCAAAGATATGTGTTACTGAGCTCCAGGAAACCAAACCGTCCCAGAGGCAGCTCAATCCCCAGGATCCCTTCATCAACCGACACGAGTCGCCTTGCATGGCACAAACACGAGGGCAACCTAAGACCCTGAGAAATTCATTGAGCGGTCACAACTCAATGAAGAGGGGGGATAGTCCTAAGTGGCAGCTTTCGTTCCATCAGACAGGAGTTTAGGCCCGGGATTTTCCTACTAGCTAACCACTAACCTTGTTTCGGAGGGCTTCGGCCGTTCCCCTATTCGCCACCTGGAGACGCTCTCTGTAGGTGTTCCAACCCCCGAGATACTTCATGGTACAAAGAGAAATTATGGTTGAAGCGAATCCAACGCTAGTGAACTTATAGTCTGAAATAAACCTAATGTCACAACTGAAAGTCAAAATTTGACATTAAGAACTTTGAACCGTTGTCTCCATTTTAATTTTTTAATCATATCAGGTCACCGTAAATATGCATTGTTGTCATGTTTAACTTTACCAAAACTGTTTATCGTTTTACACCATTTCAAAAACAAAATACGAATAGTTAAAATATATTGGTCAATGATTTTTTATTTAATGTATTTGCTATTGATAAAATATGCGTTTTATTTAAGTTATCTATATGGTTCCTTATAACTTGCTATTGGAGATAACAACATTAACCACACCATACAAGAAAACTAAGCTCCACATGACATTTCTTTAGCAGTGTTCTCTTCACCTTTCATGATAGAAAGGTTATCTGAAGCTTTAGTGGGAGTTGGCTGTATATGAAACAAATTTATGAATGCGATTTCGCCACTTATTTAGCTTCTATTTACTCTAATCATTATCAGGTACCTCATTTTCCTTTTGTTTCCTCAATTTTTTATTAATTGAAGTACCTTGTACCCATCAGCAACATCTCGCTCAGACAATTCTCATTAAATGCTATAATTCCGTACTAAATTAACATCAAACAACTTTTTGTTTATTATTCTGTTTTTCCTTCTATTCTTAATGCTTTTTTGAAGTTATTCGATATGTTAATACTTTATTACAGATTGATTTGCTATAAACATATGTTGTTTCACTTAATGCAAGTTCGTTGACATTATTTTAGTATTATTTTTAAACATTTAAATAGGTTATAAATAAACTATAGATTTCGTCTTGATCCACTTATATTTTTTAATGAAATTCCCGAACATTTTCGGCTTACACCATCTTCAGGGGACATTCTACAAAATAATTAACAATGAAAAAACTTTATAACATTAAAAATCACTTACAATCAACAAACAAACAAAATCACAAATAAACAGCACACACTGGCTACAATTGCCACGGTGGGTGGACCAGAACTGGCATTCAAATACGGTGGAACATGCGCGCCGATAGAAGAAATTGTAAAAGGAGAAAAAGAACCACAATAAGAATACTCAAGGGATCGGCAAAATTTTGAAATACTCCGAACCTGCAAATATTAATTGATCGTTTAAATTGACCTATGATTTGTTCGACAAAAATATCTCCAAACACTCAGGAATGTTGAGCTTCACTTCTTTATCGAAATAATGTAAGATTCTAAAAAAAGACTCCCTATCGAAATTACGATCGTTCTCGTTGATATGTACAGCGAAGTTCGATTGACTTTTGGATTTTCTAATGCAATTAAAATGTTCGCTAATTCTGATGTTGAAAGCTCTACCGGTCTGTCCTATATATGTAGCTCCACAATTGCAAGTCAAGCTCTAAACGTAATTTTTCTGTAGGGAGCCAATTGAGTCTTTATTAATAACCAAGAGAGTTTGTAAATTGAAAATATAGGTGGAGAAATTATAGGGTAGCAGAAGGAATCAGATATACATTTTCTCTTTTGTTCTAAATTTTTTTTGATAGTATAGATGGGGAAGTCGTTTTTTATGGCAATATACAGTAATGTTCTCAGTTCTAACACGTAATCTTCGTAAGAGAGGGGTAAGATATGTAGACGATAAAACAGAATAAAAGAAAGCTGTTTTATGGCACATAGGGTGATTAGAATGATAGTTTATACAATGATCCGTATGAGTGGGCTTTCGATATATTTTAAATGATATGACATTAACATTTTTAATTACTGTTAAATCTAAGAAGTTTAGTTGATTATTTTATTCAAGTTCGTGAGTGAATTTTATATTAGAATGACAATTATTAAGAGAATTTAAAATAGAATCTAATATGTTGAAATAAAAATTTTTAACTACACAAAAACAATCATCTACGTATCTTACCCAGAAGACAATATTTTTGACAACTGGATTATCGGAGCTTAGGAATTGAGATTCAAGATTATCCATAAAAATATCGGCTAGGAGTGGGCTGAGATTATTGCCCATAGCAAGACCATTTGTTTGAGAATAGAGAATGTTGTTAAAAGTAAAGAAATTTTGTCGTAGGCAAATATCCACGACAACGATTTTCGTATTATTAATTTAATTAAGTAACAATATTTGCAATTTTTTGATGGCCTATAGCAAGGCAGTTCTTATGTATGCTAACTCAAAAGAGCACACGAGCTAATCGTTTGAAAAAAATTAAACCTAAAGTAGGTACCACAAGTTGCTGTGATACACAATATTTTAATATACAGGCAGTAGCGAATCACAGATGCGTAAACAGTAAATTGAACTAATATCAGTGTTAAGGACTTTATAAACTTTGCCGCTTCTCTTACATTCTGAATTCGTACTGTGCGCAGTAGACTGCCTCGCCGGCATCCGATTCCAAAAACACTTACGTTTCATCTGCCAAAGTGGCAGCATGCAAACCGGTCCGCACTCCGAAAGCTAATTCTTTGTAAATGTTAAACTGTTCGTGTTAATTTATGGCAATAAATTACTACCTTCGCTTTTCAAAGTGTGTATAATTCAGTGAAACCTACAATCATACAGTCCACAAATTCCAAGGCGAGCTGGCGATCAGCGGTTTTCCAGATAGCGAAAAACTGAGAAGGCTACAAACATTGTACCTTCGATCCTGATTAGTGCTCAAACATTGGTCCTACAGAACCGGATTAAACCACATTAGGTCATTGCGGGTCCAAAACAGCGACAGCATTCGACAACATTGGTCATAGGCAAGTACAAAGCATATTCAGTTTGTATTGCATCGCATGCAATCGGCCGCAAGGAAGCAGCGTCCAAATTCGCAGCAACGCGTGGAACGAAGAGGGCGCATGCGGTGCCCGTAACGAGAGGAAGGAAGACAGCAGACGGTGCTATCAACGCCAAGATTCGTGCACGTGGGCATTGCAGCTGCTAGCCAGACGGTAGTAGGAACAGAAAACCGGCAAGGCGGCACACACCAATATCAAATGTAAGCCTGATTTTCCTATGCATAAATTTGGTTTATTTCGTCTGTGTTTGTACATGTGCATAATTTCAGCTGCGTATTATTGCGTAAACAAATGGTTTATGAATCATATAAACATTTTAATTGCGTGAAATGCCAAGCTATTACGTTTGTTAGCGATATCCCCTGCATGTTTCATTCCCGCGTTGTACCAAGGCCGTTTTCTGCGTCGTAGCAACAAGTTTCCCGCGTTGTACCAGGGTCGTTTTCTGCGTCGTAAGCTACAAGTTTCTCGCGTTGCTAGCAAGCGCTGTCTGCGTTATAAACAAAATTCGCGCCAGAGGCGTG
This sequence comes from Agriotes lineatus, assembly GCA_940337035.1. Lineage (NCBI taxonomy): Eukaryota > Metazoa > Arthropoda > Insecta > Coleoptera > Elateridae > Agriotes > Agriotes lineatus. The sequence continues at coordinate 20,049 of CALNHX010001419.1, forward strand.
CGAAAGGGATTTATCATTAAAGAATATTTCAGATTCTGCAAGTAGTAAGGCTACCGCGCGTAGCATCTTGCCTGAAATATCACAGATAGTTGACCCGTTGGGTCCGCGTACCAGAAGCGTACAAAATTCACGCCAGGGGCGTACGAAAAGTAAGTTCGATCTGTTAAATTGTTTTTAATCTCAACAATTATGGATTCGCTTGTAAGAGCACGTGGCTCTATCAAGGGCAAGCTTACGAGTTTCGCAAAATACTTGCAATCGTTGCAAGCAATTTACGAGGTAGATCAATCGTTATCTAGCATTCAAATTATTCAGTTGCAAAAAAGATTGAATAATGCAGCCACATTGTTATCAGAATATGATGCGGTTCATGAACAAATTTTAGAAGCCAGTGAGGATGCAGAACGGGAAATGCAACAGCGAGTCGAATTTGAAGATTCTTATTATTTTGCAACTTCACTAGCTGAATATTTGATTAATGAATACAACAGCCAGTCTGATGTTGCATTAGATCGTTCTGGATCGCCTGCTGGTAGCGTAAGATCAACGCATTCAAATTGCAGTTCACATTGCAATAATCAAGCTGTACGCCTTCCTGCCATTTCGATTCCCAAATATTCAGGGAACGTTTCAGAATGGTTAGAGTTTCGTGAGATTTTTATTAGTTTAATTCATGAGAATCAAGCGTTAACTAATATTCAAAAGCTGCATTACTTAAAGGCTAGTTTACAGGGTGATGCAAGCCAAATTATAAAAAGTTTAGAGTTTACTGCGGGTAATTATACTCTAGCTTGGGAGGCATTGTGCAATCGATACAATGATCCAAAAATTCTGGTTCATAACCACCTCAAGGCTATTTTTGAACTTGAATCTTGCAGTAAGGAATCTGCAACTAAATTGCGTACGATTAGCGATATGTTATTCAAGCATTTTGCAGCAATCAAATCATTAGCTACCGAAAGCGAGCTTCTTGATTTTGTTATAATTTATGTAGTTTCTAAAAAACTGGACCCCACTACATTTCGTGAATGGGAGGTCCTTAGAAACCGGTCAAGTTCTGACCTGCCTAATCTTGATGAGTTCAAGGAATTCTTACAAAATACAGCAAATCTTCTAGAAACTCTGGAAGTAAAAAATGTTAAGCTTGTACCCGAAAAGTCTTCCAAGGTACATTCGAAATCATTTGTGTCAGGTACCCCTTCGTGTCCACTTTGTAAAGGATCTCATTCCTTGTACAAATGCGATAAGTTTGTCAAGATGTCTGTTCTTGACAGAAAGTCAAAGGCATAAGAGCTCCGCGTATGCTTTAATTGCCTAACTCAGGGTCACCTTGCGAGCCTTTGTAGCTCCAAATATACGTGTAGAAAGTGAAAATCAAGGCACAACACACTTCTTCATGAGGATAAGCCTCAGAACGCTTCTTCTAGTCAACCAGGATCTGCGATGTCGGCAGAAACCCCTGTTGAACTAAACCAATCGATTTCGGCATTCTGTTCGAATGCTTTTCAGGTACTCTTACCTACGGCTACCGCTAAACTCATCGCTGATGATGGTACGCCTCACGTTGTGCGAATCCTGCTGGATTTCGGTTCCCAATCGAACTTTATACGTTCAGATTTGTGTAAAAGGTTGAAGCTTCCAATTCGCGAAGTCAACGTTACTGTTTCTGGCTTAAGTAAAGCCACTTCTCAAATCAAGGCTAGGTGTGATATCAAGCTGCAAGCCCCTCACACTTCATACGGCATTGGCCTATCCTGTCTTGTTCTCGATGAGATTACGGGTGTTACTCCAAGTTTTCGCGTCCAGCGAAACAGCTTCAAGGTTCCTGATAACATCAAGTTATCAGATCTGTCCTACGACCAACCGGGCACCATCGACATTCTGATTGGTTCGCCCATTTTCTGGCAGCTCCTTTGTATTGGACAAATTGGTCTAGGCCCAAATCTTCCTATCCTCCAAAAGACTCGTTTTGGTTGGATTGTTTCTGGCCCCACAGGCCCCCCTTCTGCGTACCCTGTACAGTGCAATCTTAGCACGATCGAGGATGCTTCTGACCCCATTGCTAGGTTTTGGCAACTCGAACATTACCCAGAGGAAAAGGTCCGCACAAATGAAGAGAACGCCTGTGAGGCACATTTCGTGCAAAATACTCAACGAGAAGCGAATGGTCGATTCGTTGTCTCTATCCCTTTCAAGAAGCCTGTAGAGGTACTGGGCGATTCATTGCAAATCGCTCAGAAAAGATTCTTATCAGTAGAGAATATTTCAGATTCTGCAAGTAGTAGGGCTACCACGCGTAGCAGCTTGCCTGAAATATCCCAGATTTCAGATTCTGCAAGTAGTAAGGCTACCACGCGTAGCATCTTGCCTGAAATATCCCAGATTTCAGATTCTACAAGTAGTAAGGCTACCAATCGTAGCAGCTTGTCTGAAATTTCCCAGATAGTTGACCCGCTGGGTCTGTCAAGCCTTTGGTGGCACGGTCCCACCTGGCTAAGCGAAGGTGAGGCATCTTGGCCTACTTCCATGTTCAATATTTCAGATTCTACAAGTGGTAAGGCTACCAATCGTAGCAGCTTGTCTGAAATATCCCAGATTTCAGATTCTACAAGTAGTAAGGCTACCAATCGTAGCAGCTTGTCTGAAATTTCCCAGATAGTTGACCCGCTGGGTCTGTCAAGCCTTTGGTGGCACGGTCCCACCTGGCTAAGCGAAGGTGAGGCATCTTGGCCTACTTCCATGTTCAATATTTCAGATTCTACAAGTGGTAAGGCTACCAATCGTAGCAGCTTGTCTGAAATATCCCATATTTCAAATTCTACAAGTAGTAAGGCTACCAAGCGTAGCATCTTGTCTGAAAGATCGCAGATATTTGACCCGCTGGGTCTGTTAAGCCTTTGGTGGCATGGTCCCACCTGGCTAAGCGAAGGTGAGGCCTCTTGGCCTACTTCCAAACATGTTCGTGCTGAGCTTCCAGAATTCAAAAAAGAAGTTCAGAGTTTTTCTGTAACCTCTGTTGAACCATTTCCGTTCAATCAGTATTCAAGCTTCGCTCGCTTACAACGAGTTACAGCTTATTGTTTTGTCACAAAGGCAGTGCACCTTGAATTGGTCGCTGACCTTTCTACTGAAACCTTCTTAATGGCTTTTCGCCGGTTTGTGGCCCGACGAGGCAAACCGCTCCATGTCTACTCAGACAACGGCACTAACTTTGTAGGCGCTAATTCCGAGTTAATCGAATTAGGCAATTTTCTCGCGGAACAAAACCCTTCTATTTCCGAATCAGTCGCGAACGACGGAGTAGCTTGGCATTTTATACCCGCGCACAGTCCCCACTTTGGCGGATTGTGGGAGGCCGGAATCAAGTCCTCCAAACATCACATACGACGCGTTATAGGTAACGCTAGTCTAAATTACGATGAATTTTGCACTTTGTTGGCACGGGTGGAAGCGACCTTAAACTCCCGACCCCTGTCCCCTTTGTCCTCTGATCCAAACGACCTTCAGCCTTTGACTCCTGCTCATTTCCTGATTGGTCGTCCGTTGGTGTCACTGCCTGATCCCAACGTAACTGAGATAGTCGAGTCTCGGCTGTCTAAATACCAGAGAATACAACAACTTCACCAGAATGTGTGGAAGAGATGGAGTAAAGAGTACATCTTGGAACTCCAACAGCGCACCAAATGGCGCACGCATCTTTCGGACCTCCAGCCTGGTTCCATGGTCCTCATCAAGGATGACAATCTACCCCCTCTGAAGTGGAGGTTAGGCCGGGTCACCGAGCTGCACCCTGGCCTTGACGGCGTTACGCGTGTGGCGTCAGTGAACACTGTGTCAGGGATCGTGAAGCGATCCTTCGCTAAATTGTGCCCGCTACCTAGTGTTGTGAACTAGTGCGTTAGCGTTCAGCGCAGTTTTCGTAAAGCCTTTTGGCTCCCCATTGTTCGGGTTTTCTTGTACTAGATTAAGATCCATGTACTATTAGGCTTTGTATATATGTGTGTTCATGTTACATGTTTTACTCTAGCTTTTACATGTCAACTCTGTACTGTTTTATTTGAAAGGTTACCCTTTCCAAGGCGGGCGGTATGTTAAGGACTTTATAAACTTTGCCGCTTCTCTTACATTCTGAATTCGTACTGTGCGCAGTAGACTGCCTCGCCGGCATCCGATTCCAAAAACACTTACGTTTCATCTGCCAAAGTGGCAGCATGCAAACCGGTCCGCACTCCGAAAGCTAATTCTTTGTAAATGTTAAACTGTTCGTGTTAATTTATGGCAATAAATTACTACCTTCGCTTTTCAAAGTGTGTATAATTCAGTGAAACCTACAATCATACAGTCCACAAATTCCAAGGCGAGCTGGCGATCAGCGGTTTTCCAGATAGCGAAAAACTGAGAAGGCTACAAACATTGTACCTTCGATCCTGATTAGTGCTCAAACAATCAGTTTTTCTTATATAACATTACTTTATAAAACGTTCAAATTTTAACACTAAAGTTCAAATTAATGGGTTGAATAATTTTGTAACAAGCTATTTAGCTTTGGTTATGTTGCCTACACATATGAAACATTTAGCCATGTATTTGTGAGTCATGATAGCTGCAATATCAATTTAGATATGGAAACATCCTGCGGAAATTAATTTGGAAGGCCTATACTTAAAACAGACGATCGTGATTTTCCGTAAATCAACGTGTAAAAAAGAAAATATTTGAATTGGAAGAAATGTCAGGACACGACTTTTTATTGCAACTTTGATATTTTAAAAATATGTATTTAAAACTATCATTTTTTGTGCCTTGCTAAATCTCCCTAGTCATCTTAATTACATATATTTTTAACGATTATTGTTCTTATATACATTTTAAGTACCGCATATCTCGGTAACTCTAGTTGATAAATTTTGAAACATGAACCACTTACACTCGTCTTCCTGACAACTTGCTTCTTGTTCCTCTGACGTTCTCAACGTTACAGTTGGCAGAGACGCCCTCACGGGAATCTTGTATAAACCCGTGCCGGCGTTCACGCAGGGGATAAAAAAATTATAACTAGAATAAAAAGTCCACTTTTAAAACGAAGCAGTTTATTTACGGGGACACAACAACGGCAACTGGCCATTTATCTTGTGTCCTGATTTGTTCGTGCACTCATGTTTAAAATCAAAGCACTGTCCAAGATACATACATGATTGGTTGATTTGTTTAGTTACTTGCATAAACATTATTGACTGTACTTATACAACACGAACTCATCCAATTCTTTCGTTTGAGTTCACGTTTAATCTAAAAATGGTAATTACGACAAGTAAGCATACTTTCTGCCTCTGATTTATTCTATACGACATTGGTAGGCTGCAATTTAAATTGTCTTTTATCTCAGAGTTGTATCTTGAAACGTATTTTTTGATTTATTCTGTTTGAGCGTCTGTTAATTTAAATCAACATTAATAACTGCGCCGTATCTTCCTTTCAGAACCGGAAAACTTTTGCACAGAAATTGAATTTTGAGGTGTTTTTCTAAACTTTTGCTTATAAAAGCCTGCAGGATCGCCTGCTACGGCTCGGTAAATATATTAACACGCATTTCTAATATGTCAAAAGCTGTGAACAAATAGCTCGTCTCAAAGCTCATGGCACCACAATTATCACATCTGTATTGCCATTACTTCATGTAGATGTGAATTTTCTTACTGTGCAAATAGAAAGTCTTATTGACAACTGTTAGGTTAGATTGTGGTATTTTCAATTTGTAAATCTTTTTCTTTTGTTCTCAATTACAATACTCTGTACTAAGGTCCCTAAAATTTAAAAAATTCTTTGCAAGAATAATATTCTGAGAGCCGACCAGCTACAGTGAATACGGCCTGGGGTTGTACAGAAACTCAAATTTATTAATAATTATGCAGAAGGATGCCGATAAGTATTTAATAACACAAATATGTACAGATAGAAACGAGAACTCATAAATTCAAAGCTTAGCCAAAATCACCATAATCTAAAATATATAGAAATTTCGGTCAGATCATCAAACTCTGAAGTAAAACACGCATGTCGATAAGAAAATAAAATAGCCAAATAGGCCTGTCGCAAGCATACTTCCGTACCAAGCAAGCATAATGACGTAAGTAGCTTTCAGCACGTAACGATGTCTACAGCAGAAAATAGGTGTTTCGAAATTTTAGATTGGTACGTTGGTCACATTCTTTATGCCTTAGGTGCATAACTTTTGAAGAAGAACAATGTTCAAAAGTAATAAGAGACGCATATGATTGACTGTTGCTGTTGTGTACACAATGGTGAAATGACTTAGAACGATTTCCAAAGGTAATTATGTCTTACCTTTTGGGCATTTTTAAAACTACGGTGATCCTGCCTTTTCGAGTTTTTTTTCAGAAAACTAGACACACCCTATAAAGTCAACGAATCAAGAGAGCGGATGGCCCCGTGAGCAATATTCTTGACTCAGTCAGCTGGACTGGGTTCGACTGCCAGTAACTACGCAGAACTTTTAATTTTAAATATCTTACATATTCCGATTATGATGCCAATAGCTGCAATTAACTCGTTAATCCTTAACGAAGAAAGTTTTCCCCAATTTCGGCTAGCAGGACCATCTACCCGGCTCGTAGAACTACGACTATGTTGAAATTAAATAGGCCACTGGTTTACTACAACAGAAAAAATAACACAATGTAACTGTTGTTCATAAAATCAAGAATTATCTTCCAATATCTACTCAATTTTGACAAACAGGAAGCTTTGAAGAATAGATGCAGTATTTGTTCGAATCATATTTACAATTATTGCTACTTTCATCTTGATAGGTGAAGGTAGAGAAATAATACACACAATAGCAAGCATCCGGTGAGCGGTCAAACGTCTCAGGTTGGATTTCCGGCGCCCTATATGAGTTTAAAAACTGTACGCTCCCCGGCTACCATACTAACACCTGTGGTAATCTTTAACCCCTGATGGGAAAACTATTTTTCAACTTCGATCGGTAAGACTAGCGACCAACCGGCTTACGAGTACAGAGGGCTGATAAATTTACTTTGTGTTTAAGAACAGGTCTATAATAGACGGAAGAAGCAGAGTAACAAGAAAATGTACTTTTATTGTTAGTTACCAACCAATCTTTTTTATTGCGAAAGCACATACCGCTATTTTTGAGAATTCAAAAATAATTGCAATTGGCAATTTAACTTAATACTACAAAGCAGTCTCAAATATGTTCAAAATTGGAACTAAATGTTGAATTGTTTAATGACACAAATTATCATAGCAACAAGGGAAAACACCAATCAATTAATAATAAAATTCAATATACTTTATTACAGGTATTTTTCCCCTGCTTTGGTGAATTTTCAAAATCGTAACTTATACTTCGTAATAATGGTAGAGCGTGTGTGATTTAGCTCCAATTGTTTTTCTTTTCGGGGTCTCCCACGATTTAACGTATTGATCATTTGGTTAGGTTGAATACCTGCTCAATAAATCTGTTGAACGATCTGCTTTTTCTTCTTCTTCCATCTTTCTTCTCTTGGATGGTTAGTTTCTCAATTTCATATCGTCGTGCAATATGTTCCATAAAGCTTAATATTCTTTATGAACTCATTGGCAACAGCCGATTCTTGTTCAGTACACATTTGAGATTCATGGTATTCGTAGCATACTGCGGTAACATGCAATTTAAAACCTTCAATCTGTTTGTACCAGGCTGCGTTGAGGGTCAAGATTTCCGTAGGATGCGGTTAGGAAAATTAGGGCTTACCTTGACCTTTGTTTCCTGGGATTAGTTATAAAATGATCGTTCCACATATTTGTCATTCTGCCTGAAGATTCTAGTGCCATTCCCTTTCTCCTGTTGACTTTTCCTTCATAATTTCCCTTGTTTGATATTGGAGCGCAGTCTCAGTTTAAAGTTGAATATCTTCAGTCAGGTTTACACGTTGAGTTATACAATCTGCTTTGTCAATCATCATAAAGGGACACTCAGAGCTGCAACGTTTCAAACCGACTTCGGCACGGCTCGTCTCAATTCTCCGATTTAAGTGAGCCATTTCTTTTTCCGAGGACGCTAGTTTTGTGGTATCGTCAGCATATTCAAATTTTTAGACTTTTCTGTCAGCTATGTAAACACCCCCGTTTCAGTCTTCCGTTGACTTCTACATTATCCATTCCTGTTAGATGTTGACAAGTATTGGGGACAGAAGACATTCTTGACTGACTCCCGTGATTACTGTGATTTCATTTTTATGTTTGGTCATCGATTCTGATATATATGCTTTTTTCATTGAGCAAAAGGCTTTTAATTAAACATATGAGGTTTCTGATACCGCCATTTCATATAATATTTGTCAGAGACAATCCTACCTGACCTTATCTAACGCTTTTGTATAATAAAAGACGCAGCATAGCGCGGTGATATTGGATACGTATTATATCTGTACTACCGTGTGTCCCCAGGAGGACGCACCATAGGGATAACCAAATAGAATAGAAAGAACGGTTAATGCTGTGATCGCCGGCACGCTAAAACGTTGTTTTCTGGCTTCTGACTCGCCACTGTATGAAACAATATTGTTGTAAATGGTACAAGAAAAGGGACGGTGGTCATAGCACTGGTTGATATTTATGTTCTATTAGCATTATCTTATCTTTATGGTGCGTACTTCTGTGGACACACGGTATATGTCTTATATTCATCAGTTTGTCTGCATATTCAAGTTCAATTTGTAAAACGAGAAATGATTTGAGAGGTTTTTTTCCTTCGCGTGTGAGATCAGTGCAATTGTTTTATGGTTCCCTCATTGGTCGTCTGTCCCTGTCCTGTGGATCGAGAGGCACATTGACTCTGTTGACCAAACTGCTGTCTCCTATATTTTCGGCGGGTCTGATGTAGCGCGGGTGTTTCAAAGGGTTTTGCACTTTTGTCTTTCAAATAGCTTTTGAACCTCTTGAGATATAGTTACTTGGTTTTCTGTGTTGTGTAAAGTAAGTCTTGGACAGTTCCTGCACAATTTAAATATGGCACAGTGAAAGGTTTATCGTTCAAAATTATTCTTGCATCGAACTTCGACGTCGAATGGCATTATTGATCTGAGAACACTTACCGCGAGAAACATCAAAGTCCATTTCACAGCATAAAATTCAGTGTTTTTGGGCAGAAGTATCCTCGGAAAGTATAATAAGCCCATTTCTTTTCGAAAATTATAAGGATTTACTATAAATTCTGAGAGGTACGACGCAATGTTTCGTGAAATTTTTAGTTCTGGTTTCCAAGAATTTGATAGTTTTCATGACCAATGGTAGTTCCACCAAGACCACTATTTATACATCAAATACCGTACCAGGGGCAGCACGAGAATTTTTCCATGAAAATTTTTAATAAGAAGAGGCGACGCTAGTTGGACTCCCAGAAGGCAGAACTTAATTCCAGCCGAGTTTTTTTTGTGGAGCTATCGCGTCGTGTCGATGAGAACATCTTACCAAATTTTTCTTAACTCAAGAAACGTATTCGACAGGAAGTTAAATCCATTTCACGAGACCTATGCACCAGGGTAATGGAAAATCTAATGCATCCCTTGCAAGAGTAACAGCACCGACATCGACAGGGGCAAAACATAGATGATTTAATTTCTTAAGTATACATGGCCTAGATGCATATGTAGCTTTAACTTCTAAATAAAGTTATTAATAAAAGTTAATGGCAACTGACTTAAATAGAATATAAGACTGAAAAACTCTTTGAGACACCCGTTTTTTTTTACCGACCTCCCTCGTGGCAGCTAACATACCGTCAGTCCCAACGGATTTATTATATTTAACCTTCCGCATAGCTAACTCTATTTCTTCTCTGAGCTTTGGTGCTTACATTTCTTCTAGATTTTTTGTATGCTAACCATTACCTTCACTTAGCATTAATTCTTGGCAATGTAGATCTCTGCTTTTTATGATTACAGATTTAATTTCCATTAGTTGATTTATCTTTTTATTGATGAAGATTGAGCGTAGTTCAAACGTTCTGCTTAATGCTTCAGGTTTTTAAAGAGAGCCTTAGGTTCATTATTCAGGATATGTCGTTCTATTTCCACGCAAGCAGTTTTTGTGCGGATTTGCATTTTTCCTAGTAGTTTGGTTTATAGTCTGAGTTTTTTTATGCAGAACATAGGAAAGAATAACAGCAATTTTTAAGTTGATGCTCCTGCAGAAATTACAGAATGAACAATGTATTGTAATCGTGATTATCACTAATTCACCATAGAAACGTAAGTCGTATATTCTGCTTTAAAATAAACTCACAGTATACAGGGTATTTCTTAAGTAAGTAATAGAACTTAAAGGTGATAATCTAGAGCTTATTTTAAGAAAAAAGTTCCGATAAACATGTTTTCTAAACTGCTTCGTTTTCAAAATTCAGGGCGTCACAGAAGCCGAAACAAAAATTAAAATTAGGGAAGCCACTTTTCAGTATCATTTAAAGATTTTCAGGTGCACCAGGGGCCTGCATGGGGGTAATTATATTACATTTTTTAATTAGAAAATGACACGCCACTGATTATATTTCAGCCCGCATATTTTTTTTAACTCTCAAGCAAAAACTCTCGCTGTTATCGAGTTAAAATAAAAATTGTAAATAAAGCACAATTATGTATTTCATCGCAGTTGAACATGTCTATGTCTGTTGATCAAAACACCTGCCTTTCACACTTGTTTAAATAACTGAATGTCACTTGCAATCTATTAACCTAGTATTTTAAAGTTTTGTTGACTATGGTATATTACACAAAATTAGAAATGGCTGATATGTATTTTATGTACGGTTTTGCTGACGGAAGTGCTGAAGAAGCAAGACGTATTTACAACGAAAACTATCCCAATCGGCAGTTACTGAATCATCGAACTTTTATGAGAAACCACCAGGGTGTTCTGAAAACAGGATCATCTGTACGAAAACCTAATGTGGAAGGCCTCAAACAGTTAGCACTTCTGCAGCAGAAGAAGCTGTTCTGAACGAAATTGAAGAACGTCCAGAAACATCAATAAGTTCTTATGCTGGTGTAGACAATTCTGAGAAAACAGCAGCTATACCCTACCATCTCAGTCGAGTACAGGCTCTGTTGCTGCGAGATTTTCCTACGTTGCTGAGGTGCTCTTTACGGATGAGGCCGACTTTTCGAATATCGCTAATATGGGTTTTCAAAATAATCATCTTTGAAGTGAAGAAAATCCAAATGCAATAGTAAAAGGCCACTTCCAGCAGCAACTTTCATTGAATGTATGAGTCGGAATTTTTGGAGATTTCTTGATTGCCTTTCTTCCAACGAGACTAGAGGGTGCTTCGTATCCAAATTTTCTTGACGATGAACTACCTTTTCAACTAGAAGATGTTCCACTGATGGTCAGAAGCAGAATGTGATTTACGCACGGCGGCTCTCTAGCTCAGTTTAGTGTACTAGCTCGTCAGTTTTCGAATATGGAGTTTACCAATCGATGGATCGATCGAGGTGCTCAAATGCCGAACCAACCATGGGCTCCTAGATCTACAGATCTAAATACTTTAGATTTTGTCTTTTGTGGACACCTCAAATCTTTAATTTACACAACACCTATTGAAGGTCAATGCGATCTGAGGCAGCGCATAATGGATGGATGCAAGACTATACGTAATACTCCAGGTATTTTTGAGCGAGTACGGCAGACACTGAGAAGGAGAGCTGAGGCATGTGTTATGTATGAAGGTGGCCATTTTGAGCAGATGCTCTAATTTATTTTGCAATTTGCTTAGTTACTTCATTTTTATTATTTGTATTTTATAATTTTTTGGAATAACTGTGTTTCCCTAATAAAACGTTAAGCTATTTACAATTGTTATTTTAACTCGACCCTGTGTTTTGTAAATGAAGCAATTTAGGAAATACGTTTATAGAAACTTTTCTTCTAAAAATAGAATACCACATTTAAGTTTGATGGCTTACTTGGGAAACACCCTGTAAACAGGCAGGAATTAAGTAGCCCATAAATTCGGCAACTCTGTTAATCTTCGTTTTCCGAAAAAATCTCAAAATGGTTTAGCATCAAATATAATAAAATAATCTTCAGATTTTTATATCATTTGTTTTAAATGTTATGACATATTTTTTTTAAAGAGAACTTATTTTTTTTGTAGCAATACTTAATCTCTTTTCAAATAAGTTACATTAGAAAATAATAGAAAAAACGGCTTTAATTCGTGTAGTGAAGATGAATGAAATTAAAAGAATAATACTGGTTACCTGGAGTTGAAACAAACAACTTATTAATGATTACTTTTTGATTTTGACAATAATTCCAACATAAAAAATCTGTAAAGGGTTTTATTCAGAACTTCCCTCAGAAGTGGACGTAGTGACACGAACCAATTTCAAATTCATAGGAAAATAGAATAAGAACGTCTTCAAGTTCGTAATAATACTGACAAAATAAAAGCAAACACTTGGTAATGCGAACTACATAAAAAACAATACCGGCGATGGAATTCGAACTTCCAGCTGCCACACGGGGCCGCTCGGAACTTTACGATCCAGCTCCATTAAACGTACCGCTCTTTTTCGCTACACCTTTTTGTCTGTTACAACATTTATCCTGTATTTGTAAGGTCAAATTTTCATCAGGGGTAAAGCCTGAGTTATGAGCAAATTATTACTACTATCTATTTCTCAATTAAAGTAAAAATTAGAAAGAATTTCTTGTTCTTCAACCTGTTTATGTTGGGTTCAAAATATACTTTTATTGTCTAGTGTAAAACCTGAGCTATGTGCAAAACCGTATTCTCAGTTAAGTAATAGCATTTGTGTTAAAGCAAAAACGGGCAGAATTTAGTTTTTTAATGTGCTCACCCTGTATATATATTACCGAAATTTTGTCGGTTTTTGCCAGGGATGCATATAACCTAAAAACAGTTTTAGAGTTATACCCGTAACAAGCAGACAGACGGTCATACAGACAAACAGACAGGCAGACAAAGAGACGACAATGAAAAAACCTGTTTTTCGTCATCTAAAAACCCTAAAACGTCTGAAAAAAACTGAGAAAGTGATTTTCTTCTAGATTACAATACTTCCCCCAACTTTTACACGGGGAAAGTAGTAAGTAATATAAAAAGCTGAAAATTACTTTAACATATGCGCTTCAATTTGAATTTCTACACCTTTTTCAGATTTGTTCCTGAAAACGAACATTAACGGAGTTACCGAATTTATGCGTTACTTAAATATCACACTGTCTAATTTATAAGTTGTATATAGTTCATGAGTCGTAATTGTCTAATTCTTCCTTTCCTTTTGTATTAGTTATAGCTGCCAATAGACGCTGAAAGTTAGTCATAGTTAACTTCAAGAATAAGAAATTTATAAATACACTAAAATTTTGCATAAGTAAGAATGAAGTATCATTAAGTAGGTAGTACTTACTTATGAATATAGTAATAATTAATGGAGGGTATACATTTTTTTAAAATTTTATATATGGTTATACCATTAGCATGGTATTAGTATGGTATAGGAAAAACAACTTTATATTAAAGCAAATTACGCAATTTTTTGATATACGGTTCTTCAACGTTAGTACAAATAGCAGTAGCGATTTGTAAATACAGATCTTTAAATAAATAGAACTATGCCCTTGTAGGCCAGTCGATAAGTCTTTTAAAATGGCGGTTAGCGGGAGTAATTCCGGACAAGCTGGAATAAATTTTAATCTGTTCTGCTGGGACTCAGAAAATATATACTAATTTTGCACCCCTTGACAGGCCCGGATTTATCCGCTATGCTTAAAAAAAGGTCTAAATTTTTATATTTTTCCTAATATTAGTGAATATCTCGATTAGTATCAACTTTTGAGCAAAATACGTAGTTATCAAAATTAAAGAAGAGTAAATTCTCTACAAAAAATGTTCTATACATTTTTGTCATATATTCGCTTGTTTCGAATTGATAGGCGTCGAAATATTTTTTTTTCGAGCATTTGCTTGTTACTTTCTTTTACGATAAAAGATGTATTGGATTCACCCTAAAAATTCGAAATTGAGTTTTCAACAGATCTTCACCTTTTAAAGTGCCCTGAACCCAAAAAACATGTTTTTGTTCATTGCTCTGTCTGTGTGTCGGTCTGTCTATGGGTCTGTTTGTGAACAGAATATCTCAAAACGAAAAGAGGTATGACGTTGAAACTTCATATATAGGTTTTGTGTACTATCTAGATGCGACAGCAAGCTTTTGAAGAAAATCGCATAACCGGAAGTAGGTGTTTACTCTTGTGATTCTTCAGTTTTTTTGGATTTTTCCAAAAACGGCTGTAACGATTTTTTTCAAACTTTACAATTTTATTAAATTTTTAATGTGTATTGATGTGAGCTAGGCAATTTTTCAGTCGAATGCCTCTAAAATGGGTTTCTTTTGTTTTCTTTTCCAAATTTTTCTATTAACTCCTATTTTAAATAGAACAACCAGTATATTATTACATTCTTGAATTCAGCTTAAAATTTTAGAGAAAATTTGTCTCTTGAACTAACGCTCTATTGTGTACGGTTTCTGTACAAATTGCAATTTTTGAAAATTTTTGACAAATGCTTGTATTATGTACCTATGTATGTATAATACTTACGTTGTAGAAGCTGCTGATTTATGTGCTTGCATCTGGCGGTACAATGCTCAACTTGCCCCGGATTCGGGATACAAAGTTAAAGATTAAAAATCAAATTTTGGCTAATAGGCCAGTCGATAAGTCTTTTGAAATGGCTGTTAGCGGGAGTAATTCCGGATGATTCAATTAGGGACAACATTTTATTTCTGCATGCATTTAGTGGCTGCGATACTGTTTCCGCACTATACAGGCAGGGGAAAATAAAGTTTGTTAAACTTCTACAGAAAGAGAAAAACTTACGGAAGGCTGTTCAAATGTTCAAAGACCCAAACGCGTCCCCAGAGGAAATAGATAAAGTGGGAGAACAATTTCTTCTTCTTCTGTATGGATCAACACACTGTGTATCGTTGAACAGGTATAGATACCAGTGTTTCGTACAATCTATTAACAGAAGTTTACCAAATCTAGCATCATTACCACCAACCAAAGACGCAGGTCGCTTGCACTCGTTCCGTACTTAAACCAAATTCAGCTATGGTATGGAAACGAAAAATCACCTTTCGAGTGGGGATGGAGAAATTCAAAGAATGGATTAATGCCCATTCCCACTGTACAAGACGCAGCTCCCCAAGAATTACTGAATCTAATTTCTTGTAAATGCGCCAAAGGTTGTAATGTATCTTGTCGCAAAGCAGGTTTTCATTGCTCAGTAATATGTGGTTTCTGTCAGGGCAAATCTTATTTGAATACTGTGGACGTGATCGAAGTAGACGACGAAAACGACGACGAGGACTTGCATATCGATCTAGAACAATCAATAGAACATTCCCAAGATTATGAAGCAAATTCGGAACACCAGACAGATATTGTTGAAAGTCAAAGTGATATTGAACAACTACAAACATCAAAAAGGCAAAAAAAATTGATGAGCAGTCAACTTCAAAAGAAACTTGAAGTTAGCAAAGTTGGAATAGTGGAACGTCAATAATAATTAAAAAAATCTGGTGTGATACACGCACACAACTTCCTTTTATAGTGATTTTATAATTAGCCAAAATTTGATTTTTAATCTTTAACTTTGTATCCCGAATCCGGGGCAAGTTGAGCATTGTACCGCGAGATGCAAGCACATAAAGCACCAGCCTCTACACCGCAAGGTAAAACGAGGTTATCGATTATACATACATACATAGGTACATACATTCAAACATTTGTCAAAAATTTTCAAAAATTGCAATTTGTACAGAAACCATACAAAATAGAGCGTTAGTTCAAGAGACAAATTTTCTCTAAAATTTTAAGCTTAATTCAAGAATGTAATAATATACTGGGTGTTCTATTTAAAATAGGAGTTAATAAAAAAAATTGGAAAAGAAAACAGAAGAAACCCATTTTAGAGGTATTCGACTGAAAAATTGCCTAGCTCACATCAATACACATTAAAAATTTAATAAAATTGTAAAGTTTGAAAAAAATCGTTAGAGCCGTTTTTGAAAAAATCCAAAAAAAACTGAAAAATAACGAGAGTAAAAACCTACTTCCGGTTATGCGATTTTCTTCAAAAGCTTGCTGTCGCATCTAGATAGTACACAAAACTTATATGTGAAGTTTCAACGTCATACCTCTTTTCGTTTTGAGATATTCTGTTCACAAACAGACACACAGACAGACCGACACACAGACAGAGCAATGAACAAAAACATGTTTTTTGGGTTCAGAGCACTTTAAAACGTGAAGATCTGTTGAAAACTCAATTTCGAATTTTTAGGGTGAATCCAATACTTCTTTTATCGTAAAAGAAAGTAACAAGCAAATGCTCGAAAAAAAATATATTTCGACGCCTATGAATTCGAAACAAGCGAATATATGACAAAAATGTATAGAACATTTTTTGTAGAGAATTTACTCTTCTTTAATTTTGATAACTACGTATTTTGCTCAAAAGTTGATACTAATCGAGATATTCACTAATATTAGGAAAAATATAAAAATTTTGACCTTTTTTTAAGCATAGCGGTTAAATCCGGGCCTGTCAAGGGGTGCAAAATTAATATATATTTTCTGAGTCCCAACAGAACAGATTAAAATTTATTCCAGCTTGTCCGGAATTATTCCCGCTAAAATGTACTTGTCGACTGGCCTATTGCAGCTTTGGTCAATTTTATATTCTGCCAAGTGAATCTGGAAATTTAACTAAAATTTTAAACAAAATGCCCAGGGTAATGCAAATAAACCTATAACTCACTTATCTCGACAGGATATCTTGGCAGGTGATTAATCTTTGGTAATTAGAGGTTTGCTCTTCTGAAAGCAATGAATTGGCTTGCGTATTTAACCTAAAATATAAACAACTGCGCTGTATTAATCTAAAGTATTATATAAATTCCGTGACCTTTTCGTATTTAATTAAAGCGTTACTATATACGTCCTTCTACTAAAATATAAATTATCATCTTCTTTGCGGAATAAAATTATATAAGACTAGCTTTTTAGCTCATGACATAGGTGCCTTTATTTCTAATTAAAATAGATTTGCATTTGAAAATGCGTCTTTAAGGACAAAAGCGCCCCGCAAAAAGAATAACCATTGCTAGATAAAGTACAAACGGTTAAGCGATGTACATAAGTATGTACAAAATAGGTGAGAGCAAGGAGTCATTATACTCGAGTGGGATTTTTTGTTAACACACGAACGCTTAATAACTTCTCACTCATGTGTGATATAAATATGACATTTTGCCTTACAGTACGGCATTTTGTACAATAAAGTTCGAAAACGGTACAAACTGCCAACTGTTATAGAATTAGTAGCAGTGTATAATAAAACGTTATAGTCACTTGTTAATAATAGTTGTTTTTGATCTTGAAACAAATGCATACAATATATCAAAAGCCATTACTGTAAGATAATAGTATATTATGTTATTAGTATCCTCTGTTAAAAAAAAAACTAACTTAGGGTAGGCCTTCGAAAGATAAGAAATCTAGTCATGTCTTAACTTAAGTCTGTAGGTGAATATCAGATTGCACATTTTGTTTATAAAAAACATCTGTCAGGTTAAAGTTTAGACTGCACTAAGTTTAATTGTACCAAGCAAAAAAGAAAATAAGATGGCATGTACACAAAAACAACGGGTGTAATAATCATAACGGTTAATAAAAATTGTTTTTGTTAAGTGTGTTAAGTGTGTTGTATATTTTAGGTCAAGATGTAATTTAGTTCTCTCTGACTTATGGTTATTTATTTGCTTCACTCAAGTTACAGCAAACTTCAATTTGATCATGGCATGCTGCGAATGATTTTTTTTGGAACACATGATATAATGGCAGTTATACACGTATGTAATATGCTGTTTTTCTACGATCGCAACAGAAATATAGACATTTAGTTTGGTGACACTTCTCATACACTGCTTTAAATATTCTAGGTTATATTGACTTCCAAATTTATGGCAAAGCCTGTCATAATATATTATCAGAACACGTCAAAATGCAAAAAAAATTATTTGCACGTTAAAATTAAAAGTACTATAAACAATCACTGTTGAAAAAAGTTATCTTTTTTATACGATTATATAAAAAATGTTTAATTATTCTAATAAAGCTGAAACACTCAAACTAACTACTGAGTAGTATGAATTGTATTAATTCACAAATAGAAAAATAGGGCAGTCAGTAAAACTAGAATCTACGCTCCCACAGGGAATCTGATTTCTAGAGAGACGCCTTACCCACTTGACCCGAAACGCAACGTATTAGCTAAGGATTTCAATACATATCCCGTATATTATTCCTTTAAGAGCGCTGAGATCTTCTAGGAAAAAAAACTATACTAAGTTTACAGTTACATTAAGAAGTAATAAAAGAAACTGTGGAAGGCTTTACATGGAACTTCCCTCGCTAGTGCCGCGCGTATGAACCGCTGCTGTACAATGCTGTCTGCGTTGCTGATGTGCGCGGCAATCACTACACCTTTCCGTTCGCGCTAGCACTCCATGACCATCGTTGCACATATCTATCCCTTCCGTTGAATACGGTGCGCGGCGATCGCTGCACCTTTCCGTTGCGCCGACTGTGGTCTGCAACGATCGTTTCTTTCTGATCCTTCCCTACACCTATTGGGTCCCATTTCAATCAAGAACAAAAAACCTGAACTGTGTGCAAGTTATTACTTACATCTATTTTTGAGTTAAAGCAAAAATTTACGTTTTTACTTCCTTTTACTATAAAGGAAGTATTGGATTCACCCCAAAAATTCGAAATTGAGTTTTCAACGGATTTTCACGTTTTAGAGTCCCCTGATCCCAAAAAACATATTTTTTTTTATTGGTCTGTCTGTGTGTCTGTGTGTGTGTCTGTCTGTCTGTGTGTCTGTCTGTGAACAGAATATCTCAAAAACGAAAAGAGGTATGGCGTTGAAACTTCATATATAAGTTTTGTGTACTATGTAGATGAGACAGCAAGCTTTTGAAGAAAATCGCATAACCGGAAGTAGGTGTTTACTCTTGTGATTTTTCAGTTTTTTTCGATTTTTTCAAAAACGGCTCTAACGATTTTTTTTAAACTTTACATTTTTCTTACATTTTTAATGTGTATTGATGTGAGATAGGTGATTTTCCAATTGAATACTTCTAAAGTGGGTTTCTTTTGTTTTTTTTTCTATTTTTTTTATTAACTCCTATTTTAAATAAAACACCCGGTATATTATTACATTTTTGAATTCACCTTAAAATTCTAGAGAAAATTTGTCTCTTCAACTAACACTCGATTTTGTACCGTTTTTGTAGAATTTGTAATTTTTGAAAACTTTTAACAAATGGTTAAAAATTAAAAATGAAATTTTTGACTAACTATAAGATCACTGTAAAAGGAAGTTGTGTGAGTGTATCACACCAGATTTTTTATAGCTATTCTCCCTGTATATGGTATGGTTTAGAACCAGTCAAACATATATGATCCGTATGCAAATATCGTTTTCCTACTACAGTTTTTGAGCTATACCGCCAACAGGTAGACGGACAGACAGAAGGACAGGCGCACAGGCGGACAAACGAACAGACAGACGGAATTACCTAGGCACTCCGAAACGTGAAGAACTGATTACAGTCCTTCCTTCGACGTAGTCGAGACAAGTAACTAATTGAAATAAAGTTGATTCAGTTCAACATCAGTTTCTAGCATGGCATAAGCGGTCGTTGTTTATTATGAATAAGTCCCTACCGTTTTCCATATGACTTCAAACTAGAATCGAGTAATATTAGCGGAGTAGCTATAATACAAAGTGATTTATAACGGGCGGACCAAACTTCAACAGATTGGGTAGGTCATTTTTAGTAGAAAATGTCATATGGACATAGATCGTATTTCATTTAGTAACCCAACTACAAGAGATCAAAGTTTTATTAATGTCGCAGTACATTCCCAATATCAATAAATTCTTAATATCAAGGTAACAGGGATTAAACAACATAGCACAATTCTTTACCATATTGATAATTGTTTTAATTTAATTAGTTTATTTGTTCCACTTGCATCGAAAGGTAGAAAGAGCTTGAATCAAGCAAGTTAATTGTTCCAAAACGGAAGGAATCACGAGTAGTATAGCTGAATATGCAGATATCGTTTTTTTTATGGATATTACAATGGCAATACTCGCCGTGCGACTATCGAGTACCAATGTAGATATAAAAATATAGTCTTCTGGATGCGTATTTAGCCGTACATTTCAAATACTACGAGAGACCGGGACAACAACTGTAGGTAATAATAATGGTGTTAATGCTGGACACAATGTTAATAACGAAGAAAATGTGATAGATGCAGCTCTTGATGATCCGCCAATAAGCACTCGACGCATTTCAACACAACTACATCTTTCCCAAAACTTTGTCTGGCGGACACTACATCGTGAGGAATTACATCCATACCATTTTCAGCGTGTGAAAGCACTGAAGCCAAGAGATTATGGTCCACGACTGGAGTTTTTCCGCTGGCTGTTACAACAAGCTAATGATGACCCAAATTTCATTACCAAAGTGCTATGGTCTGTTGAGGCCAATTCACAAGAGACGGAAGAAATACGATGCACTATCACTTTTGGTCTCTCGAAATTCCACATGCCATCACTCAATCTCGATTTCAGCAACGTTTTAGTGTGAATGCTCGGGCTGGTATTTTCAACAATCAATTGCTTGGTATCAACGTTTTGGATGATCGCTTAAGTGTAGTACGATATGAAAATTTTCTCGAGAATATAATTCCTCAAATTGTGAACCAATCATCATCTCTTAAATTTAAGACATTGGCCAATATGATCTTCTACCATACTGACAATATAGGGACTCCAGATTTTCGATTTTGTACGAGCTAACTTTGTTTTGTTTCACGTGTTGGATGAACTAATTTAGAAATGTCAGCTGACTTTTCGAAGTTAGGTCGTACGTTTTAAGCATAAAAAGCTACAAAAGGTGTATTTCGGACAAACATTGGTCATTAGCATTGATACTCGCGTAATAAAATGGTATTACGTTTCCTCTTTTATACATTTTTTATCATTATATTCTCTCCCTAAATATAATTCGTAGTTATCCTGACAATCTATATTTTTTTAAGAATATCATTTCGTTGTAATATTTATAAAAAGATGTTGATAATAGGCATACTGTGACATGTCTCCCCTTTATTGAGGGTGCCAAAAATTACTTCCATCGGGTAACTCAAATCGAAGATATTTGTTCCCTCAGATATATTAGATTAACAGAAAAACACCAGAGAATTAACTTTAACTCAATGCTTATTAGAAAATTAAGTGAACGATAACTGTATATTACAGTAAATGAAAATTCATGCCGGAATACTGTTTTTCGTTTCCCTGGAATTGGGGCAACCAGTTCTACTTCGGTGTACGGTAGGCGACACGGGTTTGCTTTGTTGACTCGTAAGCCCCTCGTGTTTTGTGATCGTAGCTCGTCGTGATGCTCGGACACGCCGGCGCCCTCAAGTTCGAGCTGTCAGATTAGTGGTGTTTGTTTGGGCTTCTATAATTACAGAAGCAAATGGGATCAACTACTGTATTACTTACCTTGGACGCGGATCTAAAATTGCCACCTAGATGTCCCGAGGGCTTTGCCGCGTTGTGGCGGATTCTGTGCAGCGGACGGAGAAATAACCTCAAAGTGTACGTGAGAGAACCTGGCTCTACGAGGACGTTGTCGCGGGGTTGCTGACTTTTGTAGTTCGTGGACGTCTCCTTCTCGCGTATCGGAGTTCTTTCCAGGTAAGTCGATAGCTGAATAATTAATACAAGTGAACTGCCCGCGCATTTTGCAGTCCTAAATTCTGCTATTAAGGTTACGAACGGGATTTAAACTGCAAGGAGCTGGCGCTCGGATATTTTACTAATTATTGCCGGCTCGCAAAGGGATTTCGATGCCGGTTTATGAGATAATTAAGCCAGTGACTCGGGCATCCTATTTCAGATCGCCGAATCAAACTAACTTCCAGGATTTTCACGGGGAAAATTAAGCTAGTGATTTGGGCATCCTATTTCAGATCGCCGAATCGAACCAATTTTTAGGTTCTTTACGGGATAATTAAGCTAGTGATTCGGGAATTCTATTTCAGATCGCCGAATCGAACCAACCACGGGATAGTTCTGGAGCGGATACCGGTAAAAGAAAATTCTTCTTAGACAGGACGGGGAACGGAAACAGGAGGGGGAACGAGTAAACTTGAGTCCGGATAAGCTCAAGCTTCGAGATCGGAATCTGGAATCGGAATCTCTCTAAAATGAAGGACAAAGGTAAAGGTTATTTCAAATCCCCCAACTGGGAGAGGGTTGCTATAGGGACCTTCCGTACCTCTTCAGCCAAAAACGAGAAACTCGGTATGAGCGCTGCACCTGCTTTTATATGTTTCGCTTCGGACATTCTTAGGTGGGAGAAGCGGCACGAGGATCGACTCTTGGCGTCTACGGCGTAGATCGGGTCTGTGCTCGTTATCTTTCCTTCGGACGTCGGCAAGATGTAACCTGAGATAACGCGTGACTGGGCCATGCATAAATTAAATAAAGTTTTAATGTTTGTTTATAATTTATGCGGAAGCTAGCATTACAATACTACCAAATCATTATATTACCCCGGAGAATAGACTTTATGAAGTGTTAGAAGACACTCTACTTCATACTCGATGTGATACCAACATGATGGTGCACCACCCCATTATGGAAGAGAAGCAACGACATGGTTAAATGTGAACTATCCTGATCGTGGAGCTCCCATTGCTTGGCCGTAAAGATCTCCTAATTTAAATTCTTTGGATTATTATCTTTGGAGGCATTTGAAGCAGCTGGTGTACAGTGCTGAAATAAACACTCGTGGACAATTACTTAAATGAATTAACAATGCATCAAAATAAGTTCGTAATGATAATTATGTAATTTTTCGTGTATACCACTCGCTGATTCGCCTGTGCCAGCCGTTCGAGCTCAAGGAGCATATTTTGAGCATTTGTTGTGTCAAATAATTGTTTTTATGCAAATTTAATCTATTTTGTTTGTTTAATCGCTGTCTACTTGATATTAAGTTTATGAATGTACTGCGACATTAATAAAACTTTGATCTATTCTAGCTAGGTAACTAAATGGAATACGACCTATGTCCATATGACATTTTCTACTCAAAATGACCTCCCCAACAAACTGTTGCAGTTTGCTCCGCCCGTTATAAATGACCCAGTATAATGTATCCATATAGGTGAATTGTTTCACCTTCTAAAACTTGTGAAAATTTATATTATTTAAA
The DNA here is from genome assembly GCA_940337035.1 of Agriotes lineatus. Lineage (NCBI taxonomy): Eukaryota > Metazoa > Arthropoda > Insecta > Coleoptera > Elateridae > Agriotes > Agriotes lineatus. The sequence goes on from CALNHX010001419.1 coordinate 43,478, forward strand.
ATTGCATTTTCACTTCCAATAAAAAACCCTCGTATTTTATTGTACGTATTGCCCCGAATTAATGTTATATCGGCTCACATAGTTTAAATTGTCTTACAAAAGCTGCGTAAAACACTTCCTCAAGTCTTTGTTAGATTGAGTCGTGATCACCAATAGTCTGGTTTGCGTGTAATTTTGCTATATCACGATAATGCAACTGCGAAAACGGCCGCAAAAACGGTTAAGTTTCTTATACGAATCTGAAGCGCAGCTAGTCATTCACTCTTCATGCAGTCCACATCTTTCCTCAACAATTTCTTTTTTTCCCAAAGATTAAAACAAGCATACATGGTAATAAATTTCATGATTTGACGACCTCTCCATTTCTGTGCCCTTTTTGAGAAGTGGTTTGAAAGAATGAGCATGCAATTATCTTCGAAAGATAATAGAACAAACCTCGTAGTTCTCGTTCATTCATCGTTAATTTCCAAAATGTTTCCACCAAAACTAATTTTGAACTTTGTAGCTTAGTTCGGGATTTTTGCAGATTTCGCTCACCTTATAATTCCATTCAAAAACTGTTGAGAATCATCCGTTGTAACAATAATCGAAAAATAATTTTGTACTTATTTTGCATTATGTAAATTATTGGGAAATATATAAATATCAAATATCAAATATCAAATATATTTATTTCCATAAAAAACAATATAAATTGTGGTGGAAATTGGAAGTACAGTCGTGTGCAAATAAATCTGGGACAGTGTTTTTTTCACATGCAGATTCAGTTAAGAATTTGAAGAATATTTCCATGGATTTCTTCTTATCAGAGAGAGTTACGGGTTTCAGTACCTGTTAAAGTTTAATGTAACTCTTTCTGATAGCAGGAAATCCATGGAGATATTCTTCAATTCTTAACTGAATCTGCATGTGAAAAAAACACTGTCCCAGATTTATTTGCACACGACTGTACATATTACAAAACTTAAAAAATAAAATTTTTACATGCACAATTAAAACAATTTTAAAACGATGTTTGAAAAAATTCCTCTAAATTGTAGAAGACATAATTTTGAAGAAGTCGTTTCAATTTTATTTTAAATTGCTTAAGAGTCTGTGAACTTTTTATACTTGCAGGTAATTTATTATAAATAGATAATCCAGTGTACATAATAGATTTTTGAAAGCATTTATTAGTAGGTTTATTTACTTCTAAATTTTGTGAATTTCTAGTGTCGTATTTGTGAATATCATTTCTTTTATTGAAGGACGGCAGCTGTTTAAATACAAGTGATGCTGTTTCCAGTATATATAAATTTGTAATAGTAAAGATTTTACTATATTTGAAAAGGGGCCTGCAGCTATCTCTAGGATTCTTATGGCTTAATATTCGTAAAGCCCTTTTTTGAATTTTAAATACTGTGTTTAATATCATTAAATCAGCGACACCCAAAAAGATATACCGTACCGAAGTACTGATTCAAATAAAGCAAAGTATGCTTGTCGAGCAATCTTTTGGCCGACTTCGTAAAGCAATATTTTAATTGCATAACAGGCAGTAGTAAGCCTAATGCAGAGAGATTCAATGTGTTTATGCCATTTTAAGTTTCTGTCGATGATGATCCCTAAAAACTTTATGTGATCTACATTTTGTATTATATAATTATCGACATTAAGAGCAAATTCGTTTGAAGATGAATATGTTATGCTAAATGACATTATTTTAGTTTTGGTTAGATTAAGTGATAGTTTGTTATTTGCAAACCAATCATTTATTTTTAAAATATCAGGATAAACAACTGAATTTAAAGATTGAACATTGCTATTGGCCCAAGATACACTTGTATCATCAGCAAATAGTGTCATGTTTCCTGTAGAATTGGACGAAATGTCGTTAATGTATATTAGAAATAGCAGAGGTCCCAATACACTACCTTGTGGGACCCCCCATAGTACATCTATTTGATGAGATCTGAACGTATTACACACATCTCCGTTATATTGTTTAATTTCAACTAATTGTTTAATTTCAACTAATTGTTTACGATTATTTAAATATGATAGAAACCAATCCAAGGAAATTTCTCTAAATCCGTAATTTTCTCATTTTTTAACAGTATATCAAAGTCTACACAGTCAAAAGCTTTTGATAAATCACAAAATAAACTTACATTAGCTTTGCTGTTATTTAGGTAATCATATATAACGGAAAGAAAGTGAAAAATAGCATCTGCTCTGAAACCGAACTGTTGAGATGATAAGATATGATTTTAATTTAAGAAAGCGATCATTCGCTTGTGGACTAGACATTCTATAATTTTTGAAAACGAAGATTGCAGTGCAATGGGTCTGTAATTGGACATTTAATTTTCGCTGCCGCTTTTAAAAAGAGGTTTAATTAGTGATATTTTAAGACAATCTGGAAATTGTCCTTTTTGAAAAGACATGTTAATTAGTTCAGTGAGAACATGTAACGCCGGTTCAGTAAAGTTTTGAATAACGCGTAGAGGTATTTCATCTAAACCAGCACTATGTTTGTTCTTTGAATTGTTAATTGTTTGTTTGATTTCATGTACATCCGTTGGCAAAAGAAAGAATCGTTCATAGATAATTATCTGTGTGTGCAATCGGCTTAGCCAGTGTTGAATGCATTGAACATCAGAAATATTTTCACTTATAATACCATTAGTAGTCAAACTTATCTCGAATATTTTTGCTGTGGTATCACAACTGTCCATTGCGCTTGGGTTTCCGCAAAATATTCTACTTAATTTTGACTAAGAATGCCATTCGAGGGAGTATTCAATGAACCAAACTACTTTTTCAAATTAGTTTTCAGTAAATCTAGCAACAAACTACGGAATTTCTATAGTAACAGATCACTAATATTGACTTTTTCTAATAAAAATCACATTTGTTTAAAGTAATCACTTGAATACGTTCTAGGAAGATATATCCGCTGATATTGTTTTATTGGTAAGAAACTTCAAATTCTGGATTTTCATTGGTCACTTGTTGACAGATGACAGGTGAATTGAATCGTCAGGAATATATCCAAGTAACATTTAAGCTGACTGTTCAGAAAAGTTACTGGGCGTATAGCACAATTTGACGTTAGCGTGATCATATAAATCCAAACCTCTCTGATTTACGTTCATTAATAATAAACGTGGCTGTAAAAACTCTAGATCTCGTAAAAACGGTACCACGATTTGGCGTGTACGCTTTTCACATTTGACCAGTTTTACGTATTCTCTTTGTAAAGGTGCTAATGCAAAAACGCTGTAACACGAATACGTGCTTATCCTAGATATACAATAAATATTACTATAAACATAAACTGGCTTTTAAATGTTCAAAACACATAGATTGATTTTAAAATACGTTTGCTTTTATTATTTAGTGAACATCAAATTGCAAATATTTCCTGGTGAATACGTTTTATTCTGCAATAATAATGGTTGCTACTAGTATCGGTACCTCCTGTAGTTCTAATGGTTCCTTATTTTACATGCTGCAATTTATACATGCTATAACTTTAGGTTTAACCCGTTGCCGTTTTCAAATTTCCAAACGTGTAACATAAGTACAAATACGCACCTACGATATAGTTAAGAAGAATCTTGCTAATTGTTTAACTTACGATAAATAAGTACAGAGGCAGCTCTACGGTTCGTTGTCAAATGGAATATTGTAAGTAAGATTATATAAAATGGTAAGTACAAAATCGCTATGAAACTATACCTTTATTATGATACCTTCAGTGTTAATTTAACTACTTGTTTGGAACTTAAGGTATGTTTCCCAGTTAAATTATTAAAAACAGTGCGAAGACGTAAGCGCTTATTGTCTATTGTTGCTAAATAGTAAACTAATTGTTATAATTATTTAAGAGGTTATTTGTTCTTGATGTAAAATAAAAAAACCCCGAAGAAACTCCATTTTATTTAATAACAAAGCATTTCAACATATTCATTCCTTTGTCAACAACTTTTTTCTTTGAGTAGCTAAAAAAATATTTTGCCTGATTACTCGACCAAGCTCTTATTTTCAAGAAATGTTCCGCAACAACAGAAAGAAAATTTGAATAATGAGAACTTATTTAGGAACTTCGGGCAAACATTTTTCAAAAAGTAGGTCATTATTGTTGGAATTTTAATAAAATCAACAATTTGCGAAATGTACGCCCAATGAGTGCGAAACATTGATTTACATCTTCGCATAAATTATTGATGATATCAACTTATTAATATATACACTTTGAAAGTATAGATGCTTCAAGAAAAAGTTTTAAGAAGATACTTGGCGTGAACACGACTGATTCAAATTATTGAATGTTATTTGTGAGTTTAGCAAATTGTAATTGTGTGGATAAATTTAGTGGTAATATTATTTTAAAATTTATAGAAGTATGATCACGCGTCGTCAAACCTATTTTTGTTGTATTTGCTAATCTGATATCGCATATACCTTATATGTACATATCTAAATATGAAGACATTTAGCTGCACTTGTTACAATTCTTTGGGTTACTGGATGGGTGTTGAGGGTTGGGATTTTTGGCCTCAGGCCGTGATATTAACACCTGCTCACTTTTTTAGACATAGAATGTGGCTTTGTGGTTTTGTAACGATAGTTCCCAGGCAAATTCTTGGCATATAAATAGTTTTCGTTTATTTCAAATTTGCCTGTCGCCATATTGGTAGATTTTAGCCTGATATTTTGTTGCACGATTCAGGTGGCAGTCACGCTGTGTGCAACGATGCAGCGCGCGTCTTCAGTGCAGTCGTTTTCTTCACTGCTCAAATCCCCCAGCCTGGATTCACGATAACGCGAGCCCCAAAAGCATATAAAAGATCGCGTTCTGACCGAAAGATACAACATTTCAAGTTCGCCTCACCTGACCGAAACGTCTTTCCTATGCTCGAAAACCCTACCCCTGACTATGCACAAGGCACCGGTTCAAGAGACGTTCATCACCAGCACTTGAAATCCCGATTAAACTTCGGCGCTGGTCTGTAACAAATTCAATCTCCGCTCGCAAAGCGGCTTGCCCATATCAGGTCAATGCCGGTGCAGGTGACAGGCGTGTTCAATCAGCACCCCAATTAGACACCGGCGCTGGTTCAGGTGACGTGTCTAACCTCCATCTGTAGCTTCTCCTGATCACCATGTATACTATAACTCGAAATCCCAGGGAAAGTTACAAGTCCAAGGCGTCGAACGCATAAAGCTACCCGAAGCACAATACAACTGGGGAACGAAAGAATAATTTTTCTCGTTGCGTTACAGTCTCACTTCATGTTCTTGATAGAACAAGCAATTATGGTTATCACCATGTATGCTTCATCGGTAAGGTTATTAATAACAGGGGTTTATGTTTCTCAGTTCAGGGCACCTTTAGTACATTCATGAAGTCGTCAGTTTATTAGAATACGTATTTGATTTGTCCATTTCGTTGAAGATCTACTACGAGGATTCTTGTTCTCCACTGCGTCCTAAATAGCCGTGCGCTCTATACCATCGTCGCTTTATGGTCGAAAAGTAGAGAATATGTAGGCGAACTGTAGAAGACAGTCTTTGTTTAACGTCAGCTTGTAAAATATCTTTCCCAAGCACTTGTTTGTACCTTTTGTTACGCTCTGGTTTTGAAACAACCTATATAACTTCTCCATTGCACACCTTCTTTGTTTGATAGTTTCTACGTCTTGAATCGGGCAGCTGGCATCGTTCACTTGTAATGTTTATTGCCAATGTTTACCTATAAAGCCAGTGAGTACTCACATGCTAGTTTATTGTCAATTAAGCTTAAACATTGTAACTTGGCATAGTTATGTGTACGAGGATAAGGCCGTGCAGAGCGTGATGATTAGTTTTGCGTGTGTAGCATTCGATATGGGTCCTTCAACAACGTTATCGGAGGGAGAAACGAAATAGTCAGCGGGCTTTGCTTCGAGTTGAATGTCGGTGAACGGCTTTTAATGCAGTGTGCCAACGGAAGCTTAAATTAGAAGCAGCTAGAAATATCTTACAATGCTACTAAAGTTGGTTGCATAAGTTTTGAGTGCAGCAGCAAGATTTGCGTGTCAAGCAGACGCATTCGAATTGTGTATAGAGTGAATAGGAATTGTGACATTCTACAGATGTTTTTTGAAGCGTTCTGAAGGTTTCATGATGTCAGTTGTAGATAATCGCAGCACCAGACTTAACAGTCAGGATATTCCCTCTTGTGCTGCAAATTTCCACGCTTTTAACTGTTCAAGGTTTGGCGATACAATTCAAGGGGAGCCCAATTCGAAGTGTTCGCGATCAACTGCGGGAATTTTTCGGAATAGCAAAGGAATGCGAAACAAAGAGAAATAATACATACGTGTATTGTGTTGGCTTTGTAAAGTTTCTATTGCGTATACTGCCGTGCTCTTCATGCACTTTAACGTTCAGATACTTATTTGGGAGTTATTTTAATGTTGTATAAATTCGCTTGTTGGCAGATATAATTATTCTACTCGTGTTTAAATGTGAATGCGAGTACCCTAAAGCCATGACGCTCGTAGAGCATTCTTGTTGCAGACTTCTGTTTAAATGGTCGGTTTTTCTAGGTTTTCATCACATTTTCCATATTGTTTTAATGTGTATCTTAAAGTGGTATATTTGTGTAAGCAAATTATTTTTTTCCCGAACGATTAGTCAGTTTCAGTCAGAAAACACTATAGGTGTAGATTCTTTCTTTAGCAAATAGTAACCGTTTATAACCACAACTGGGACATTTAAAAAAGTTTTATATACACTATGGTCAGAATAAATGGTAACAAAGGGGCAACTTTTTTATTTTCCATTTATTAAAGAATTTTTTTCTTGTTAAAAGTACCTACATTCTCTAAAACCCAAAATAACCAGGGCAAGATTTAAATATCACCTACTACCAAAACAATTTTCTCTGTTTCCACTTTTTTACTACCCTGTGTATTACACTTCAAAGTTAACTTATTATTGAATACGGTAAAGATATTCATATTCTTTTTTGGGTATTTCGCAACTCTGCAAATTAAAATTATTAAATAACGAACGTTTCGAGGGACAATCTGCCCTCGTTGTCAACGAATAACAATTAAAAAGGAACAAGAAAACTTAGCTTTTTCACGGAGATTGAAAACCACCAACCTCCAGTGAATTGCTTGACATTGACGTTTGTTGATTGTCTAAACCTACTTGATCTGATCTTTAAGAATCGATAGCCAACTAGTGTCTAAAAATATTGAGAAACACGACACGCATTTTTCTTCGTTAAGTAAAATATATTAATTGAAATGTTATAATTAACAAATATTAAGAACAAAGTTATTGAAGTTTCTTTCTTTATTATTATTTTGTATGTTTGATGTTTGGATAATTTGTTGTAAATTTTTTAAGATACTTGTTTTCGCCACGTTGGACACAATTTTTTCTATTTTTTAGCACTAATTTCGATTTACGTATATTTCTGGTCGCTAGGTGAGCTAAAATTAACTTTAACAGTAAAGGCTTATGGTGTGTGATAATAAATTAACTGTAAGGTATCATTTTCCTTAATACACGAGTTGGTACGAACAAAGTAAGAAAAACCAGAGAAAATTTTTTTCCGGAGTATTTTGAAAAATATCCCGCTCACAAACGTAGCGTTACAGTCTGGATCACGATTGCTGGTCACCAAGCACTCCAAATATACGGACGAAGTGACGACTCTGCAATGAGCTTTAAATCAAGTCTGTTATTAATTATTATTAACCCAATCAATAATCATAATTTTTGTTTTGCTCCGATTAATTTCTAAACCACAAGGTTGACGGCTGACTCTGAAACCAATTTAAAAGTGTTTTAGAAAAGGCGTCCTTGCTGCAATTCGGCTGGTACTGCCAATCTTGGTCGGTGTCTCCAATCTATCATAAAAAATCTTCTAGAACCGCCTAGGCGAATTTCGGTACTAATACAAGATCAGGAAAAGGATGTATCTTCTAACTTTACTCTAGCGCTATTAGGTTACTACCGGCGACTAGTTGATAGAGTGATAGAGAACCCAGATTTTTACTAAAATTTTCTATAAAATACCACCAAGCGTGTTTTTAAACTCGACAAATTATAAGATACATAAGGAGGAGTTAAATTCTATGGCCTTATTGATTATTATTTGTGGGATGTTTAATATGTGTTCACTGTTCCCTTCCCTTTGGCAAATCCTGCTTGTTCTGATGAAATTTCTTTGCTTAAACACTGCACAGTAGGTTGGCAACTAGCCACATTCCCCCAATTTCTTGAAAATTTCTGTAGAGATATCGTTCCCGCCGACCACTTCCTACTTTTTAAAATTTGTATTGCGGTAGGTTCGCCCTCTTTAAAAATAAAAGGATTTCCATCAGTGAGGGATTCATTCCAATTAATAGGTGCTGATCGGTTCCCAGAAAACAATTGACGGGAATAGGTCTGCTATTCCTGGTGACTTCTGCTTCCGTATTCCCTATGGCTCATATTTTAGGCTTCAATTGAATAGTGACTGCTCTAATCTTCCTTGATCTTAAGTTTTCTAACTTCCTGCATGACTCTTTACTTTATTGCATAATATTTGTCGACAAATACTCTGATCTTCCTTGCAAGTAGTCTGCCTTCCACTACGTGATGCATCTGTGTATCACGTCCTGGTGCCCTTATAAGTCTACACTTAGCTAATAAAGCTAACGTATTACCAGTCATTCAAGGTTTACGCTTTATAATGTTTTGTATTCTCTCCAAGTTTTTTATAAAACTAATTGTAGAATTCTTGTAACCGTTCCATTTATCGATAGAACAAATGAGGAGCATATGTTACATTTTCAATTTTCAATACGACGTATAGAGAGATTTATGATTTATAGTTAACATATAGATTGCATTATTATTCCTGCATTTGAGACTACAGCATTGTATATACCACTTCAAATACTTCAAAATGTGGAAGCCGAGTAATACCTTTGTGAAATAGATTTTTGTTTCGCTGATTCTCGACATCGTAACAGGTGAGATCGTTACATTTTGAGTTTTGAATTGTTAGAGGAGTGTATACTTAGGGGCTATGGGGCTGATACAGGTCAGCACCTTCGAGCAAAAGAATATCTGCAGTCCATGCAGCGTTGCTTCGTTTCCTGAACAGTAACTATCCTTACAAGAACGTTTGTCCAACTGCTTATACCTGTGCATCTGGCTACAGACTAGAAAATATGGGTTCGATCCCCACTAGCTGCCATAAAAATCACTTCACTGCGATTCCCTAATCTGGTTTTGGATTCAGTAGCGTCTTAGCGTGTAAACCTCGTCAATAACAAGGCTGACGATCGCAAAGATGTATTCTCACCATAAAGGTGGAGAAATTAGGATTTTCAAATATAATCGGAATTTTCCTAACACAAAATGTAAACATACATAAAAACCTGTGTTCATCAGCATTTAAGTTTCCTTAGCCTTTACTACAAATAGAATTAGGACACGAATCGAAATGTATTTTAAAAGTCCAAGTTATTTGTAATCAACGATCTCTAGAATTGCTTTTTGGAGTACATGGGACGAAAAGAATGGTTTTGTTAAAAACTGTTTACAACATTTAGTCAACAGACTTCGAGTATAAAGGCACCCACTATAAAACTATAGGACAGATGAATCAAAATGATGACATAGAAAGAGAGTAATTCGAACGCTAGCAGTAGTTCTGTCGCTCTCGGTAGGCGAGCGGCGATTGCCGTTGCAGCCGAGGTCACAGTAACAGTCGTGATGGTTCAGGCCGGAGCGGTTGAGAGTTCAACTCCCGGCACGGGCGGTCTAGATTTTCACTTAATTAAGGCTTAGGTTTAAGTGACGCCCTCGCCCCTTGAAGTAATGCGCGAGCAGTTCCGGGGGGCAACGGTAGTCGGTAGGAGAGAAAAAAAAGTAGTTCTGTCGCTGATATGTTACCTCAATAAAAAACTGTACACAAAATCCGGTTGATATGTGAACTATCTCTCTAATAACTGTTTGTAAGTAATTACATAAATGGGCAGCAAAGAGGTTAAACCATGCAGCAAAGCTTTTTAGTCGCTGCAGTTTATCTACCGCATAGCGACGTAGAAACGATTTGGTTAAGGCAATATCTGTGCACTTTGATATTCAGTATTAACGCAGAAAATGCTTTCACCTCGATGCCCACTTTCTGTAGACAACATTCAGTTCTAAGGCGGCTCATTTGCACAAATATCGTTGATGAGTTAGTATCTAAATAAATCCAAAATCTTTTATACAATCTGATATTTTTTAAGAAACCTTAATAGGTTATGCTTGTCTACAAAGAATTTGATGCTGAGTAAACATGAACAACAGATGTGAGAGCGTTTTACTCATAGCGAAAGGAGTACTTTTCCGTCATCGTAAAATTACATTGCGCCGTGCTAATTTCTGAAATAATTTAATTAGTGAGGCTGTAGGTAATAAAAAATTTTATTGCTCCTTTTCCAAAACAAATCGGGTTTTCGTGTAGTTCTCTAAATTGCACCCACAGTGCCATTAATAACGTCCAACACACGTACCTACGACTTCTGCAGCGAATTTCTGAGCGGAGCAAGTCAACAAATGGTGTTATGCAGTATTACACGACCAAATGCTGTCCACAGATCAATATTTGCACAAACGGAGCATCCAGACTTCCTAATTATTTGCTTATGTCCCATCAGGAGAACATTTGCGAAATTCATGTGATGTGTTGAACGCAATAGATTTGAATAATTACTAGCAGATTCTAGAAATCTCGTTTAATTTAGCAACCTTATATGATAACTTCATAAAATCAACTTAGTTAATTTTAAGTCGATTACCAAGTCAGCATGTGAGCAATAATGGCAGTAGTAGTTAGGTTTAAGTAAAATTACTTTTAACATGTAAGACATAGCATTCTTCTATAAATTCCCTAATATTTTCTTAATGTTTGATATTGTATGGTAAACTGTTAATAATGTTATACCGTATAAGATAAGCTACGGAGTGATGGCGATTTTATATAAAATGGTAGTGGTGTTTAATATTTCGTGTTGTGTGCGGAAAGGCCATATTATAAATGCAAGTAAGTTAGCTAAGTGGCCAAGTATTTGTAAGTTTGCAGCTTTCAACATTAGTATAAGAGCAATATAATATATTTTTTGCTTTTATACATCTAAGTGAGTTGTATACAGCTCTTTATTGTTTTTTCTACCATCCCGTTTTCCACCTACTTCTATCCGCACACTCTGGGTGTGACAATCTTCGCTAATTTATGGCATTTTTTATTTCAGTATGCAACCTATTGGGTGGCTTGCCTCTGCCTCCTCTTCAATTTGTCCCCTTTCATAAGCTTAGATATCAACATGAAATTAATATTCTTTTGAACTGTCATTGATAATGAGTTCGATCCATGACACCCACGTCATACAGCTCCTTCACCAGAAGTCCATTTCCATTGCAATTAAGCTGTACTAATGTTTCCTCTTTATAGGCCACAATTTACATCTATACGAGTACTTTCCGCAGCAAACTTACAGGTCTTTTTCTGGTGTTTTCTTTGATGTCTCCGCTCCGTAGTACTCTATTTGATAGCTTTAATGTGATTTCACCCATTGCTACTTTTTCGAGTAACAGAATGTTACGGGATTGACCGTGTCATCTTTGAGATTAAATAACTCAACGCTTTGACCACTTGCATAACGGAAGTTCGTCAAGGGAAAATCAACAGAAGGATGTGAGAGAGGGAAAAAGTGACCAAGCTTACAACAATTAAGAAAATTATTCAGTAATCTCATACAAGAGCATTCTTGTTAACAATAAAGAAGACATTTTAATATAAAAACAAATTTTCCCTTCGTAAGTAACATTGACACACGTGCAACAGGACTTTGGAACCACCTTTCAGACGACTTCACATCTGGATTTTGTTTGGGGCGAAGCCGATTCATGTTAAAAACTGCTCAGGTGACAAATGACCAGTTCGGATCAGTGTGAAATCAGGGCACTTGTACACATAAATGCGCTCAAGGCAGTGGTATAATTAGTTTTGCGTTTAAATGTGTGGCTTTTGTACAATTAGCATAAGCAGTTTTGCATTTTAACGATTAGATTTTATTAAAACTTAGCATTGCAATAATTCTAAGAAGCTATCAGTTTCAGCCAATTAACGATCCAGATTTATGCATTCACCTTTTGTTTTTTCGGTGGATATAAAAATAACGTGCGCCAGGATCCCACGGACTTAATAATTGACATTCGAAGGCTTAACTTCGCCCCATGTTACTGATCTTAGAGGTTAAGTTAATTGTTTTTTATTTGAGGTCGGTGTAATTTGTTGCGAAATATTTATTTACGTGAAACTAAATAGCGGTTATTTATAAACGGTGCTTTAATTCTGTGTGTGACGGATTTATCCTATTTTGGGGTAATTATACAACTATACAGCTACAAGGAATTTTGGGCTTCTTCAAGTTCTGACCGGCGCGGCGGCCAACCTGGAGTCACTTTGGACGCAGCAGCGTGCGGGGCAAATTTACAAAAGGGGTCGAACAGTAGCGAGGTGAAATAAGTTAGCAAGATTAATTTGTGCTATTATTCAGGTTATTGCTCGCCTAATTTCATTGTAATGTTGAGCTCAATACTGATAAATAAGTTGACGAAAATATTGTGTGAAAGGGTCAGTAATAAAACAATTTTTTTCTAACCACAAATAATTTAGTTATTGTTTGCTTCCAGGAACCCATGACACAAATAGGGTAAGTAGTTGTATTTTATAAACCCTGAGTTGCTTCGAGTATAAAATAAGAATCTCATATAATTTTAATTATTGAAAAACCAGTTACGTGTACCCATAATTTTTAATTTCGATGCAAAGGCGGGTACCAGAATAAATTTCATGTGGAAGTGTATCTGTTCTCGCAACCGAATTCAAACATTAAGAATTTAAGCGGGTACCAATTTTGATGTATGGCTCAGAGAATATTTAATGGAAAGATGGATAAAAAATCTGGTGTGATACACGCACACAACTTCCTTTTACAGTGATCTTATAATTAGCCAAAAATTTGATTTTAAATGTTTTAAGCATTTGTCAAAAATTTTCAAAAATTACAAATTCTGCAAAAACGGTACAAAATAGAGCGTTAGTTAAAGAGACAACTTTTCTCTAGAATTTTAAGCTGAATTCAAAAATGTAATAATATACCGGGTGTTCTATTTAAAATAAAATTTAATAAAAAAATAGACAAAAAAATAAAAGAAACCCATTTTAGAAGTATTCAACTGGAAAATCACCTATCTCACATCAATACACATTCAAAATGTAATAAAAATGTAAAGTTTAAAAAAATCGTTAGAGCCGAAAAAAACTGAAAAATCACAAGAGTAAACACCTACTTCCGGTTATGCGATTTACTTCAAAAGCTGGCTGTCGCATCTACATAGTATACAAAACTTATATATGAAGTTTAAACGCCATACCTCTTTCCGTTTTTGAGATATTCTGTTCATAGACACACAGACAGACAGACAGACACACAGACCAATGAAAAAAATATATTTTTTTTGGGATCAGGGGACTCTAAAACGTGAAGATCTGTTGAAAACTCAATTTCGAATTTTTGGGGTAAATCCAATACCTCCTTTATTGTAAAAGGAAGTAAAAACTGCAATCTATAAAAATGTATCTGGGAAAGGTAGTAGGGGCCATTAGAACGGCAAAAAATGAGAACTGTTAAAAGAAATAATAGATAAAAAGAAGTAGAATTCGGTTGGTCATATAATACATAATAGATGACAAAAGACAAATTACAGTTGCATGAGAAACAATGAAAGGTAGGTAAGACCACAGAGGAAGGCGCAGGGGAACTTGCAATCACAGCATCGCAGGTGGATTACAGCAGAGATGAAGAACATGGAAAGACGCATAAACCGTTTCTAGAATTAGTAAAACCTGGTAAAACTTTCTAGAGTCTAGAGGATAAGTACCACAATACGGGAAAGATAAAAACGCCTCAACACCTAGAAGTAGAATAGAATCTGGATTATGTATGAATATATGGGATAGTGTACATTTCTACTAACTTTACAAAAAGCATAATGGTAACAATGTAACAGTAACAAAGAAAACATAATCTATTCTAAAGTATTTATTCGAAGACTACCACATAATAAGGCTTACATCACATAGATTCAAGATACTATCAAAGATCGTCTAGCGTAGTATTGGGAGGCGCATAGGAGACAACTTAACGGAGGATTGGTTGGGTTGTAGATACAAGGTTCAACAAAAGAACGACATTTGCCCTGAGCCTATTAGTGGAAAAACCATGGGTAAAAACAAAGAAATATGGTTTACGGAAAGGAATAGCGCAGTGTTTACGGCAGGTGAAGAAGTTAACAAGTTTTGTTATTTCTGTAGTATTATCACAGCAGACGGACGTAGCAACACATCAATTGGTACTGGCATTTAATAAAATTTATATCAAAAGAAGAGACCTTGTGCATATAGCGAAAACCTCCTTGTCTTGGCACTTTTAATGAAGTGTTTTTAATATTCAAAATTCACTTAATTTTGAAATGAAAGTGAAGGCACTGGCAATCTCAAATTGCAATGCCTTAATTAACTGCTGTAAGTTCTGGTGATTTATTGTTTCACTCCATTTAACTAATATAAAAAGAGATAAAATTTTCTGCTGGTATAAAAACTTTACTATAGGTTCGTATGGGTGTAGTCTATATGTGTGCGAAAGGAGAATCGTCGTTAAGTAAGAGACGAAAAAATTGCAGGCATTTCAAAGATTGTGTCAGAATTGGTAGCTAACAAAGAAATCTTAAAAGGGTTTAATAAGACAGAAAGATGTGGATATAGATAGAAGACTTATTAAAAAAACCATAATCGAAGAGAAGACAGAAGTGAGAAAGCTCAGAGGATGACCACTTCTGCAGTACATAAAGCAAATTATTGCAGACACGGAAAATAACAGTTTTTTGGAAATGAAAACAATGGCTCCAGATGAAGAGAAATGGGAGAATGCTGTATCTAGTCGGCGGACTGACGACGTAAGGTAGAGATAGGAACTTCCTTAACTATGTACCCGACGAATTTATTTAACTTACATCTAATATCAATAATAAGTCCTATATACTACCCACATATTCGTTATTGTCAGAATTCATTACTAGCAAGTTTGCCCACTCATCACATGGTTTACTGGAAATCACTACGATCGCTTTCGCTTTAGTCGCATTTAGCTTCCGTTAAGTTTATTTTAATTAGCTTGTTGTGTTTACCAAATAAGTATTTACTTTATCGACTGCATTAGTATTTTGTGTCTGCTGCTGTAATTAAAATATCGCTGATCAACAAATTTAGATCACAAACGTTAATTTTGCGTTGATGTGGTTAAGCATGGACCTAAAATTAATCCATGGGTACCCCCAAATTACAACGCTTCTTAAAACATTCCTTTCAGTTGAATCGTGTTATTAGACTTCTTCTACTTAAATAGTTCCTAAATCATTTACAGTGGAGCATCAGTTGGATCAGTTGGTGATCAGATATTCATAAAATCGTTTATACGGATAATCCATCGTAACTGGTGAATATAAACTAGTAAAATGTAGAAAGTTTGTGCATATAAACAGTATATACTGTAACGATCCTTTTTATGTAAAAATAAATAGTAAGGTAAATAAATAGGGACGTATCACACAATTTATAAATCAAATAGTTTTAAACAAGAATTATGTGTCAATCTCACTGCTTATTAAAAAGGGTGTTATAATTATTTGCTAAATAAATGGTTCATTGCTCTTATGTATTTTATTTATTTGCAATTAATTAAAGCAAAGCTCCGGTCTAGCATGAAATAACTCTAGTCTCAGGGTAAGTTTTGCTAGTATGGCAATTGCTTAAATTCGTTTCTGATAACTCTAACCACAACTTTGCTTAATTTGAATTGAAAACCACAATGCAAAATCACATCAGGTATATATTATGCGAATTATGTGACGTAATTTCCTGCTAACCTGGATTTGTTTCGGTGACGCAAACCGACGCTCTGATCTACTTTTGTTCTATTTCCGGCAAAAACGGTCGAAATCTTTGCCCAAATCGCAAAATGGAAAGACGCCACATGGATTAAAAATATCTGGAAAGCTTTTAGGAACTGGGGCTTGGTGGTACACCTCGAAGACAGTCTAATATTGATGAAGCCCATATTTTACGGGCCTGCTCCAACTGCTTCCTGTAAATTTTTACCCTGGAAGGCGGCGCGCCGATGCGAGGGACTTGGTGATGGCTTCTTCCTCTAAATTTCTGCACTCAAGCGCTTAGGAAAGTCTGCTTTATATGGTGTACCTATGCTTCTTATTGGCCGATATCTCTGCTACTCGTAAAGGGGCCCCGAATTTGTCCTCGCTCTAGGACACACCTGGTGAAATCTTGCTGGGCTGATTCCGGTTCACTGAGATGTTTTACCACGATGTCAATTACAGTGAAAGATGCCCTGCACACTGGTGAATAAGGATAACACCTTTTAGCTGATATAAATAGCTTTTTTATTAATAATTTTATACCAAAACCGGGAGCACTTCTTGCACCCAACAAAGTTTACAAGGTTCTTTTCGATATTAAACAATGGGCTGTCTCGTTATCTACCGATTACGATTTACATTTGTTTTATGAAAAGGAGTTTTGATATCACGTTTATACTTGTAGTTTAGCTTGATACTGTTTTTGCTTAAATACTAAACTGCCTATTCTTGGAAATTGTCACTTTTACACTCTAAATCTCTGATTTTTAAGCACCTCTGTTTTAAATGCACTCTTTCACATGGTTATTTTAGCACTGCACGATGTCCGTTTCTTTTGATAGGTAGCCTAATTGCTCTTTGCAATCGTTACTTCCTCGTATTGCTTTTCATCGTTTCTTTACCCTTCAGTTGTGTTGCCGTTTGATGGTGATACAAACTTTTAATCATAATGCTCATATAATTTCTATGCTTGACAAACCGTCTTTGTATTCTATTAAAATTCATATCATCGTTGACGTTATTACACTCAAATCTGTCAGCTACATAAATTAAGCTGCGTTTGCCACAATTAGCAACAAACATTGACTGAAACTCTGAACGTAACCCTTCTGAATCCTGCCTTATCCAATGCCAACCCTTCTCACTCAAATTATAATTACTGCTCCTCATATAAAGTGCATTTATTAGTGTAAAATTACTTACTTTCTTGCAATAAATAAAACAGTTAATTCTGTGCTCATTTTTAAATTATTTATTCTCATGTTAATTAGTCAACCAGAATTTCTGTGGGCAATAAACCGTTGCAGTACTTAAGTGTATTGCAAACGGTTCGGATGACCGATATCTGGAAAACCCAGCTCTACTTTTTAATATTTTGAGTTGTATACAGTTCTACATGTTTATGAAAATTTTTTGGCTTTTGTAAAGCTCTTAAGGTCAAAAAACGCCACAGCTACAGCAAAATTGAGCACTATTTCACAGGAACGATTTTTTAAACTGGTTGTTTTAAGGTGTTCAGTCATATTTTTGAAGACCGGTAGTATAGTAAGAGCCCTAAATTCAGAACATTTATCTGCTATTTCTAGTTTTGAAATGGGAACTTTCGTAAATAATTTATTCTTACATCTTGCCAAGAGTGTTTTTAAAGGTGGGGTCTTCTCCAGTGTAAGTACAATCATATGATACATTTATGTTAGCTACATTTTGAGAGCTCCAAGTAGGCAAATTGTGTGCAGAACTTTAGTGTCAGTGCATTAAGAGGGATTGCAATGAAATTTTGAACTGGTTGCCCATTATTTGAAGGTTTTGGTGGTTGAAATTGTAAGCAATTTGTTGGCGATGGCTTTTTTTTGATAATAGTTACTATTTTGTGTGCAATTTGATTTTGGGTTATAGTTGAGATTTGACACTAAGCCGTAGCCGACATGCTACATGGTGTTAATTCAATTTTTATAAAAAAATATTCTCCCAATGGTCCAGTAAACAATAATTGATAACTGAGAGCGTATCTGCAAAAATTCACAACATTATCACATAAGGCTAGGCCAGGAATAGGCCTACACTATGCTTGGTTGTTTGTTGACTGTCTTGAAATGTTGAGTGTTTATTATGATTATTATTGATTTTGAGCATTTAACTGTGTCAATATAAAACTGACGTCTTTTAATGGCATTAATCTTCTTACACATTTTATTAGTTGCTATTTGTTTCAATTATAATATCAAGGCACCTGTGATTTTTGCGACAATCGTAATTCATTTTTTTTAAATATCTTGGTTTTTTGAAATGTAAACTGACACTTATTTCCAAGTTTGCTCTAAAGTAATTAGGGACGCAAATATTTTCATATAAAGACATTTCCATTGACAACCCTATGGTGCGCAACGCACTTATACACCCTGTATACTATATCTCGTATAAAGCAAATCGATCAAAGTATTGTGTTATCATTAATAAAAATATAATTTTTTTTCTAGAACTGCGAAGCAGCTCGATACTGTTGAAACGAAAAACTTTAGTTTTAACTACAGACAGACTTTCTTAAGTGGGTTGGTTTTGACCCTAGAAACCACTTCTCAACGTTTGTATTTATTATTTATATTGATAGATTTTACGGTAGACATTTTTATATATTGTTAAAATACTACCTTTGTAATCACATTGAAGAGAAATAATTTCAGTTCATTATTAGAAAACCCAAAATAGCTAAATAAATATGTAACAATTACTATTTGGCATTGTAAATATCGTTAATCAATAACCCCCAAAACTTCAGAAACTGCTGATCAAACACAGACAAAATTAATTTAAGCTCTAGAATCGCTAATAGTTAAAATAAATTCTATTACGCTATCTCAAATTGATACTGCCAACCCGTGGCAAGTTTTCTATGTAACTAAATTGACTGCGAGTATAAAAACAGATTTAAAAAACAGACATTTACCTTTCCAACATGTACATTGCTAAAAATACTCTTCCACAGCAGTCCTATCATTTAACATTTGCATTTCAGAGCTAACACACAAATAGTGACATGAAATAAATGATGCAACATTTAGAATAGCATTTTTCAATAAAATCCTATTTGGAAATTATCTATATTGTAAATGTATAAAGAAAAAAGTATGTTTTAATTACAACGACTCTGTTGAAGAGGAAGTCTTCTTACCTTTACATTTTTATTACAGGTACTGGTGTGGGGCAAAATTTGAGCAACTATTAGCAGATATTAGCATATGCAAGTCGTGTCCATGAATAATTGGGAAAAGATCGAGCAGCTGCTGCAGGATTGTGGTGACAGATATTGATCAATACATCTACGCCGGGAACTAGGGAGTTCATCGAGTTCCAATAACTTTTGGCAAACTTTCATGATAAGTTGGCTAATCAAGCAAACATTGCTAACAAAATCGCGTTTCCAACAACGTGACGTTTATGTAAAGCAATCCAATTTTACGGTACAATTCCACTTCAGCACTGCCACCGCTACGGCGTGCTTCATACGCAATTTAAATGCGGGATTCTTAATTTTAATCCGGTGGATGGTGAATTAAATTTTGCGATAAAGTTAGGTGCGTAATAGATAAAGTTGGAAACGCAATATCGCAGTTATTTAGCTTAAATTCGGATAGTAAGAAAAAACTATTAAGAGAACCTTACATTTTAATAGTTTAGAATTGAGCTTTAGAACTTTTCAGTTACCACAAATCCGTTCAGCTGTGTGTGTTGCGCTTAAAAAGAGGTAGAAGTGTTTAACGAAGGAAATGAAGTCAAAGCGAACACGCTGCGTAAAATATTAACAGCAGCGAAAAGGAGTCGAAAAAATCAATCTGCCCCACGAAATTCACCTTAAATTGGAGATCCTGCCGCACACTATTCGGTCCAAAAGTTGAGAGTGCTGCGCTTTCAAAGTCAAGAAAGTCTCGATAACTGATTGACTCAGGACTTAGGGATAATTGATTTATATCCTAAAAAAGAAAGGTCCTTGATGTTTGCTAAAACAAGGGCGTCGCTCTATGCCGTACTGAAATTCTGCCCAGGCAACTTCTTTAATCACGAAAAAATTTCAAAACTCGCAGGCATTTCATCAACATTTCTTCAGCGAATTTTGTGTTTCAACATCCCCTCTTTTTTGGTGCCGAGATCGATACGTGCGAGCGGGTAGAATCCCAATTGTTTCCCAAACCACGTAGAGACCGGTCAACTACTCCACATGCCTTGTCGTCTTGAAGCCCCCAAGGGGAAGAAATGACCCTCCCCCCGGATGACCTCCCGGCTAAACCGCGACACCAAAGTTCCAGACCGCCCGCGGAGAGATAACACCCTCGGAGAACAAATGTTTTGTATTTAAAAGTTTTTATATTATATTTGATAAACCACACCGGAGAACACTGGGCAAAGGGCGAATGCTCGAGCTTTATTAACATAAGCAACTGCCTGTTTCTTGTCCACTTTTCAAGTTGAAACTAGATATATCCGACGTAGCACTTTATAGAAGCTTTAATTCTCTTTAAAGTTAGAAGCGGAATCGTTGCTGCTTCAGATAGTTTTTAAAATAAATTGCTCCATCTCAAAGTACACCTCATACAGGCGTACAGCTGTTGTATTATTCAGTCGAATCATAATTTAGAATGCCATAAATAGACCATAAAATTAAGATAAGTAATTCTGATAAAACATTTGTTATTTCCTATAACTGTAAATGCGAGTAACGTAGTGATTTCTATTCGTGAAAGTATATATTATTAAGATGACTCTACCACGTTGTAACGCCTTTGTTATGTTATAATTGACTTACACCTTACTTTAGTTTATTCTTAATCAATTCTTTTTAATATTGAATTTTAGGAAACTCATTTACCTATTTTTAATTATAGATGATCAAGATTATTAAACAGCTAGCTTCGGTAGCAAACACTTGACTGAAACACAAGTCGGATTGTTTATAATCTAGATTGCTTTTATTCTGAAATTTGATTTTCTTATTTTCTGACAACTCTTACGTCTGTCACATGACACGTCAAATTAGTTTTTATTTGCACAATTAATTAGAAACACTTTTTCGTTAAATGTTGTCATTCTACAATATCAAATGGTAAGTACTCCCTTAATTAAAATTACCTCACTTCACTCTTTCTATATTTTCTTTCAGTTTTTTATTTAAATACATGTATTCTGCTACCTGTTATTTGACTTGAAACTCTTCTCTACCAAGCCCAATGCATCCACCAACTTCACCAAGATCTCCCAACTTCCAATAACAATGTCTGCACGAACTCCGCCAAAAAACACCTAGATCTTCAAAGACTTCCTTGCCCAAATCCACGATAAGGCACCTACTAACCCTTTTTCGCAGCAATGCTAGCAGCAATCACCATCCACGTCGTCCCATCAAAATCTTCAAGCCACCGACGACCTGGCATCACGAACCTCGACTAGATGCAAATTATAAGATGTCATTTCAATGACAAGCTTGTCGAATTAGAACTCCTTTAGATGAAAATCTCTTATCCACCCCATAAAACGCTCACTCTGCTAATTATCTCGATGTAAACCACTTTCAGTAAAAACCATCTCTTGTTTCCCAATTCAGAGGATGCAATATAATTTGACAATAAACTCAGTTCAGCATCCCCTTTCAGAAATTTGCTTTTGTAGATTATAACTGTATTACTTTGGTATTCTCACCACATCCTTTATCTTCATCCATATAGTCTGCATATCTTTTATCCTTTTAACATTTTATTTTTTTTACACCACGCCAATTTTATTTCAATTTTGAACTCTTTTATACACAAAATAGCTTTTTAAAACTTTTATAACGGGTGCATTTTTATAATTTCAACCGCTACAAGTTGCACTACATCTTTTTGTATAAATTTTTTTTATACTAATCAATAAATATCTCCTTAGTGATCTAGTTTAGCATCTATTTCACAATTCAACACACTATAGAAGCTTTATTATATTTGTGTTAAATAGTATATTTCGAAAAAGTATTTGCCATTAATTCCCCTTTTCATTTCAGATAAATTGAATTATGTTAAAATCCTACTGTATCTTATGTAGCTTCATTTAATTGAATTTTAAATTCTATTTCCTTTCTTTACCAAATACATTTTTAATAATTTTGATATCCATTTCATACCTATACTAATCTTTGTAATTATTAATACTGTATTCTTTTAACCTTCTTAATCTGATTTCAAACCCCTGTACCAATACCATAACAATATTGATACCTATCTAGACCAACAAGATGAACTTATCAGAAATTATGTGGAGCATAATAAAGTCAAGCTGCTGGATTCACAATAAGTTTGCACATACTCGACGCTACGTCATATATCTGGTTGGCTGACACAGAAGTTCCAGCGAATATCTGATTCTTCCATTAAATGAATTTTTGTGTAAGCGTTTGTGACAACATGAACATAGGCGAAATTATGTAGAGTATAATTCGCAAGCAGAATCAAAGTTCTTGCTTCTTTCCACTATATCAAAGCAAGTCAGGCTGCTCAAGTCGCAATAAGTACATACTTGACGTTAAGTTATATATTCGGTTGGATGATACAGGCAATCCAAGACTATATCATTCATCCATAGCTAACTTGTTTCTTGACCATCTACAAGCTAATGACCCTAGATATGATGGCAAAGGTAACGTTTCTTGATGCTAACAATGTTATCTTTAAGCATTTGTTCATGACGATTAGATATTTCAGCTGACTGATTGTCAAAGCTGGTTGTGTTCTTTGGTGAGACATCTGAAGAGTGTCTTGCTGGTGACATAATCTGCATTATAATTTTCATCATAGTTTACGAAAAGTAAGATATCAGCCAAAACTATGCATTACATTTTGTAGTTCAAGCATGACTGTTGTTAATAATTAACTAAATCAAAGTCATTTTGTCGTACCATAGTTTTAATAATTACATTAAGATGTATCTTTGCTAAATGGAAAATTTTACTAAATTACTAATTGCAAGTAATGAAGCCATCAAAAATGCGGAAACATCTTAATTTAATTATTAAAAATATTTTACCACAGAACGACTTGTATTTAGTCATCTAGTAACAAAAGTCATGCCTAAACTGAAAAATTTTATGTAATCGTTTTGGCTAATATTCCAAGTTTTAGGAAGTTTGTTCTGTCTTTTATAAATTGGTATACTTTTCCAGCCTTGACCGAAATAAACTGCAGAAGATAAGCTTCAGCAAATTCTTGCAAGCGATAGGTATGGGATACACCCGAGCAGTCATACATTAATACATCTACTGCATTAAAACTCATTACATCAACAGAAATCTTTCCAATCATACTATGCTTTTAATGAATTACTTTCTTCTAATGGAATGCAATTAATTATGTCGGGATATATTTCAAGAAGTTTGCAGGGATGGCCTTCCACATTTATGCTTCGATGAATCTGTAAGAAAAAAATCCAGAGAAATCGAGCTTACTACCACCTACAGGTAGTACAATAGAACAGCATTAATTACGAGTTTATTATGAAATGCAATTAACTTAATTTCGAAGGGTGGGGATGGACATTGACGATCAATCTATTCGAGACAGCAAGGACATTGCAGCTTTCCGCTCTCGATTGTCATTTGAACATGTTTGAAAATGTAGATTCTACTTCTGACCAATTTACAGTAAATATTGCCAACGGCAATCTTGCCGGTATGCTGCATCAGACGACTATTCACTAGAAAAGTGAGACAATAGAAACGAGAAAATTGGCAACACAAGGATGACTATAAATTAGCTACTTGAACAACACATCTCTCCCCAATCCAATGAAGAAAATGAAGCAGGGGAGTGGGAGGAAGAAAATGTGAAGACGAAGAACGAGAAGTAGAAAAATAAGAATAACACGAAGAAAACAGAGTAAGAGCAGAGCAAACATAGCAGTGCTTTATTGCATATATGCAAAATGTAATTTTGCTCCAATAAAAAGGAGCACTGCTCCAAATGATTAAATCCATGAACTAGTGTTTATTATTGGTAAGATTGGGAAGACCAATCTCATAACATCTTCTACAACATAAATAATGATAATATATTACTAGGTTCATATTCCATTATATTACTGCAATTAAAAACTGATTGATTTTCCGGATTAATGGGCCACATATGGACTCTTATTGCAATTTGAATTACATTCCACTTGATTAACTCTTTCTAAAAATTGTCTAAAACAATATATAATAATACCCACTAGTAATATAGTGTTCTACTAATTCATTTTAAACAAGTAAACTGGGCTTTTTTTATCATATCCCATGTTGCTCTTAACACCGTGGATTATTAAGCTTGTTTGCTTCTTAACCCACGTTACCTCTAACACCGTGGGTTTTAATAAATAACACACACGTGACGTACAACTATTTAACCCATTCCGGTGGCTTTAGTTCAATGTCAATCAATTTGTCACTTTGACTGTTCGCAACTGTTAGTAAAAATCTGTTGTGATACACGCACACAACTTCCTTTTACAGTGGTCTTATTAGAGCCAAAAATTTGATTTTCAATTTTTAAGCATTTGTCAAAATTTTTCAGAAATTACAAATTATACCGAAACCGTACAAAATAGAGAGTTAGTTGATAAGACAAATTTTCTCTAAATTTTAAGCTGAATTAAAAAATTTCATAATATACCTGGTATCCTATTTAAAATAGGATTTAACAAAAAAAAAGAAAGAAAACAAAATTAAGCCATTTTAGACATTTTCTACTGGAAAATCAACTATCTCACATTAAAAATTTTATAAAAAGATATAGCTTGCAAAAATTGCTGCAGCCGTTTTTAAAAAAATTAAAAAACAAACTGAAAGATCACAAGAGTAAACACATACTTCCGGTAATGCGACTTTCTTTAAAAGCTTGCTGTCTCATCTCGATAGTACACAAAACTTTATTGAGTTGTTGGATAAAATCTTGTATGGTAATTCAATCTAGTCGGCAAACCTCGTATGTTCAATCTCCTTTCGTGGATAATACACAGTGGGCAAAAAAAGCGTTACAGATTTTATAGCCGCATAAGTCATTAATATTTTCAAATAACTATTGCGTCATCGAAAGGTTCAATGTTTATAGATGGAAGTAAACCACTTTTACTACAAAGTGACAATGCTAATTCATAGTTGTGCATGGTTAAATAAAGTTATACACAAATTCTATTGAAAATACGAGTATTTAAATATTGTATGGTTTTTTTTGTGCCCACTGTGTATATACCTACTATAACCCGCTAATACCATAGGTAACTCTATTAACTTGATCTTATTTGTATAAAACTTGTTTGCTACTTAAAATGGAAGAATGTATAACATAATGTTTAATTCCTATAGATACGTTTAGTGCACCAATTTTTTTCCAGGTACTAGTTAGGTACTTAGCTTTCAATTTTTTATAGGCACCAACTCCTCTGTCGGCCATCTTGTATTTTATAATATTTTTAAATATAAGTATATTATCATTATCAATATCTCGGCTTCTAAATCACTTAGGATCTCAAACTTGGTGTCTAAATATACATATTTGCGGTCAAGGAATACAACTACCCAATTTTTAAATGTATCAGACTATATATTTATTCAGTAATATATATACCAATTATGAACTATTCACCATTAACTGTTTTTGAAAATTAACAAATTTATATAATCGCATGAAAGAAATTTAAATGCATCCGACTATATATTTATTCACTAGACATATACTAAGAGAAGCCGGGTAGCGCAGTGCGCTATGCTTGCTAGTGAGCAAGTCCTCGGTAAGAATCTCGTTGGGGCCGGAATGTTTCCACAACCTTGGCGATTGGAATCGGGCTCGGTGAGACCATTCACAGTTGGTACCAAATTAACTGAGCTCTACTCAGATCCACAGACCTAAGAGATAGAGTAACAAGATCAACACATCAACATGACACACACCTCATGCAAAGACTGCTGTGCAAGCACAAAAACCGCGCTCCAACTTTGTATCCCGAATCCGGGTCAAGTTAAGCATTGTACCGCCAGATGCCAGCGCATAAAGCACCAGCCTCTACACCGAAAGGTAAAACGAGGTAACGATAATACATACATACAATACATATTACTAATGATATGCTACCATTCACAAACTATTCACCAATTTAAACTGTACATGAATAACGATACAACAGGTGGCGCAAAAGTAATCACCATATCGGAACATGCTCTCATTTTTGCAAATGGCATCTTATGTCATCGCGACTTTGACATTCATGAAGCAAATAGAAGCAGAATACACATAGACAAACCATGGATCGCTATACTCCTCAAAAACGCGAAATAATTTGTGTCAATGTTTTTGACAAATAATCGGTCAGTGCTTTTGGCTGCACGTGAAATTTGTTGTCGATTCCCTGGTCGTGTCGCATCAAATGTGCAAACACTGTGGCGTTTAGCCACTCGCCTCGAGGAGACTGGCTCAATACTAGACAGTTTCAGACGTGGCCGGCCCCGGAGTAGCCGTTCGGTCGAGAATATCGCTGCTGTGGCTGCAGGTGTCCAAGAGGACCCTCAAACATCCATCAGACGACGGGCCACGCACTTGGGCATCGGTAGACGGTCTTTACAGCGAATTTTGGTGAAAGACTTAAAGATGTTCTCTTATAAGTGCAACCGCACACACAGCATGAACGACAGTGGATATTCTGAAGCAAGCTTTTCTCGACCGCTTCATCTCTCATTTTGGAGATCTGCACTGGCCCGCAAGATCGCCCGATTTGACCGTTCCAGACTTCTTTCTTTGGGGTTTTCTGAAGTCACGGGTCTATACGAACAAGCCACAGACCTTGGCGGCCTTAAAAGAAAACATCTGACTAGACGTGGAGAATTTATCGTCAGAAGTTTTGAGAAAAGTCATGAAACGAGCCCGAATTTTCATTAACTCTGGCGGTGTCCACTTGACCGATATTATCTTAGCGACTTAATGGAAAAAAAATAAACGTCTAAATAAACATAATCAACAAACAGAACCAATTCTTTTCATTTACAAACAAAGTTACTGCCTTAGGAAATCGAGTGAGGACTTTTGCGCCACCTTGTAAAATACGTATTTATACAATCGTATTATGAAATCGTATATGAAAGATGATGAAAAATATAAAAGCATGTCTTTAATGAATTGCTTATTTCGTATTCAAACATTGACTTTTGCACAGTTCAGTGCAATTCCAACCAGTAGTTTTGCAAGCACACCTACCAGTGCACCCCTCTTTGACTCTTACACTTACATTTAACCAATTTAGTACTGGCCTTTGAAGCAATAGGTAAGATGTTCCATACAGAAACCCATGATGCACTGCCTACTTTCTGAGTCCAGCCCCAGCCTTCTGGATTGGGAGCATGCTGTTAACTGTTAACTGTGCTCACTGGTACACCATAGTCCTGCTTGATATGCAGCCCACTTGGAGTGGTGCGTCCTTCGTTGGAGGAAGTTTCTCCATTGACTTACCCTTCTGACAAAACAGCTCCTTCCTGGCTTCATTCACATTGTCTAAATCACAGTTCTTATGATACAAGATCACGGTGACGCGTTCTTGTAGTTTAAAATTTTCATTATCAATATCAAGTTCTGTGTAAGGGTGGAGTGCCATGTAGACGCAGATGTCTTACCGCGTCCAAAAATGATGATGTGGTAGCACATCCGGTGAAACTGTGGAATACAGGGAGGGTTGGAATTTCTCTACACCCAGCTTCTCGTAGATAGCATTAATGTTAATATAAGCAAATGTTTTGCCTGTACCAAAAGCAACAAAAATATTCACATCTGCACACAAGGTCATCAGGTGATAGAATTTGCCAATGAGGATCGCCAAAACATCCGTGTCAACAATACGCACCATACAGTTACTACAGCCATTCAAAAGTGCATCCTGTAAGTGGATAACCATCCTGGTGTACGCTTCCTTATGATCACAACGTGGCATAAACCTATCACTTCATCGGAGAATATCTTCGGCATCACATGTGACGACAATTACCTTGATTTCGGCACATTCAGCACTTGCAATTTTTTTTTAAAGGAATGCAAAAAGCTCGTATTTGTTGGTGGGGTCTTTTAAGAAATCGGCCTACTTAAGTGGGAGCTTGTTCCTTCCTTCACACTTTCTCCTAACTAACTCCCTTACCTCGATTTTCTCTAATATTTTCTTTGAGGTTCGTCGGATTGTATTTGTCCCACACTACATCAACTCGTTTGCAGCTTTTTAATTGTTTATTGATATGTGGAATGAATACGTGATAAGTATAATCATCAAATGTGACGGTGTTGGTAGTTGAAGAGGGGACATGAACAACAGCGGCTCCATCGAGACTGTTCACATCAACATAATCAAGAGCATCATTTGGGGAATCCTTGTCCAGGATGTTTATAAGATCAGACTTCCTTCCAAAGCGCAGATTTCCATTGTCAGATAGTGATGGAGAGAAAATGATGATTCACATGGCCGAAGAATGTAGTAATGTCACTCTCCCTATGCTGCATCACTATGTACAGTTGAGAGAACAGAGAAACGTGAAACTTAAGTAATGGTATTTTTATATTGTCTTTATCTTTTGTACAGGAGTTCTAAATAGAGGTTAATTGGTGAATACTTTGTAATTGATACATATATTAGTGAATAAACATATAGCATGATACATTTAAAAATTGTGTGGTTGTATTCTCTGACATCAAATATGTATATTTAGACAGCAAGTTTGTGATCCTAAGTGATTTAGAAGCCGAGATATTGATAATATATTTATATTTCAAAATGGCCGCTATAAAATCCAAAATGGCCAACGGAGGAGTTCGTTCCTATCAAAAATTGAAGGTTAAGTACCTAACTGGCACCTGGAAAAAATTTGGTGCTTTTGTCCGGTGTGTCTACATTTTCATGATAAGCTGCCGGGTTGCAGATTCAAAGCTTCATTACGCCAAAATCGTTGTTGCATGAAGAAACTCTAAACCGCATTCATTGAAGGGAAATTTTTGAAGGTTGCACTGGTATATCTAGCTGTTTTCGCTAGTACTATAGTAAGGGACATATTCGCGAAGAAACATTTTTACACTTCTTTGAGCTGTCAAACTTTATGCACACAACTTAGGAATGGGAAATTTTGATATTTAGTTAGAAGGCCATAAGGTAATCTTGGACTAGAAAGTCTTTGAAGAGAAGCTGCTAGTATGCTGGTCTTTGAAAAGTCATACACCTGGAGAATAAGTATTTAAGTGTATAACTTTCTTTACCGACGACCACTACGAAAAATGCAAAAAATGGCATGGCTTGGTGCTACTGAAAGTGACACATTGCACAGGTCACCTGAAAAGGTCACGTGGAACGTGCGTTTTCCGTCTTGAAACACTAGTGCGACATGGTCTCCCGTAGCAACTAAAATGCGCGAGAGCGTCACCGCCAATTCGGCATAAAACAGCGCGCAAATCGCGAAACAAGCGGTTCAAAAATATAGTAAGCTAATGTCACAGAAATAGTATGACAACTTAAG
This sequence comes from Agriotes lineatus, assembly GCA_940337035.1. Taxonomy (NCBI): domain Eukaryota; kingdom Metazoa; phylum Arthropoda; class Insecta; order Coleoptera; family Elateridae; genus Agriotes; species Agriotes lineatus. The sequence goes on from CALNHX010001419.1 coordinate 73,029, forward strand.
TTGATGTTTAAACAATAATTGCTTCATTTTGCGGTTAAACGTGATAAATTTGGTTTATATTATAAAGAATCAATAGTATATTGGTGGTCGTCGGAAAAGTATAGTGGCTCGTGGCTCAACTACCGCATTCGTATGAAATATCCAACTGGCAGCACTAGTTAGACAATATACTATTAAACACATCATATTTAAAAGATGCGAGGATGCAGTACAAATTATAAATTTTATCGAATCACGGCTCAGTTCATAGTATTAACATTATATGCTGTTTTAGTGAAGAAACTGGTAGCCAGCACAATAAAAATTCACTAAAGCAAAGAAGATTAGAGTTTTGGATATCTTCAATAGAAAACAAAGAGCTTTTCTTGCTTTCTACGCTATACAAGTTGTTAACTGAAATTTATTCCACCATCCACAAGAAGTATTTCAGCAGAATCTTGACATATTCACATAGTTTACAGTGTACTTTGTTAAAATATTTTCTTGGTGCAACACAGCCATCTTTTTTTTACATTAAGATTTTTCTTTCCACTTACACGTTTCACGGTTCTGTATTCCTTATTACTTCTTTCCATCTTTTTTTGAGCTTTCCTCGGTCGTTTTTTTTGTCCACACACAGAGTGTTCATTTTATCATTCCATCCTTGAAAGTTTGCATATAGGTTAATCATCATACAATCCAGAGGCAACTTTGTGTAAAATCATTTTTTTATAAAATACACCTTTCTTTATAAGAAATCTGGTTTTACACTAAGTTACCTTTGTATTATATGTTTTTTGTATTTTCAAACATTCACGGGCGAAACGATAAAGTGGACATTCCGTATAATACTTTATGGTAGTACCTTTGTTATTCTATTTTCTCATCCTTGGTCCTTTTACCACTTCTACTATATCTAATTGACTATACAATTCTTGTGATACTTTACTGGTTCATCCTTCCTATTTATTATATTTTTCTTTATGCCATACATTCTCCTTATATAGTTTCATATATTCACAGTACTGTAGTAGTTAGAGCCGCCGCCATGCTTGTCGTAGTCAGAGCCACCGCCATGCGTGTAGTAGTCAGAGCCACCGCCGCGCGGAAGGTGGGGAAAGCGGGGAGTCGTCCGATGAACGCCAACAAGTGTGGCCGCGCACGAAGCAAGCCTGAACTTTATGTGTTATGTTTTACTGTTAATTCATATTTGTTGTGTATTACTGTGTATTCATTTTGTTACGATTAAACCGTTCTGCATCCTACAGCGTCAGAAGTGCGATTAAAGACTGCATTCGGTGAGTACGTTCTAATTACGATTAAGAAGCATGAGCTCGTACGATAGCTGCGGTGAACGCTCCAGGGAAACATCGCCGGAAACGCGAACGTCTCGCGCTGCCGGTAGCGACTTGCAAACCCCTGCTTTAAATCTGTCAGCTTCTCAAAGTCCGCTCGTGTCCCAAGCAAACGAATGTAATTCCTATGTACAGTTTCCACAATATCCCATACAACCGCTAACAATGCCTCTGCCATGTCCTAACCTGCAAACGGCGTTTACGATCTCGCAGGCCCAGAACGTTCCGGCCGCAGAGGTGACGTCGACGATGCAAGCGCGTTTCCCGCCACTCGCTCAAGCTTGCGCGGTTAATTCAAACGTGCCCGTTTATCAATCGATGCCTTCATCGTCGTTCTATCCATATCAGTGGCAACAATTGCCGCAAACGTCGAATTACATGCCACAAGCTTCTGTCAATTGTCAACAACCGCAACCTCCATCTGTCGCGGATACGATTTTACAGTTGCAACAGCAAGTAGCCATGTTACAACTACAACTATCAAATTCGTCGCAGCAAACGACTATGCATGCGCAGAACCATAGGTTTGGCGCCGAAATTTAAAATGAAATATTAGAATTCGACCCCGATTCTAACAATATTACCTCTGAACGGTTTATAGAATCCGTTGAAAACGTTAAATCGCTTTACGGTTTAGATGATCGCAGTTTAATTATTTATGCGAAAGCAAAACTACGAGGCGCAGCGAAACTGTGGAAAGAGTGCGAGCCAAATATCTACGACTGACAGTATTTTAAACAACGATTTTTAAATAACTTTGCTACGCATGATTAACACAATACGACACTGGCCTCACACTCGAGGGCGTGACGAACGTTAAAAATGGCTTTTTACGACCATTTACCAAGCTAGCTCATGGTAGGGATGTCCACGAAAGACGGCTATTGGCGCTCCTGGAGAAGATCATGATTGGTTTTTAAGTGTGCGTTTATTTACAATTACTATGTACAATGTTATATAATTACTCCCAAAAATATATATATAAAAACAATAAAATAAAATAAGCTATGCCGTGTGCGTGCCCGGTGGAGGGCATCTCCGAGGGCGAAAAGCGGATGGTGGCGGTCGACCGAAAGGCAGGAAGACTTCGGCCAGGACTTCTTAGACCTAGGGCTCGCGTCCTAGCGAGGCCCTTTGGGGTCGGGGCGGTGTCCACGTTCCGGACGACCTGGATGCAGGATGACACACCTCGGCGGCAGGCCAAGGGGGCGGCGGCGGAGGCTTGAGGCGTCATTGCCGTGGCAGGTGCATCCTCGGCGGAGCTGTGCGAAGCCGGGGCGACGGTGCTTGGAAGCGCGAGCTCAGGCGAAGTCCTCTTCGTGGCGCGGAGTTTCTGGTGTTTCAGGGGCGACCTGGGGATGGCGTCGAGCCGGATGATGCGCGACGGGCCGGAGCGCTCTCTGGTTCGCAAGCAGCTAGCGTCTCTCTGAAGCTTGGGGCGCCTTGGGGCCGAGCAGAACGCGTCTGACGACAGCACACTCCAGATGCGGGCTGCTGCAGCGAACCTCGAGCTTGGCGACGGCGGGCAGCGAATTCGGGCGGCGGCTGTCCATCCTCCTCTTCCTCGATGATCGATGGCTAGGCCCCGCTGGAAGGCGTGGGCTCTAGGTTGGCATGGCGTAGCTTGTGGCTACGAGGGGGCGGCGGCGAGCGTCCTTTGTGGATGCTGCGGCGGCGGCGATGATTGGTTTCCTCTATGGAAGCGGTGTCGGGCGGCCTTCTGCTATGGGTGCAGTGGCGGCGAGGCTGAACGGCGTCAGCTAGTGGCGCATGCGAGCGGCGTCGCTTGGCGGCGATTGCCCTCTGTGGAGGTTGGGGTTTACGCGTAGACGGCGGTGGCGTCTTTGGCGTGATGCGAGCTCTCTGACATAGGAGCGGCAGCGTACGTGGAGGCGGCCTGTGTGGCGTCTTCCTCCCCGCAGTGGGCTGGACGTAGGGGCAGACGGCGGCGGCGTCTGTCTTCACTCGCATGTGTTGGTTTCTGCGAACTAGATTCGAGTAGCTGTGTTTGTTTCTGAGAACTTACGTGGGCGGCATCCTGGCGGGTCGCGTGTCGCAGTGCTGCGGAGCGATGCAGCGGAGGCGGCGGGGTTCTCCATGGGGCCTGGGCTATGCATAGCGGGCGACAAGACCTGGGGCATAGCGCAGCGTAGGCCTGGGCTTGAGACGGGCGGCGACGTCGGTGGCTACTAGGGCTCGATTCGACGTGGGGCTGGACGCTCCTCCAGGCGTGGACAGCGAGGATGGCAGGCGTAGATAGTGGCAACCCGGACACCCTTTAGCAATAACGAGCAGGGCTCGAGTTATCCCCAGGAGTCACAAGGCTGACTTCTGTGAGCAGAGCTCGAACAGAAGGTTTTTGGCAGTTTTGGAATTCTCTAGTGGCCGGAGGGCCCAAGCTGAGAAAGTTTTTGGTCTTAGAGCAGAGCTCGATAAGATGGTTTTTTGATCCTAGAGCAGAGCTCGATAAGATGGTTTTTGATCCTAGAGCAGAGCTCGATAAGATCCCCATTTAGGCCAGGGAAGCTCCTTTTATAGGGGTCCGTACTCCCACTGCTTCCTTCCGGCTGTAGGGTTTTTTTAGAGTGGGACGAACTAATTTCGCTTACGGGGGTTGATTTGAAGCATTTTATCGATTTTTGCATTTGGCGTCCTTAATTTCGTACGGCGGCTTTTTTTATGTGGCCCATCGTTTTCCTTATTGAATTATGCTTCTTTACATACCACGCATGCCTATAGTCTTATTAACCCTTCAGTACCCGTTTACGGTCTGTGAGACCGAGCAAACACATGATGCAGTATATTACTTAATGTGCTAGCGTTAGTTTACCGCCCATTTCACTACCTTCCTATATATTGCCATTGAAGATCCGTGTGCAGTTTTGAGTTTGTGGGTGCAGTGGTTTAAAAGTTATTAATAATTTCGGGTTCAGAGACCGAAGCGGGTACTCGAGTTGTTTTTATTTTTACCTTTGATATACGACTAATGTGAGGAGAAGGAAGTATTTTCTGCATTTTTAGTAACACTGTTATACTAAAACATTATTATGGTCATGGGAGATTTTATGAGAAAGAACAGGCGCGACTAGAACAGACGATGCGAGATATAATAGCGGAGGAGGATGTCGACAACGCGTTTTATGATGATGTGCCATCGTCTGACGAAGATAATTTATTGGAAACTAGGGAAATAAACAGTGACACTGAACAGGAAATATCTGATTATGAAGACGTTAGTGAACAAGAAACTAATGCCATAAGATATCTCATTATTTTTATGGAGGTGGCAGAGAGGTGTCGGACTGCGAGACCGGTGCGGGTACTGATGTCTTAGAATTTTGAACGGGTACTGGAGGGTTAAAATTACTTGTAATTTAATTTGTTCGCGCTATTTGCTATTTTTTTAATTGTTGCGTGGCATGTCTGCATTGACCTCCTTATGGATAATTCTTTCCGGCGCTGGCCCAGTTCTCTGAGTTGACACCTTCGTTCTTATTTACCTTAGCTCATCCCTTGAAGGGAAGGCTTAAGCCGTTCTTTCTTTGTGCGTTTGTTTGTTAGCTCGAGCGGCCGACGACATGCTGATTTGGCTTATTTGGCCTTTCCTTTAACGGACCTAAAATCTCGGGTTGTTGGCCTGGTTCTCTTTTTGGGCCGTTTACCGTAAGAATGCTATTTTTAAAACTTAGGCGTTCAGCTTTTGTTTAGCCAAAAGAATAACATGGCTGTAATTACGTGTTTTTCTGCTCCTTGAGAAATTGCATGCGAGGTTTGAGGGCGTTAACTCACATGTGATTTTTTTAATTGGGCCGCTATCGTGACGAATAGGCGACAAGCGGCGATTATGCACGTGTGCAAACAAAATCTCGATGAATCCCTTCGAACGTACGTGTTTACGATGAATTGCACAAGGATTACGGGACCACGAATTAGCAAAGCAATTTTATACAAATCCACCGTTTACATCAACTGAATTTCTTCATAAAGCCGATGCGTACTATTCTTTTGAGAAATCTCGGAAAAACTTGCCGCCAAAAGAAAAAGACTCGAAATACCCCTTTATTGCTAATAAGGGAAAAACCATAAAAAAACCGGAATCGAAAATAGGCGTTAGTCAGCCTGCGAAAATTCAAACAACTGCAAATGTTTCATTCAAAGCGAGCGATAAAGCAATCTGCCCGTTTTGCACAGACGGGGTGCATCGCATGAAAGACTGTCCTAAGGTCGAATGCGTAAAATGCCATGCGAAAGGTCATCTAGCACGAGATTGGGAAAAAGATAAGGTGCACACGGACGCGACAAAGCGAGCGCTACTTATCGAAACGTCGTGCGATGATATGACAGTTGCATTAAAAATTAACAACATAAATGAAAAAGCACTCGTTGACACGGGATCTTCCTTAAATCTGATGACGCAACAAAAGGCCGAAGAACTAAATGTGTCTATTTAGAGACAGACCAAAGCGAAATTAAACCCGTGAATTTGACTGGATTAAAGGGTGTCACTTGTAAAAATATCGGACTCGCGAAAATTCCTGTGACTATCAACGATCGATTGCTCACTGCGAAATTTTATATAGTAACTAACGGCTCTATACCAGTTTCTGTTATTCTCGGAAAAGACCTGCTGAATCAACCTTCTGTTGTGCTTAAGGTCGAACGAGTTATCGCAAACATCTAGATTGAAAGTGAAGAGCCACGGCAGGTCACAATTTCTTCTCAAGAGTTGCGAATTAACCCCGACTTGAGTGAAAACGACCGCCGCCAAATTGAAAAACTAGTTATGGAGGCAGTTGAAGAAAAACGAGATCCATTAAATGTTCCCGGCTTCGAAATGGACATTACACTTACGTCAAACGAACCTGTGGTGTTTCGCCCACGCAAACTGTCGCGACCCGAACAAGAATGCGTTGAAACCACCGTGAATGAACTATTGTCCAAGGGAATAATCAGATTAAGTAAATCTAATTACGCAAGCCCAGTTGTTCTTGTAGATAAAAAGAACGGAGAAAAGATACTATGCGTTGACTACCGAGCGATCAATAAGATCACACTTAAGGACAAGTATCCCTTGCCTCTTATTAATGACCAAATAGACGCACTTAATGCACATGTCTATTTCACGACGCTCGATCTAAAAAATGGATTTTTCCACGTGCCCGTTGCCGAAGCATCAAAAAGGTACACCGCGTTCGTCACCTATAATGGTCTTTATGAATATAACTTTATACCGTTCGGACTCGCTAATAGTCAAGCTACCTTCATGCGATACATACATAAAGTATTCGAACAGTTGATTCGCGAATGAAAAATCCTTGTTTATATGGACGATATAATGATTATATCTCAAAACGTGACAGACGGCATTAAGCGGCTTGAAGAGGTACTTAAAGTAGCAAAAGACTATGGATTATCCTTGAGAATCGACAAATGTACCTTCATGTACACGGAAGTGGAGTATCTCGGGTTCAGGATCAGACATAATGAGATACGACCGCAAAAACTTAAAACGGAAGCAGTCACCAAGTTTCCTGTACCTACGACTACCAAACAGATACAAAGGTTTCTTGGATTGGCAGGATATTTCCGGAGGTTCATGCCTTCGTATGCAACTATTTCACGACCCTTATCAAAACTGCTAAAGAAGAATCAAAAGTTTGAATTCGGTCCACAACAGATGGTGGCTTTTGAAAACCTAAAGCAGCTGCTAACAAACGAACCTGTTTTGAAAATATACGATCCAGAAAAGGAGACTCAACTACACACAGACGCCAGCGCCAGTGGATATGGGTCAGTACTTGTTCAACGTCAACAAGATGGATTGTTTCATCCTTTCCACTACATGTCGAAAACTACAAGCGATGCTGAATCGCGATATGATTCTTTTGAATCCGAAGCTTAGAATATTTCCGAGTTTATCTCTTGGGCATACGATTCAGACTAGTTACGGATTGCAATGCCTTGAAACTCGCATTAGCCAAAAAAGAAATTAATGGACGCTTATTCCGTTGGTCCATTCTATTAGAAGAATTCGATTATGAACTAGAGCACCGCCCCTCCAGTTCTATGCAGCATGTAGATGCGCTAAGCAGAGTAAACGCACTGGTTGTAACCCAATTCGACGACGATTTCAGATTGGTGAAAGTTAATCAGGGAAAAGACCCCGAGTTGAAAGCCCCAATTGAAATTCTGGAATCCAGAGGTGAACCGTCAGACGATCACTTCAAAATGAAAAATGGAATTCTTTGCTACCAACAACCCAACGAAAACGCTCTCTTTGTTGTACTAAGGAGCATGCGTAGAAGTGTTGTTCAAGCAGCTTATGACGACAACGCCCATATTGGTACCGATAAAACGATGGAAGTAATTCGTCGAACGTATTGGTTCCCTAGGATGAGACGTTACGTTCGCAAGCACATTCAAAATTGTCTAAATTGCATCACCTACAATCCGACTTTTGGAAAACCTCACGGTCATCTTCACAATATCCCTAAAGGTCATATCCCATTCCAAACACTCCACTGTGACCACCTTGGTCCCTTAGACAAGTCGCTAACCGGTCATCGTCACGTGTTAATTGTGATCGACGCGTACAGTAAATTCGTGTTTCTGAAACCTACGAAAACGACAGAGACTAAGGAAGTGATCGCAGTGTTAAAAGACATATTCGGTGTTTTCGGTCCTCCTAAGACAATTATTAGTGACCGTGGAACTGTGTTTACAGCCGAGGACTTCTCGTAGTTTCTGAGAGATTCCAGTGTGGCTCATGTGCAAAATGCTACCGCTACCCCGCGCGCGAATGGACAGTGTGAGCGGTATAACAGAACTATAACTAACCTACTTGCGAAAGTGAGTAAAACAGAACGCAACTGGTCCCAAGTATTAGTGCGCGTTCAGCAAGTTCTCAATACTACTATACCAAGAAGCCTTTCGACAACCCCTTCGAGGATTCTACTTGGATAAGATCTTCGTATACAATCCGATCAAGCGTTCCGTGATCTGATATCCATCTGCTTGCAAGAAGACGGCGAACCCGACTGGTCGCAAAAACGCGAAGTCTTACGACGAGCTGCGGAGGAACAACAAGTGATTGTCCAAGAAGAGAACCAGAAACGCTATAACCTCCGACATCGGCCACCGACACGATATGTGGTTCGTGATTATGTTATGGTGAAGGCGACACCTCAACCTGGCCATAGCAAGAAGCTTCAACCGAAGTTCCAGGGCCCCTATACCGTTTCCAAAGTCTTAGAGCATGACAGATATATCGTCGAAGATATCCCGGGAGCACAACGCACCCAAAGACACTACGTTGGGATTCAATCCAGCGATCGCCTTCGTCGCTATCTTTCTGATAACTACACCACTACCTCTACTAGCGACAAACCCGACTCGGACAGCGACCCAATCCCGTCCGACACGTCCGTGACATCAGGATGGCCGAGCTGTAGTAGTCAGAGCCACCGCCATGCTTGTCGTAGTCAGAGCCACCGCCATGCGTGTAGTAGTCAGAGCCACCGCCACGCGGAAGGTGGGGAAAGCGGGGAGTGGTCCGATGAACGCCAACAAGTGTAGCCGCGCACGAAGCAAGCCTGAACTTTATGTGTTATGTTTTACTGTTAATTCATATTTGTTGTGTATTACTGTGTATTCATTTTGTTACGTTTACCTAAACCGTTCTGCATCCTACAGTACTTTCTGATTTTCTTCTTCATATACATAAATGTATGAACTGTTCAGCTTCTTCAGTTATATGTTTTTCATTTGCATCTTATTATTCTCAGTTTTCCTCCTCTGTCAAATTCCTTATGTTTATGTCAATACATTTATTTATTTGTACGCCTATCATTTGTACCGATTCTTGTAATTTCACTACCCTTTTGATTCCTTCTTGCTTCATGTTAGGATTACTATGTCGCCTGATAAGGAGAGCACTGGTGTTTCTTGTAATATAACAATCTTGTGTCCTGTTATATTTAAGTTAGTTTTCCTCATTTCCGTACTCTGCTTCACAATTGAACAATGTTGGCGACAGTGGGTCACCTTGTCTCAATACTACGTTGAACTCAAACTTTTCTAATAGATTATTATTAACCCATATTCTATTATCGGTTTTTTAATATTAGTTACGTACTTTCTTATGTTAGTGGCTTTCTTTTCGAATCTGTGAGTAGAGGCTTTGCCGACACCTAACGTATCAGGAGACGCATACACACTTGGCAATGGGGAGATTGTATGGACTATGGTCAGAAGTTGGAAAAACTACGTCAGAAGTATCATTCCGGCACAGCCAGTCAGATCTGATATTGTTCAGAACAGCAAGAAGCGACATTCGAACTGTCTAAAACTACAATGAATGAAAATACGGCAGTGTATTTCTAAATAAGTGACAAGGTTACTGATCTGTTTTATATGTCGTGATGACTAGCGCATCGCTGTTCTCACTACCGAATATCATTGCATTATTCTATTGGAAAGCTTATCAGTGAACGAATATCTTGAGTAAAACACTCTATTACTCTGAAGCAAAAGGAAACTATCGGCAAACCAGATGGTGGTCAAATATTACCGCCTTTATGAAATTGATGTAGATATTTTTATGGAAAATGTCCTAGAAATTGGCATAGAACGCACAAACGCATTGATAGCGAACTATCCACAGCTGATGCTGCAGCTTCTAACTCAGTAAAGATGTGTACAACAGAGTAGTGCACATATTAGGAGCAGCATTGAAGAACCTTTCAACAGATCAGCAAGATCAACATTGTGTGCTGATTTCGCTTTTTAACTTAAGGATCTTTGATCAAGTGCCATTGGAAGCTATATAAGAGCGGCATTAACATTTGCTGATATTTAATGATGGCTTCACTGCAGAAGAACTATGAACAGAACTGTAAAGCCTTGGAGAGCTGTGGCCAAAACTGAAACAATAAGTAACATATGCCTTTTGTGTGCAAGAGGAGTCGGTGGACAGTGACGGTGAGTTCGAGCAGGACAAAAAGACCTTGTCAAGTACATAAGTCAAATATAGTCCTTTTTGCTGCAAAAAAGTGCTCCTCAATCTGAACCTCTTCACTGATACTTACAAGGGAATTTGGCTCTCCTACAAGTTGCTGCTAACGCTGCCTGTTTCACAAGTGACATGTAAACAGTATCATTGCTTTACTTTGAGAAGAATCAAATGGCATTTGCCAAGCGCAGTGGAACAAGAAGATCTTCAGGCGTTCGCATTGAAATCTGTGGTAAAGGGAATTCTGGTAAAAACTAGAAACTAAGTATATCATTGACGGTGTGGTTGTTAGAAGTGGTGAACTGCACACAGACCTATTTTCTTAAACACGAGATGTTCTTCTGTTACTGCAATAATCACCTACATAATCGTTCTTCCACATTTGGCTCATTTTGCTGTTCTCTGGCGTTCTGCAGACCTTTGGTTTTGTTTTTCTTTTTGCATCTGTTTTCTCTATCGTCTTCGTTTTCTTTGCTTTACATTAAACATGTGTAATAACTTCGTAAAATAGTTTTTAAAGAATTCCCATATACCTGATTCTCCTTATATTTTTTTGTTATCAATTTTTGCTATTTAGCTAATATAATTTTCCTTCTATTTTCAGTCCTTGATAAAGTGCTCTGGTGATTTTCTCTACGTCTGAAATTGATCCCTCATTATAGTTCTTTTTCTTTTCACGTAAATTGTTTGTTTTCATACGTTTCTACTTTTACAATTCCTGGTATTGTTTCTTTTTTTGTAGCTCTGCGTATACTATCTTATAAGAAAACAAAAACAAATTAGAAAGAGGCCATAGTAATGTAACAAGAAAAAACCTGTGCTACCTCAGTACACCAAATGTAAGTAATGGCATTTTAAAAAAGTAGCTGCAATAGTTTTAATAAAGGGTAGAATTTATATAAAAGTAGAACGGGTTGCTAAACTACTTTAATCTAATGCTACGATAATAATAAAAGGTATAAATTGGAAAGCCTTGCACTTCCACTTTTTAAAAAAAAACAACTATTCTTCTTCATTAGAGAAACAAGTCATTTGTCTTCGTTAGATAAACAACTCGTTTTATTTGTATTATATTACGATATTTCATGAATTTCATTAATTAGAAGCATAAAATTGCTTGGTGGGACAGTCAGTCGTCTAGGCCGAGAATTGAACTTAGAGATCTCTCTTGACTGCTTGTTGTCTGCCTTTGCATCTAATAGAAATACGGAATACAAAAACTCCTATATAACAATTACGAAAAAGAGATCTTTATATCAAAGATAAAGTGATTGTTTTAAAGAATTTAGTGATTTAATTGGAATTCCAGTCATAATTAAAGGGCCTTAGTAAACAGTCCTCCTATCTTATTAAATTTAATTTCATCTAAAGAACAATTTGCCATTTACATATTCAAAGCATATTAGAAGCGTTTATTAATCTGTAATTAAGCCTATTATTATTGGTAGCTGAAATACAACGACTATACTGCTTAAGTTGCATCAGAAACCATAACTGCCAGGAGTTCAGACTTTCCTCCAAGAAATATAGGTTGGTGTTTTTTTTATTGATTGTAGACACCAAAGGGTATATAAACTGGGCGAGAATAGTAAATTTTTATATGTTTCCAAGCGTTATAAAGCTCAAGTAGGATGTAAACGGATCTCCTAAATAATATATAGTGGCATCATGTACGTCTGGCACATTCAAGGAATAAATTTTCGGATTGTCAGGTTAAATTTTAAGCTCCGCCAGCAAAGTACACTGGGAAGCGCGGGCATATAATAACTTAGCACGTTTAATTACTCTGCAATTCTGGTTTCGCATTACTTCGAAAATTAATTTCATTTAAAATTTCCGTTAAAAATGCGGCGTATTTATTTTATAAATTTGAAATTTAATACAGCACTGTTTGTTCGTTAGGCACATATATTAAGTCTGACGAGATGTTTGCTCAAAATATCTCCTCTATTAAACAAACCTAACTAACTAAACTAAATGGTAGCTCCAGGCAAATATGTTGCTTCAACAGGGTTTCTGTGTATGTCAGATATAAATTTGGCCAATCAAGGGTAACGATGGTATCCGTGGAGGCCTTCCTAATGAGGGAGCGTTCACAAACGCATCAGGTATCGAGTGCTTATCACACATACTAATACCTTTAATTGGATGTCTCCATTGCCACTCATTAACTCGACTCCCAAGCGCATACACTTTATTAATAATAAGAGACGGCACTTTATCTCCAAATTGGGGCGGAGGCCTCTTACAGACAAAAACGAATTAAGCAGGAATATTGACGGTTATTAAGCCGAAGCCTGCTTTTAAAAAAATGACTTCAAAGGATAGGCGTCTTCATGGTGATTGTAGGTATGCTTTGAAATACTATATTGAGTTAAATTTATATGTTGCTGGGCTATAATAGTCGTCCATGCCATAATGAACATATTAAGGTAAACAGTAAATGATTAATAACGACACAATGTTAAAAATAATGACAAATTAATTAAGTTAGAAAGATAACAACTTCGATTTGTCTGAACATCAGTTGTTTTTATATCTATATGGTTTTTAACTGTCACACTGTGCGTACTAGTGTAAATAAAAAGTATCGTAAAGTAACACATAAAATGTGCTCTATATTTACCTAATTTCCGAATTCACGATAACCACTTTGATATCTAAAAAGTATTTATCTCTAAGAATCACAATACAGGTACATACAACGTTAGTTAAGCATAATATACCGCATCACATCAGTTGTGTTCGAACGGAACCGTATTTGCGGACTCCAAGTGCGAATGGAATAAATCACATTTTTACTTGCTGCATTATTCTTTAAAGCTGTCAACAGAAAATAAAGTTAAGTGACCACGACAGCCTTAAACGCATCCTGCTTTCCACATTTTATTATCAACGGTAACTTATCGCAAAACACTGACAATAATGTAATGTTATATCCATCTACATTAATATATCAAGAATCCCGTTCAACAACCTTTATATAGTTCAGAAATCAAATAACGTTTTTCTTATATTGCAGATAAACCCCTTAAGCGCTATCTATTTCAACATATTAAACCCATTTAAAAATATATAACGTCCTTAGCCTTAAAATTACCCTAGTAGACTATGACGTTTTGCACCAGTAAAAATTACAGATTTATACATAAATAAATAACACGAAGATGCTTCATAATAACGACGAAACCTTAGAGGTGCGTTAGTTCGTCTAGAAATAACCACTGCGCAAACCCACCCAGTTCCCCCAGGAGACGCTCAGATAGCTGGGTATGGTACAGTATAGTGGGTATAAGAAGACGATGTCTAGCCAGTCGGAGTCACCTGAGTCCAGAGACAAAGCAGAAGAAGCCCTGCACAGCTTCAAATCCTGAGCTCTTATACCTAAATTATCTTTCCAGGACACCTACTATTGGTACCGAAAAAGCTGAGCCTCTAAATCGCCTCTCCATGCCGCCGATGATCGATATCGAAGGTGCACGCCCTTTCCTCATTAGCTGGCAAAGAGAGTCGAAATTATGCGAAGAAAAAAAAAATAGCTCCAGCACGACCCTTCTCAGACAGCATGATCCCGGAGTTATAAAATTGGACTTTGGCCAATCTTTTACTTCTAATTTAATCTACCCATTTCGCATATATTACTTTTTGTTTTCATTTTACATATTTCCTTGACCCCGGGACTCATCTAAACAGTACGCAGTCTTTTAGGGATGTTAAAAATTTGCCTAAATACTTTCTAATCAAGCGGGAAACTTTCTCAGTTTTTTCTTAAATTCGCTGCTATTTGCAGTTGTAACCAGGTTCTAAAAATCTCACGTTTGCAATCCCCCGTTCTGAGCTGTAGCGCCAACGACAGACAGACCGTGAACTATAGTTGGAGGAAAATAATATTTTATATAGCTTAGGCTTTACCCTTAACCAAAATAAGTATATTTTGAAGACAAAATTAATGTGTTGTCTATTTTTGCTGCATGCCAAAGTGGTTACGCAAAATAGATATTTATGCATTAAAGAAGATATGGATATGTTGTTTCCCTAAGGATGACCTGGTTGCAGACTGTGGGCCTCTGGCGCAAGGTCCGTAAGTCAACCGAAAGTAAGAAATGTGAATATTTCCAGTGGTGCATAGAATATTTCATTTACCAGCATATCAGTAAAAATGGTATGGAATTCCAAAATGCCATAAGCCCATTTGAAATAAGAACATGTAGGTAACGTCAAGGATTGCATGAATGTATAGTTGCTAAGACGTTACTTGTATTTGCATGTTTACTATGAGATTGAGGGAAAATTATTTGAAAAGTTCTTAGGGAGTTGTCAGTAGCTTCCCATATTTTCTGTCTATCACGAAGATAGACCATAGGATGTAACTAGCAAATAAACAATATTTTTCATATAGCTGAAGTTGTTATCCTTGATGAAAATCAGTATATATTTCATCCAATACATAGATGGAACAATAAATACAGTGTGAACATTTAATATTATCATTATTATTGAATGTTATAAAAATGTTTAGCTTCAAAACGTGCAGTTGCTAGGAACGTTCTATGTAAAGCCCTCTATAGATTTTTTTTACATTAGTATCTAGTTTTTGGTTCTTTAGATAAGTAGTTTGAATTACTGTTGGTGCAAATAGATATGAGAAACGACAAAATTGTGATTTATAACATTATTGTAATTAATTAATACCTCAAGTTCTTATGGGGTTCGACAGACCGCTTTACTTTCCTCTACTAAATTTAAAAAATACAAAACATAAAAGAGAGAAGTTTTGCCAAAATTATATCTAGAATACCAATAGCAACGATAGGATGCGGAGAATGGTTTAAATTAGATAAAATATTGAACATCTCATTTCCTACCATCATCCACATCGATATTTTTGTGCCGTTTCTGCTATAGAGGTAAAGAAACTGAAATATCATTTATTTTACTATTTTATTTATCAATTATAGCGGAAAGCGATTTTGACATATTATTAAGAAATGCATGGGACGTATTTGGAATATGAATCCAAACATTTTATACGTCGGCGTCGTCTTTAATTTTGTTATCTTTGAAGGCGGCTCTTTGGTCCTGAATTATACTATTTTGGTATAACAATACCAAACAACAACTAAAGAATATTGCGAATGACACAGCATGTTTCCAGATGCAACACCAGTATATAAACGTTTGACAGTATGTCGATAAAGTAAAAAAATTATCATTTAATCTTATGAGCCATGTGGTAAAATTCTGAATTGGCAATTCTCATAACAACAATTAGGCTTTAGCTAAATATGCACCTTAGTCATATTTTTACTTCCTTTGTCTAAAAGACGAGGGAGTATTGTAATCGCGAAAAAAATCACCTTCCGAGATTTCTTCAGATCTTCACGTTTTAGGGTTCCTAGATGACGAAAAACAGGTATTTTCAATTCTGTTTGTTTGTATGCCTGCCTGTCTGTCTGTCTGTCTGTCTGACTGTCCGTCTGTCTGGTAGCGGTATAACTCAAAAACTATTTGTTCGAGGAAGACGATATTTTGAATACACATTATGTATCTAGCTGGCATAAAACCGAGAAAATTTCAAACAAATATATACAGGGTGAACACTTTAAAAATAAAGAATTGTTTGTTTTTGCTTTAACAGAGAAATATATCGAAGTAATAATTTGTACATCGCGCAGGATTTATCCTTGCCAAAAATGGGATCCAATAAATACAGGATAAATGTTGTGCGAGACAAAAAAAAGCAACGAATAAGTGCGTTACGTTAAATGCAGCTGCATCCCAGGGATTCAAGCGTACCGGTGGCTCACGCGGCTAAGCGTTGATTCACCCGTGGTCTACCGGCAAACAATGAAATAAATGCGCAGGCTCGTTCGCAGGCACTAAAATTCGAATACCATCATGGGTAATATTTTTTTGTTTAAAAATTTATGAACTTTGCATTACCAAGTGTTTGCCTTCATTGTTTCGGTATTATTAGGAACGTGAAACTATTTTTACGCCTAGTTTCCTTCGACTTTTAAGATTATTTAGTGTCACAACGTCCACTTGTGAGAAAAGTTTTCAGTAAAGCCCTTTACATATTTGTATTTTTGCTTTAACTGAGATACTGATGAAGGTAACAATTTGCACATAGTTTAGATTTTACTCTTGACGAAAAATGAACCCAACAGATACAACGTAAATTCTGTAATGCAGAAAGAGGCGTCACCGAATAATGGGTTCTAGTTAAGGCAACCGGGATGCACGGACTCAAGAAGTGTTCTGTAGCGCATATAGGAATGGCACATTCCTTTGCAATAACCCACAAAACGTTGGAATCGCATACGTAGCCGCTTGCCCTTCAAATTTGACCACCGCTAATGTTTCTGTATTTGAAAATTTATGTAATTTATTTGAAACGCGAAGATACACCTAGCTTAATTTGATTTGTAAAATTATTTAGTGTCATAATGTCCACTTACAAGGAAAGTTCTGGGTAAAGCCTTCTACAGATTTTTAAATAGGCAGTGGATCAGGTCCCGGCAGCCGGGATGTATAAAATAACATTTAAAATCCCGGCAGCCGGGACTCATTCGATTTGAACTAAAAATCCCGGCTGCCGGAACGTTTAAAATACATTTAAAATCCCGGCAGCCGGGATTCGTTCGATTTCAACTAAAAATCCCGGCTGCTGGGATGTATAAAATTAAAAATTACATTTAAAATACCGGCAGCCGGGATTCGTTCAATTTCAACTAAAAATCTCGCCAGTCAGTCATTTGTAGAAGTACTTTATATATTTTATCGTATCATTGACAATTGTGGTTCCTTTATGTTAAATCTTTATTGATAATTATTAATATCATAACATTACAACAACTTCACAATAACTTAGTAAAGTAAATTTTTTTTAATAATAATTTTCAAGGTCAGCTTTTTAAGGGATAAGTTGCATTCCTGCAGGGTCCCTAGTTTTAATAATGTTGGTACATAGGTTTTTAGTGCTTTTCTTCCACTAAAAAAATGATTGTCACTTTGACAGGTATGTCATAATTTAATATCGCTTGCTTCATTTTGGCATTTAAAATATTTCTTGGTTTTCTTTTTTTATCCGATTTTATTGATGATGATGATGATGATTCTATGTTTAAAAAAGAAATTTGTCAAGAGTTCAAATTAAGAAACTTTGACATTCAAAATTGACACATAACCATAAATTTGAAAAAGTTCTACCAGCACGATGTATAAAAATTTCCTAGCGTTTTAATCACATATCTACCAACATTGTAACACTTTGACAGTTATTATAGAAAAAAAAACGTACTTTAGCACATAATACGTTAGTCTTTATATATATAATTCTTCTGTACGTGTGTATGTCACTGAACTCCTCCTAAACGGCTGGACCGATTTTGATGACATTTTTTGTGTGTGTTTGAGTGGGTCCCTGGATGGTTTAGATTCACAATTGGATCCGGTAGGTGGCGCTGCAGTCGGGTTCTAGGAATTTTTAATTTTGTTTTTGACAAATTCCTCTTTTTAAATTTTTTAAAGATTTCTCGCATATCAGAACATATAACCCCAAAATTTCACCCCCACCACCCATCAATATCTTGATATCGTAGGGTCTATTAGAGATGACGTAAGGCCCATGTGGTTGAGCTCCACAATACACCTGCATATTATACGTATAAAACTTTTGTGAGTCACAGAAGGCCTACATTTTCAATCCATACTTGGCCGGCTTTTGAGCCATATCTTTATATATATAATTCTTCTGTACGTGTGTATGTCACTGAACTCCTCCTAAACGGCTGGACCGATTTTGATGACATTTTTTGTGTGTGTTTGAGTGGGTCCCTGGATGGTTTAGATTCACAATTGGATCCGGTAGGTGGCGCTGCAGTCGGGTTCTAGGATTTTTAAATTTTTTTTTGACAAATTTCTCTTTTTAAATTTTTTAAAGATTTCTCGCATATCATAACATAGAACCCCAAAATTTTACCGCCCACCGCCCCCAATATTTTTTAAAATGAAAAAAAATCGATAATTAGAAAATCGAAAAAACCTTTGCTGAACCTGCTAATAGCAGGCAAACCAACGTTCGGACAGGACAACGTCTGTCGGGTCCCCCAAAATTTCACCCCCCCCCCTCCCACCTCCCACCAATATTTTGATATCGTAGGGTCTATTAGAGATGACGTAAGGCCCAGGTGGTTGAGCTCCACAATACACCTGCATATTATACGTATAAAACGTTTGTGAGTCACAGAGGGCGTAAATTTTCAATCCATACTTGGCCGGCTTTTGAGCCATATTTTTATATACCGTGTGTCCACAGGAGTACGCACCATAGAGATAAGATAATGCTAATAGAATATAAATATCAACCAGTGCTATGACCACCGTCGTTTTTCTTGTATCATTTATATCAAGTCAGAAGCCAGAAAACAACGTTTTAGCGGGCCGGCGATCACAGCATTAGTCGATCTTTCTATTCTATTTGGTTATCACTATGGTGCGTCCTCCTGTGGACACACGGTATATAATTCTTCTGTACGTGTGTATGTGACTGAACTCCTAATCGGCTGGACCGATTTTGATGAAATTTTTTGTGTGTATTTGAGTGGGTCCCTGAATGGTTTAGATTCACAATTGGACCCGGTAGGTGGCGCTGCAATCGGGTTCTAGGATTTTTTTAAATTTTTTTTGACAAATTTCTTTTTTTAATTTTTTTTAAGATATCTTGCATATCAGAACATATAACCCCAAAATGGGGTGAAATGGGGTAAATAAGCCTAAACAATCGATATGGGTGTCGTTATTGAGGTTTTTTGGGACGTTGATTGCGAAAATGGAATTTACTTCAAGACGATGGACATGACATAAAATTAAAACTCTATAGTGGCGAAACGGGGTTTCAGAGACAAATTATTTTTGGGCAGAACAACGTTTGCCGGGCCAGCTAGTTACAATATATAATACGTGAGTTACAACCAAAGTTGTTGATTTTTCACGTCATTGCTGTCAAGGATACGATAAAGCTTTGAATGTAACTCGATTATTATGCGATTTAAACCATCTCGGACGGTACCAGGCAACCCGGCTAGCGACTCGTCCTCGATTATTATAAATCGCATAATAATCTTGTTACATTAATAGCTATTTATAAATTATTATAAAATAAGTATATTGTTTTGTCAATATGAGCATATATAGTGTATTCAGTAAACATAAAAACACAAAGTGTCCTTTGCTTTCCATAATTTCATGAGTATACTTCCAAAGTTCACCTCTGTCTAGGAATTGACTTACAAAAAGTTACTAAAACAAATAGGTTAAGGTGTGACATTTACTTCCCATCTGTCATAAATGTTGTAATTAACAACTTTTAAGGATATTATACAAATACTGTGTTGGATACTACTGACGTAGCGTTTATTAATAGGTATTTTTATTACATTTTAATAAACTTCAGGTGAGGATTTCTAGAAAAATATCTACTTTGACACTGACAATGAGAAATATTAATTGTCATTTTTAAATTAAAATCTGCCTGTATGCAGGTGTGGAAACCTTTGCAAAACAAAATACAGAAAACCCTAGTACAAAAATTATATGTACATGGCAACTTCAAAAAAATTTAAATGTTTTTGTGTTTAGTATATATATGTAAAATTTCACCTTCCGAAATTTTTCCGAATTTTCGTGTTTCAGATTATGAGGGTGAGGAAAATTAAAGTGGTTAATTTCCGTCTGTCTGTCTGTCTCTTGGCGCTATAACAGAAAAACTACTTGACTATGATGAAAACGATATTTGACATGTAGTTGACACTACTGCCAAGGCAGAAACCGGATATACTTTTACCACACATCTACCGGGTGGACACCCTTAAAAGTATATATTTAAATAAAATTTTTAAATTTCATATACTTTTATGGCATAGAATGACTTACAATACACCGTAAAGGTTTTTTAGGGTAATAATGGAGGGGAGGAGGTATGTGCAGTAAGCAAGTAGCATGCGCAGTAGTCAGAGAATGTTACTATGCATGCGCAATAAGTCTCTATTACTTTACATTAATTTACAGTGTGGTCCATTAAGTGTGCAACAAATGGGAAATTTTTTCATTAGTACAATCAAAATTTAAATACGGTCACAAGTTAGTGCATGTTCGATAACCATATCAGATGCATTTAGAATGGCTCCAAATCAAACAGCATATAGGGCAGGACAAAAATATGAAATAAAGTTCTTACCTTATTTCAAAAAATTTTGCAAAATTTTATTGAGAAAAGTTATTTAGAATCAAAAGTTATGCTTAAATACAAAGTCACGGCCTCCTATTCGAATTTTGATTCTTTTTTGTAAAATTTTGTATTATCCCCGTATGATACATATTCTTATTATTCTGATTTTATTGAGAGTTTTTTCATATGTAAATTATTATTAGTAAAGCATTTGCCTTGTTAAAAAGAATATTTGCGAAATTCTAAAGTTCTGTTAAATATCGTTGCAAGAAACATGAAATGGACGCTTACCTAAAAAAATATAAATCCAAGTAAATTTTACAAATACGCTTTAAGTTGCTAAAACTTATTTAAAAGTGATGTGGTTGTGGCTACTTTAAATACATATAAAATCAGAATAATAAAAATATGTATCATACGGGGATAATACAAAATTTTACAAAAAAGAATCAAAATTCGAATAGGAGGCCGTGACTTTGTATTTGAGCATAACTTTTGATTCTGAACCACTTTTCTCAATAAAATGTTGCTATATTTTTTGAAATAATGTAAGAACTTTATTCTTGAACGAATTTCATATCTTTTGTCTTGTCCTGTATATTGTTTGACTTGAAGCCATTCTAAGGGCGTCTGATATGGTTATCGAACATGCACTAACTTTTGGCGGTATTTAAATTTCGATTGTACAAGTAATAAAAAAATGTGCCATTTATTGCACACTTAATGGACCACACTGTATATACATATATTTAATAGTTCTAAAAGGTAAATACAAATTCCTGTAAGTGCTTTGGAATATTTTTGAGGGAAAAGCATATTAAATGATATCGATTTAAGCAACCTTCACATGTAATCCTTTTGTTTTGGTTAATATCATTAACACAGGCAGCACATATCCAATTACATTGTTCTTTTTTTCTTTTAATAATGCATTGTAATATACCCCATGTTTCTTGTGTAAAATATTTTCGGATATAAAAAAAGTTAACGACTGTGTCTTCGATAACCTTATTATTAATAAGATCAGCTTCCTTTATATCATAGTCATGTACAAAGTTAGGTGATGTTATATTGACAATTGCCCTCGTTCTGCATTGCTCTTTGCCAATCCCATCTTATCTTGCTTTGATTTCCATCTACCTTTCAGGTTGCTTGCTTTTCACTGGTCCGTGCGTTTATTAATAACTCTATTCCCATATTGATTATGCACATAACCAACCTTTTCCATTATTTACTTACATTTGGTCCGGCTTCAAATATGCTCAAACCTATCATATTGCTTATATTATATTAGCCATCTGCAATTCTTCCGAAATCTGCTTTTCTTATGCTAGCCTTTATCCCTCTAATTATGCTTCTTGCATCTCATTTCCAATGCATTTAATAACTTCAACTACTGTCTAGATTATAATTAAATAAAGTATTTCAACTCTGTGCTTTACTTGACGTTGTTCAATATTTCTCTATGCATACAGAATTAAATTGCTAGCACTAAACCATCTCAACATGTATGTAACTTTAAAATGGATTAATTTTGTGTTGATGCTGCTATCTAATGAAATGCTTTTGAAGCGTTGTTGAATAAAACATATTTCCTAGTTATTGACATTGTTTTGGTTAAACTGAGATTTACATTCCTACGAAGCTAAAACACTAATTACAAATAAATGACTATTAGAGCAGCAACTTAATATTACAAACTCTTAAAAGTTAATATCAGCATATCTAGCTATATGTGGTTCAGAGGCTTCGTTTCCTATTCGCTGTGAATTTATCTTGTTAGGAAAACTTGTTCTTAATACAATTTAGAAATTTATGTTACAGTAATTTATGTTTAAATTTATTTTTGTACAAATGATGTCTCAGCTTTATGTCCTGACTAATTATGCATATTCCTTGGCTGCGCAGAACATCAGGAAAGGTAGATGTGTGGTAAGTCTATAATAATTAATCAAGTCCCGCTGCTGTCAAAGCAATGCTCATACCGTAGTTGACATAGTGAATGGGTATTAATCACCAAGAGAAACTCGATGTGTAGCCCATACGACTTCACATTAGTATTACCTCAGATCTCATCATCTATTCTCGGAAATTAGCAACGAAGTTACACAAAACGTTAGAATTGCGTGTCATGTAAGCGGAGATTTGGTTAAATGAGAGTTATTAAAGTCGAGAATTCCCAGTCCCTTTCAATTTTAAACAGTGCCAAGTAAAAATATCTGGTGGTTGAAAATCACGGCGAACTTTTTATGAAAGTATCAAAGTAAAAGTTATCGTTGTAGACACTGCTGTTTATTCAGAACAGCGAGATCATTATGCATGGGTAGGTAATTATCTTCTACAGTTTCTTAGTTAAAAATGTAGTCGAACTGAGTACAATAAACGTATCGACAAATATTAAATACATGTTCCTTTTTGTAGAATGAAACGAATTTACTGATCGTTTAAAGCTGAAAAGACAATTCTCTAGTTTTTTAAAAGACTAAACAAAACGAATATGAATTCTTGATTAGAATATTGTGGTATAGTAGTTGATATTGCTTTCCTTTCAAAACGCAGAGAAACGTAATAAGCTAAACATACTAAAACAATAAACCTTTTAATGCAGTAAAATTGTTAGGAAAACCAGGAAATCATCAGCACCTCGTTAAAGCTACAGTAAATATTGCTTTCTAATTGAGCTATTAAATAAGTTCATTATGATAATCAATGAAAAAGATATAGAAACTGTAGAGTTGATTACTAAATAAGAAGAAAATTAATTAAGACAATTAAAGAAGATGACCTGAAACGATATATTCTAATGGTTTACTACCCACAGCAATTCTGCTTGCCTAATTAACACGAAAATTAATAATTTCAAAATAAGCACCGAATTTATTTATTGCAAGATAGTCAGTATCTTAGACTAATGAATGCACTTAATATGAGCAGCAGTAACTATAAATTGGGGAAGAAAGGTTATCATTAGAGAAGGGAGAATTCGAAACGGTTACGTTCATAGTTTCAGTAATAATTGGTGTTCGGAATGGCAAGCATAGCTTAATTTATGTAGCTTCCAGATTTGAGTTTGGTGAAATCAATACAATAATGTGAATTTGAAACAATATAAAGATGATTTGTGAACTACGGAAAGTACATAAGGGTTATGAGTATTAAAAGTTTATAAGCCAACAAACGGCAAGGTAACTGACGGGTAGAGGAGCAGTGCGAGCAAAGAAATTATTGCAAAAGAGCAATGAAATAAGGCAAGTTATCGAGAGCACATAGACAATTACTGCAGTGCTAAATAAACTAATGTGAATCAGTGCAATTAAACTAAGTGATTAAAAGCAGAGCAAAGTTTAAAGTGACAATTCCCAAGAAAAGACAGTTTAGTATTTAAGCAAAAACAGTATATCAAAACTATAGTTCATAAGTTAAAACATGATATCAAACTTCAATTCGTAAAAACTAATGTAAATAGCAATCACTAGGTAACGAGAATGTCAATTGCTAATAATATCCAAACAAGCTTGAAAATGTTATGTGTGTCAGTTGAGCTGCACAGTTTAATGTAAAAATTTTTAATAAAAAGTTATTTGGCAGAGTCAAATAGTGTCCTTCATATTCACCAGTGTGCAGGCCATCTTTGTGGCAAATTTTCCAAGTAATAACGGTGCTCAGCTAAGAGCGATAGCCAGCTGCAGGAATTGCCCAGTGCGATCAACTTCGGAGCCCCTTCTCGACCGATTGGAGACATCGGCCAGCAAAAATCGTGTATATTATGTTTAGGGAAGACCTTCAGGAGTTCCTGCGTATAGAAATTAGAAGCAACAAGCCATTCTCAAGTGTGTAATTGCCGTGGCGTCACTAGAAAGTGCATTTACCGTATGAAGCTCTCCGTTTAAGGGAGGATTTCACAGAAACGTGCTGCCGAAGCCCCATAATCCGTGAGGTTTTTCAAGATTGGACGTTGCCCGAGGGGTTGAACGTGATTCCAGCTGACCAGATCCATCAAGATTCGAATTATTGAAGTAGCGTTCCTTAAATTTGTGAATTGGAGCTGATTTTGCAACATTACCCGAAATAAAACAAAAGACGATCAGAGCGTCGTTTTAAGTTAACTGAAACAATACAATGTTAGCCGAAAGCTACGTCACATAACTCGCAATATTTACCTAAGGTGTTCTTGCCATTTTTGGTGTTTTTAAATTCAAATTACGCTGCTTTTTTGTAACTGCAGAGTTTTTCTTATGCAACACCGGAGTTTTGCCATAAACTATTGCAAATAGAAGCAATACAAAAAGCAACTAATCGTTTATTGAGCTAATAATTATTACATCATTTTCTTTGGCCGCGAGATTGACACAAAATGTTTGATTGAAATTACTTAATATTTAAAAATTGTGGTGATTTTCCTTATTTATTATTTATATTTTACTAAAGCCTTATACCGGATGTCTTAAAATGAATTACATCTAGTATGCTTTGAATTTCCCGCAAAACCTAGACCACTTACCTCGAATTTGACATAGACTTACAGCGCCTTGCCAATTTCAAGTAAAATTTTAGATTGCATTATGGTAAATTCAAAGCATACTAGATGTAATTCATTCTAAGACACACCCGGTATTAGTTAAGGGCATCATTACAATATCTATACTACGGTTGAGCGATGGCAATAATATTAAAGATTTCGCAAGCAGAAACAGAAAAATACCGGCCGTAATAACGAGAAGAAAAATTGGTAACAGAGTCTAAACGATTAGCAACAAAAGAGAGACTTTGCAGGAGATGGGAAGACATTGTAAGGGTCAGCGGGTAAAACATCGAGGAAAGAGATAGAAGATAAAGACTAATATAAGCAAAACGGGAGTCCTAGTCAATCAATGGACCGAGAAATGTAAATGCTATTTGCCCGAGCGTTTAAATCCACTGGGGGAACCATACACTTTTCTCCTTAATAATACAAATAAGTTTATCCTACGATCCCAACTAGCCGTAAAAATTGTTACCTCCTTTGCTTTACTCTTTAACGAGGAATATTTGTGACTAACATTTTAATAACAAAATTTATTTAAAAAGAATCTGGTGTGATACACTCACACAACTTTACAGTGATCTTATAAAAAATTCGATTTTTAATTTTAAGCAATTGTAAAAAAAATTCAAAAATCACAAGTTTTACAAAAACGGCACAAAATAGAGCGTTAGTTGAAGAGATACATTTTCTCTAAAATTTTAATCTGAACTCAAAAATGTAATAATATACCGGTTATTCTATTTAAAATAGGAGCTAATAAAAAAATTGAAAAAAAAAACAAAAGAAACCCATTTCAGAAGTATTCAACTGGAAAATCACATATCCCATATTATTGCACATTAAAAATGTAATAAAAATGTAAAGTTTGAAAAAATCATTATATCTGTTTTTGAGAAAATTATAAAAACTGGAAAATCACTTGAGTAAACACCTATTTCCGCATATGCGATTTTCTTAAAAGCTTGCTGTCTCATCTACATAGTACACAAAACTTATATGTAAAGTTTCAACGCCATACCTCTCTTCGTTTTTGAGATATTCTGTTCATAAGCACACCGATACACACACAGACACACAGACAGACAGACAGACGGACGGACAGACAGACCAATGAACAAAAACATGTTTTTTGGGTTCAGGGGACTCTAAAACGTGAAGATCTGTTGAAAACTCAATTTCGAATTTTTGACGTTTATCCAATAGTTCCTTTATCGTAAAAGAATATTTGTTAATTCGCGGGATGGAACTTGTAGCTTTTCTCCCTAGTTATGCAAATAACTATTAATCCTACGAACCAAAAGTGTTGCCTAACAAGAAGAGCAATTTATATTGTGATAGATCAGGACTGCCGCTTTATTGTAAAAAAAATATTACTAGATAATCTTGGATAGAATCACTATTGAATTATTAAAAGTACAAGGGTGAAATCAATCAGAAAATAAAACAATAGCTACACAAAACTAATTGATCTAAAATATAAATTAAAATTATTATCTTTGGATTCAGATGAATGGTTATTGAAGTTGTCAGAGAGCAATCTATAATTAAAAGGTAAATAACTAGAACATACT
Organism: Agriotes lineatus; assembly: GCA_940337035.1. Taxonomy (NCBI): domain Eukaryota; kingdom Metazoa; phylum Arthropoda; class Insecta; order Coleoptera; family Elateridae; genus Agriotes; species Agriotes lineatus. Next base: position 99,700 of record CALNHX010001419.1, read on the forward strand.
ATAAGTTATTTTGAAATAATATGAAAGTTATTAGCTGAATTAATTTTGAATGAGTTTTAAAACATTGTATTAAAATTGTGGATTGCTATAGTGAATTTTATTATTAAGCATAACAACTTACATTTATTTACAAAATGTGAACATAGTTATTTTGTTTCGATCTAAATTAAATAAAAGCGAGATTTGCAGAGCGGTGTATTAAGAGGCCGAAGTTGTAATATGGTTAAAAATGAGTTATTGAAATAATGTGTCCTAGCATGACTAGATTGACTTCAGCAATTACGCAAGCCATTCCTTAAGACTGGGGGAAAATCGGCACAATATTCAAGAAATTCTTTTATCCACATATAGCCAAAATTCCAGGAGAGCACACGCACTGCCCAAAAGACAATATCACACTATCAGCACCTAAAATGGCCGCTGGAAGTCATACTGACAATCTGCCGCTAGTTTCCGCTGGGCGATATTTTTCTCGCAACCGAGTGTTGACTATCATGCATTCAACACGACCAGCCTAATTGCTGCAAAGTTGAAAATATTATACTAGTTAATCACTGCATGTTGTGCATTGCTGTCCTTTTGATATGTTTTGTTGATTAACTAATGAAAGTTGTGTGATAATTATGAATTTACCTTTTCAAGCGAACCCAAGCTTTGATTATATCTCTGTTGAAATTACAATAACGTTCCAAGCAAACTGAATCTCATGTGTCACCAGGCTATCGTTACTGTTTCCTCATGGAATCGTACCACAGGTAAATATATGTATAGTCAGCCTTTTATTGCATAGGGTAACCTGACACTACAGAGTGAGTAGAGTTTATGACGGTCACCAACCTGGCGACAAATGTATTTCATCTGTGTTTTCCTAATATATTCCTCTCAAATTTTATACGATGCCGTTTACTTTCTACAGCGAAATGCTATTACGCCGATTATTGAAGGTAAACATTTCATAGTTACGAAACAAGCTATATCACATCTGGGAGCTGGGAATATTTTTTGAAGCCGATGGGAATTTTTTCCAATGAGGCCCCTACCTTATCTTAGTGGATTCTTCGGCTGGCGCCTAATAAATTCCCCACATTCTTATTCGTGACTTTTAAGTTGAATTTGTTTTTACTATATCTGCCTTAGTTCAGTTTGAAAGCCCCCTTTCCCGCTGAGCTGACTGGACCACCATTTATTTTGTTGGTAGATCGTAAATTTGATACCTCCCATAACAGCATGTACTATTGATAGCGTAATAAACTGCTGCCATCTTACACATTACACATGCGAAAGAACTATTTGTAGGTTACACTGACGGATTCGTTTGTTGTTGGATCTTTTAGACCCTACAGAAGTTGTTATGGTATTGTATTTTTTAAACGAACACATTTTTGGTTAGGTTCCTCAGTAAAAGCATGAATGGTGTATGTCCAATCACCCTTTTGTTCAACTTAATTTCGAAAATACGGTTCTATATAACAAAACGTTAAGAAAATCATTTGAATAAAAGCGCCTTGCTTAAGAGATTAATTAATTGTAATCATAATTATTTACATTTTACACTGATGATTTTTACAAAGATTTCTTTGTCTAAAATGTTTGATTGCCCTGTAGAAGAAATTCATATTAAACGTCTGAGATAAAATAGGCAGCAAGAGTATTGTACTTGTTAGTAAATAAGAAACAAGATAGGCAACCCAAAAACTACACCGATATCTGAATTATATTTTTAGCATTACTGGTGTAACCAGAGGAAGAGGAAGAAAAAGAAAATTATTATGAATCGGAGATGGATGTCTAAATTACATTTTCAAGCTAGGTTAATTGCCATTAGGATTACAAAACTACTCTTGTCCAATAAAATATCTGCGGTTTTTTCTATTACTATTTTTTTTTAATTCGCATATTCAGCTAATAAAATTTCCCCTAAAAGAAGTAACTAACGATAATTTTATGTACCCTATGCACACATATTTTTCCTGAAATTGGATGAGTCACATTGTCTTGGCATCAATTTACGAGACAAAATCTACGAGCTCCGCACTAAAAATGTACATGTAAAATATTAATTAAATGTTAGCTTTGGAATTATTCAGCTCATGTTGTGCATTACATCATATGGTTGGACATAATTATAACCTCATATTTAATTCAACATTTTTTTTTAAATACACAAATGATTGATAGTAGATAACTATGATTCTTATTATAACAAGGTATAACGACAAAAATTTGTACCTTGCTATTGCTGCTAAAACAGGTTAAACCAGGTTACTAGAAACAGCAGCAATTAAATGTGCATGTAGAATAAGCTAAGACGTACATAAACAGCAATCACATTCAATTAGACCACAAATTCAAACCAACACCCGCTATTATAATATAAATGAAAACCTTAGTAAAACATCAACTTTTACACTTAAACATGCATCTCTGTCAATCTACTGGAAATTATTCTGTTTAGTTTAGTTGGTGCTTCCTATAATCGGTATAACTTAAGAGGGGTTCCTGAAATATACTGATAAATATTGGCGGTGTCAGGGCATCCTAATTTAATGTACGTGGATTAATCCGCTAAAGTGCAGCTTCCGCTCACTACAAAGGGGAATAGATGCTCTATCTGCTGCAGAAGAACTGATAGAATCTATCAATCGGCGGTATTAAGAAGCATTGCAATTTATTACCTTTGATGGTACTCGCACCATGATGATCGCAATACATTTTAATCCATCTTTAGTTCATGAGATGCTAATAGGTCAAACGAAAAACGTCTCATAAGTTATAGATCTCCTGACAAATCTCTTGGGAGTTTTTTATTGTAAGCGACTTGGTAGCGAAATTTTATTTATATTTGTTATAATCGACTCTGTAATAATTATGATTTCGACATCGATACTAACTTTTAATTATGAGGAATAATGTAGTACATAATTTTGCATTTATTACAACGTTCCCATTTGAGAAATACAGATGTACGTATAAAATCAAGCATAAGTAACCGATATACAACTTCTCGAATAAATTAACGCACCAAAAAAAATAGCTAAAAGTTTAAAGTTAATTATTGTCGAAACCACTTATCCGATTTGGAAGATTTTTTTTTTGAATGACACGTCGACTCTTTCAGAATGTTAGTGTACTACTCTATTTACATAGAAACTTATTTTTTTATAAATACCGGGTGTAACAATTATAACGTATTTTTTCCATAAAATGTATAACACCCTGTGGAGTTCAACAGCTACAATATCAAGTTATAATTCAAAGCAAACTCTACCCTTATCTTTTTATAACATTTTGTTTTTTGATTCACTCTTTTATCTTAGCTACTGCAAGAGAAACACAATTTTATAGCATAACATGTTTTTATTGACTTTAATTTGCATTAAATTCACTAAAGTAGCAGGCTATGGAGAAACAGAAAGAAACAGTAATTGTCATCAGATAAATACAACTGTCAAAAAGCAGTAGTTGATAGAAGTGTGTTTTCGGTGTTAGTCCTTAACGTTTTTTTTTTTTGCAAAATCTTTAATTTTCTCAGTATGCAACGTGAAACACGAAATCTTATTCGCGAAGAATGTGCTCAAGCATTAGTTCTGTTTGAGGAAGGTTAGAAGTTATTCTGGCCAGAGGCGAAAATACTCGCTACTGAGACTTTCGTTTACCTTTTTTCTTTACATTTTGTTTCTTTTTTTTTGTTGTTGTTAAATTAGGTCTCCATTAACACATGTTATGCTATAAAATTGTGTTTCTTTTGCAGTAGCTAAGATAAAAGAGTAAATAAAAAAACAAAAATGAGATTCCCGAGTGTGCATTCACGGAGTGCGGACGCGAGCTATTTTCGGCAAATAAAAATATCTTAAAACCACAGTGTAATTAATACTGAAGTGTCGCATAATTGTGTCCTCCCGCAAACAGATAGTGCGTATCGCGCTGCACCACTTGGCTGGCCCTGGCCTTGCCAGAGCAAAACAACACATAGATAAATTCCCACACCGTTTAATCGTTCACTACAGAAATGCATACTGTAAGTAAAGATAACAACACTACCAAAACTGATTTACAACCCCTGACCTCATCCTTTTCTAACGCCGTTAAAACTACCCCACCAATGCAACCTACCGTCTTCAACTATCCAAAAAAAGAACAGGCAATACTATTTAACGCTGCTGAAGGAATCCCCATCCGAGATTATGTAGTAACATTAGGAAAAATTATGGGCCCAAAAAACATTTCCTTCTGCTCAAGAATATCCAACAATAGAATATGTATTTACTTTGCCAACCAAAACTTGGTTGAACAGTTTATGATCAATCACGGATCAATAACAATAAATGAAATAGTTTTCCAAGCCCGCAAGTTAATCACCCCTGCACAAAGAATTGTACTATCAAATGTCTGTCCATCTATTCCAAACAACATAATCGAAGATCACCTCAAAAAAATGGAACTGAAACCAGTCTCCCCTATGACATTCCTAAGAGCTGGCATCCACGATGAAGAATACAATCATATCCTCAGCTTCCGTAGACAAATATACATCAGTCCAAACGATACTACAACCCTCCCAGAGTCGTTCTTACTCTCTCACGAAAACACTCAATACCGCATATTTGTATCAACGGACGGTATAACCTGTTACAAATGTCGGAAAGGAGGACACACAGCAACCCAATGCCCCATCCAACCTGAAATACGACTCCAATACACACCAGCTGCTTCCATCAACGACCACCCTCTCTGTTCTACCCTACAACAACCTTCAACCCCGAATGACAACTCCGCGCAGACAACTTCACAACCACCAGAACAAGAAAAACAAGGTGAGATACAACCGTTTGTAAATCCACCACTAGTCATATCCCAGGCAAACTCTCCAAAAACTACTCGACCAAAAAGAACTAAAAGTCAGATTACTAGAAAACTACTCGACCAAAAAGAACTAAAAGGAAAACTACTACAACCGGCTAAAGAAATGATTGAATCTAAATCCCAGAAATTCCCTTTAACTTTTGCAAATCTACAAGGTTTTCTAGAAGATTCACAAGGAAATCCTGACCCCTTAGGACTATCCCGAGAATACACAGAGAATACTGAAGCACTTCTTGAAATGTTAGGCAACATCTACCCGAAACTAAAAGAACGAGGCATAAAATCAAGAATAACGAGGATCATTAGGAAAATCAACTCCCAACTGCACACAGAACAATCCAGTATGGATGCAGAGTCCACAAATCCATAACACTAAAGTCGTCTATCTAAAGGTGAGATTCATATAAGCAACCCAACATGACAGCAACTATTCTTCAATGGAATATGAATGGCTACCTAAAACTTCAAGAACAAATAAAAATCTTATTATCGGAGCAATCACCCACATGCTTATGTCTCCAAGAAACCCACTTGAAGCAATCAACCAAAATTCACAACAAAGACTATCATATATATCGAAAAGACAGAGAAACAGACACATATGGTGGGGTAGCAATTTTTGTACATACCAAGGTGCACTCAGATGAACTAGCGCTCACTACAGATTTAGAAGCGATAGCAGTAAAACTTTATCTAAACAATTTACAGCTCACAGCATGCAGTGTGTATCTTCCCCCCAACAAAGACATTTCCCAACACCACCTTGATAGGATAATCCAACAACTTCCTTCTCCATTCATAATAAGTGGAGACTTCAATAGCCATAACACCATGTGGGGATCGACCTACACAAACTCCAAAGAACGAGTACTGGGGAAAATTATCGAACGCGATGACGTGGTCCTATTAAACAATGGATCGCCCACTCACTTCAGTTCAGGCATCGGAAGTCTCTCTATTATAGATCTAACTCTTATTGATTCTAAAACAGCTCCCTTAGCAAAATGGGAAGTCTTAGACAATCTCTATGACAGCGACCACTTCCCCATCATAACATCTCTGCCTAACACGATAACACCAGAAGCTAATCCCATTTCCAGAAGGAATCTCAAGAAAGCAAACTGGACCCTTTACGCAAAATTAGTCGACAACTTATGGTCCCCAACCGAAGACACCAACGACATAAATACCCTAATCGACACCCTTATAGTAGCAATCACAACCGCAGCAGAACAGTGCATAGGAAGGAAAACATATCCTCAGGGGAAAATACCTGTCTCGTGGTGGAACTACAAATGTGCAAAAGCGATCAAAGCGAGCAAAAAAGCATTTAACCATTTCAAAAAACACCCCAACCTAGAGAACCTAATAAATTTCAAAAAACTCCGGGCCAAAGCCCGTTTAATCATCAAAACTAGTAAAAGAGACTCGTGGGAAAATTACGTTTCATCTATCAACAGTAGCACCCCAACGAAAGGAGTCTGGAATAAAATCCGAAAAATCAAAGGAACAAATACTGTCAGTACCATCCCCCTACTAATTCACAACAACACACATTACACAACACCGGAACAGTTAACTAATTGTCTAGCTCAACAATTTTACCGTAACTCCAGCAGTAGCCCAGACAACTCCAACACAACCAGTCGAGCAGGTTCAGAAGATATGACATCCGGTATAGCTCAGAATACTAAAGAAGCTCTCAACCTTCCCTTCACCAAATGGGAACTAGACTCCGCACTGAGAGAATGTAAAAGTACCAGCCCGGGAATTGACAACATCCCGTTTGAAATGCTCCAAAGTCTATCAGAAAAAGGCAAACAAAACTTACTAAACACGTACAACTATTTATGGGAAAACAACACGTTCCCAGACAAATGGAGGGAAGCAATTATAATACCGATACTTAAACCCAACAAAATACGAACCGACCCTGCAAACTTCCGACCTATCGCCCTTACATCATGTGTATGTAAATTACTAGAAAAACTAATTAACCACAGATTAATCTGGTATCTAGAGTCACACAATCTTCTAAACAACAACCAAAGTGGCTTCCGGCGCGGAAGATCTACGATAGATCCAGCTAATCTCCCTGGAGTCCGATATACACAATGCCTTCGAGAACAAACAACATCTCATTTCGATATTCCTAGACCTAGAGAAAGCCTACGACTCAGTAAGAAGAGGCCACATTATTAGACAGCTCAAACAATACGGATTTGAAGGACATATTCTATCATTCATTCAAATTTTTTTATCAAACCGTTCCTTCCGAGTCCGGATTGGAAACACTATATCTAATACCTTTATCCAAGAAGATGGCGTCCCGCAGGGGGCTGTCCTTAGTGTAACATTATTCCTGATAGCACTAAACGAAATACCAAAATGCGCAACGCTTCCTGTCAAAATCTCCCTATACGCAGACGACATCACAATCCACTGTAAAGGAAAGAACATTCTATCCGTACAACAAAATCTTCAGGTAACCCTAGACAACTTAGAAAACTGGATTAAAAACACTGGACTCCACTTCTCCCCTTACAAATCGCAGTGCATGCATTTCTGCCCCCTTCGAGGACCACACGACAACCCATCCCTAAAACTAGACAGCAGAACACTTCCATTCGTACGCACCATCAAATATCTAGGCCTAACATTAGATCAGAAATTAACTTGGCTGCCGCACTTACGCCAACTTAAAACTGAATGTTGGAAAAAACTAAATCTCTTAAAGACCCTATCACACCACACCTGGGGAGCGGATACCCACTCGCTAATACACATATATAAATCAATAATACGATCCAAACTCGACTATGGAAGTATCCTGTATGGCTCCACCCGCCCCAGCGCCCTAAAACTTATAGACACTATCCACTCTACCGCACTAAGACTATCAATAGGAGCCTTTCGCAGCAGCCCAGTAGACAGCATACTAGCTTTGACTGGAGAACCTCCTCTCGTCTACAGACGCCAACAGCTATCTATGTCATATGCAGCAACTATCGCAGCAAAATCCACACATCCCAATATCAAACACATCTTTCCTCAACCGCCTACAAAACCTACCACATCAAATGGCAGAATTGCTCTCAAACATAGAATTCACAATACTCTCAATAACCTCAATCTACTACCTCCACCAACTACAAACCATACTTCTGCAGACCTGTACATTCCTTGGCAACAGTCCCCCCCCAATGTGCTCTTAAACCTCATAAAATTCAGTAAAGACACAACCAATCCAGTGCAATACCGGAAGTTATTTCGTGAACTGTGTGATAACTTCCGTTACCACTCCAAAATATTTACGGATGGATCAAAAACAGACAATGGTGCAGCTGCTGCGGTTTCAACTGAACAAGCGTCATTCAACTTTCATCTCCCAGACATGATCAGCTCTTACACCGGGGAACTCTTTGCCATTCTCCAAGCATTAATCTACGCCCAAACATCTCCCGACACCAAACTTCTAATCTGTACGGACTCTCTCAGCTCTCTGCAAAGTATTAACGTACTATTCCCTCAAACAACGATAGTCAAGGACATCCAGGCCCACCTACACAAACTGAAAATGATGGAAAAGGACGTTGTATTTGTATGGATCCCCTCGCATATCGGAATTGCTGGAAACGAACAGGCGGACGAAGCAGCAAAATCAGCTATCACTACAGAACCCCAAATCAGCATTCCCATCCCCCCTAAGGACTATACGTGCGTAGTAAAAAAGAAGATCAAGGATCTCTGGCAAGAAAAGTGGTCCAACGTTACCAACAACAAACTGCGGGAACTCAAACCAGACATCAAACCAAAGCCAAAAACCGCATTATCCCGAAGACAAGAAGTCATAATTACGAGACTGCTAATAGGACATACTCGATTAACGCACAGCCATCTTTTCCGCAAAACGCAACCTGAGATATGCCAAACATGTCACGTGGTGAATTCGGTGAAGCACCTCAAAACAGAATGCAGTACCCACACCAGACTCCGAAGAGCGTTGCGAATCCCTCGTAACCTGTCTGAAGCCCTCTCTCAAGACCACCATATCACCATACTAAAATACCTAAAACTTAGTAACCTCTACACTACCATATAACAATACGAACATATTAATTTCTTAATTTATTATCATCCAATGTAACATACATCGAGTGGCGCTAATGGCCACGTTGTCGAAGCGCCGTAATAAATAAATTTAAAAAAAAACAAAATGTTATAAAAAGATAAGGCTAGGGTTTGCTATGAATTATAACTTGATATTGTAGCTGTTGAACCCCACAGGGTATTAAAAATTTTATGGAAAAAACACGTTATAATTGTTACACCCGGTATTTATAAAAAAATAAGTTTCTATGCGAATAGAGTAGTACACTAACTTTCTGAAAGAGACGACGTGTCATTCAAAAAAAAATCGTCCAAATCGGATAAGTGGTTTCGACAACAATTAACTTTAAACTTTTGGCTACTTTTTTTTGGCGCGTTAATTTATTGGAGAAGTGTAGTTGGAAAACGAAGCATATTGGTTAATAATAGTTCATTATTGGTAAATCATTCTATTCCAAATGCTCAGATATTGTTATGCAGAAAATTATATGTTATGCATACAACTATCGACTAATAACCAGAAGTGTTAGATATACTTTTACTGTTACATTCGCTTCAAAACTTAGCTGGCACTGCTTTTGTTTCTTTAGTCTATTCTTTTTCGCATTCAACTACAAAAATTCGTGGGTTTTGTTACTATACCGAAGTATTCTGTATTTAAAACAAATTATGGTGCATTGTAGTCTAATAGGAAAGTTACCTTGCATGTCTCTATGTTTATACTAACTGCTACAAATTTTTATATCAGTGAAATGATACTGCAACAAAGGATATAAAAATGTTCCAGTTTAATGGAGTATTTGATAAAAAATAATTCGAAATAAAATGAACATTTCAAAAAATAGATTCAAACACAGCTGTATAGATGGTAAAACTGACCGTGAATAGTCCATAGTGGAAAATTACCAAGAAGATTCTATTAAATTGTGTTATGAATAAAATAAAATGATTTCTACTAGATAGAGAGTCTTCATTGACCATGATTTAACAGTCAGCAACAAAAAATTACTTCCTTACTTTACAACTTTACTGCTTCTTTTCCAATCGCCGAAACTATACTTCTTAGTCCTTTTATAAAATCCTACGATGGTGAGGCATATAGGTTGCACTTGTTAAATAGGCTTATTCATTTATTGTTTGTTGGTGACTTAACGCCGCCACTGCTTATTATGCAAACTGAGGAGGGTTCGCAATTCTGGTTTCTACAAAATTAGCGCACAATGCGCGTTCTAGTTGGTCAAATATCATCAAGCTCATCTCTTCTGCAGTGTGTGATTTTGAGTGGCCATATTTCGAAGACGCAGCTTCTTGAGAGGCCTTACCGGACAATTTCGGAAAATTACGACGTTGTGGGATATCCAAAGCTCCGAAAACACAGCTTCTCAATCCAAAATTTCTTTCCCATTTCGTTGACCACAGTGGAACTTTATTTCAACACCGGTTCGGATATATTTGAAAAAAACTAATTCACTCTGCCGCCAATCGTCTCCTAGTCATCCTGTATATCGACGGTCTGTCTTTTCGTAGACCTAGAGAAACCTCTCGTGGTCAGCATATAACATATATTTTCCTGTCATCCTTTTATGAACCACGGCTAGCCATTCTTATTTTATCGAGTAGTTTCCTGCAAATTTTACCTGCTGGTGATACCCGCCAACCAAATATTTGCTCAGGCCGGTTACCAACTTTCCTTGATATTCACATCGCATTGTCGCTGTGGCACTCTGCTACAAGCGACAATATATTACGGCTACGTTATTACCATGTGACGTTACGAAAATGCTTAATTTTTTGTTTGTTGCAGTTACTAGCTTTGCAACTCAAGCGGTTGTAAATGCATTTTAATGAATGATATATCAATAGAATTCCAAAATTCATTTTGTGATTATATTTGTGACGCCGGAATATATCGTACATTTCCCACGCTGCGCGGACTTTGAAGGGCTGTCACTCAGAGACTATTTAAATCAATTACATTATTAAATGAGATTCGTGCATATTTTTTCAAGCACTACAACTTTCACATTCCCAATTTTCGGAAAAAACCACCCCCACAGCTAGAATGGCGGAAACTGATTTTTGGTAACTTTGTCGCCCTCTATCGTTTGAAATACCAACTTCTCGGTATCGCGTTACCGATCAGAAATGTGTAGAATTTTATTTCCAACATTTTTTGTCCAATAACTTTTTCTGTGTGACCAATCGATCGCGAGAAAAAATAAATTTTATTGTTTTCAAGATGGCGGCTGTTTGGTAGGGGGTGGGGGAACACCTTTTTGGTTTTACACTTGTCAAATGACCCTAAACCACTGGGCAAGATGAATAGCCGAGTCCAATTTTTTTAAGGTGACGGAGTTTTTTCCGACAGTTTTAGTGTAGGTACTAGTAGTGATCTGTACACACCAGATTTCATACAGTTGACTGTATTTTACTACTTGCACTATTGAAATAATTAAAGTGGGTTCATTTAACGCAGTAGTGCAACTCCTGATATCGTATCTCAACGAGACGAGAAAAAGAAGTTATACCTGGGAGGCTTCTATTTCCGGATAAGGTGCCGAAACTGCCACAATGGCAGTAAATTATTTACTACAGCAATCACATTTCACAAAACAACACTTTGTTCGCCTGTCGACCGATATCTGGCTTATAAACCGTGCCTCTTGAGCTAGCGTTAGCATGAATATGTTCAACGTAATTTCCTCTTTTGCAGGCGTAAAACTGGTGAGGGCGTCAATCTTTCCAACCTACCTAACAATCTTACGAATTACAGTCAGGGGCCATACAGGCCACAGTATTTCCTCCCTGAAAAAGCAGCCTTTTGGAATTTCCTCAAATAAGACAGCCCTTCTAAGATTTTATAGAACTATTAGATTTGATAGTTAAAATATTTTTGCTCAGAATTCAATCGTCGGTCTAACCGAGAATAAATGAAACTATAGGCTTTGTGTTATTTGCTGTCAACCAAAATGTTAAAACGATCTGTTGGTATGACAATAAATGTTATTTATTTAGATTATGTTTGTTATCGAAATACCTTCCACATACCTTTACTCATATATTTACTTTCTGACGCGTTTGATTGACTGAACCTTGCAATTGAAATATAAATTGCTATATACTCTTTGCTTTATTACATTCCCTGGTGCATCAGTTATATTTTGGTAATTATTTTTATACTAGCTCAGTAATTCTTGTTGCACCTGAGAACTTTCATTAGGGCTGGGAAAGACCTTAGTATGATTTTTCTTCAAATTAAAATTTGCAAGTAAAGCAGATTACTTTAATGCGAATTGTAAGTTGACAGTTTCAGATGTTAATCAACAGCTTCTCTCAGGTAACTCAATATTATAAATTACAGGTGTTTTTGTATATCATTCATCTTGCTCTTCAGATGATTTGTAATCCGTCCTCCAACATGAAATATTTTCAAACTTTTAATAAATATCTCGGCTACCTTAAAAGACTTGTCACACCTATGGGGAGAGCTCCTACAAGTCTGCAGCAATTCTACCAGTTACTTGCCCCAAGTCTAGAATGCTGGCGCTCCCGAACAGGTGAATGCGAAATGACATTATTATTATTTTATATCAGTTTGACTGACAGGTACTCGACAATTTATGCTCTTATAAAAATTATTGTGGGAAGCATTACAACAATGTGTGTATTTCCTTTCATTTTGGAAAATACCAACCTTATCTAGTTACCACGATTTTCTTATCAGCTGCATAAAATTGACGTTCAAGACGTAGGTTTGACATTTCAAAAATCTAAATTAACTTACTACACACCACAAATCTTTTTTTCGCAAGTAACGTCACAGTTTTAATATACAGCCCTGAACTAGTTTATCTCTCATTTTTGAGTTAAGCACTTTCCACATTAGAACCCTAAGTGCCAAAGTTGCACTTATGCACGTTCTTAAGTTATTTAACCCAATTCTATAGTTACACTACCTAAATTATAGTTCAAGCATTACAACTTGTAATTTCTCTTCTGCTAATAGTCGCTACTACTGTCATCCTCACACATCGAGCTGCTACATTGCATAATCAGCTACTTGGCTTCTTTCAAGTGATTATTTCTAATTTTCTATTTACTTCATTCATAACCTTTCTTTCTTAAATGCAGTGTGCTTCATTAATGTTCTTTTTCTTTCACGTCGTCCAGTCTTGTACACGCCTTTGCTACTTCGTCGAACTACTTACCATGTCATCAACACAGATTGACTCTATCGTTACTTTTCCATGAAAATAAGTGTAAATTTGGTTCTATTTAGAATTAAGGTGCCTAGTGTTGACTGACTATCGATAAGGGTGTCACCATTTTTATACAAATGTAAATGGAATTTGTTCCCGACGCATCGCACTATTTTCACTAAAACACGTCGAATTTTTGAGGCTGTAAGGTTTTTCAAATTGATAGAAATAGCCTCGATGCAAAATTTTTTTGTTTTCCTGCTACAAAATATCTAACATACCTCTTTAATGATTTTATAAGATGCTATTTCAGCTTATTTTAGATTTTATATTTAGGCGATATCACTATTAGACAATCTTGAAGAACGTGTGTTAAAGATTAAAATTGTAAAACTATACTTCGCGATAATAGACTTGAACTACAATTTTACAAAATACATTTTAAATAACAATTAGTTCTACCTTCAAAGGACGAATTAAAACTGTCTAATATGTTTAAGTTACTAGCATTGGTGAAATAAATTAAAGATCTAAATAGCATACATTTTCAACAACTCATCACAATGGGAAGATATCAACATTAGATAACATACACACTGCACTTATTAAGTTGATCTTACTCTTTACTTCGCAGTTAAACAAAATATGCAAAAATGTTGCCAAGTATCTGTCTACAGTGACAGTGGCAATTCTTTTGGGTCATATAAAAAAAGTTAAAGATCTTACAATGGCCATAATAAGACTCTTAGTATTACTAATTTCAGGCAAGGAACGTCGTAAGAACCCCTTTGCCAGAAATCTTAATTAAAAATGCTTATTTTTAGCGGCAACTCTGTTTTATAATTACCTTAATCAAAAGTATCAAGAGCAGGCTCGACCACGTTAAAACGAAAACGAGAAAAAATTATCAACGGCTCCCTAGCGTTCAAAAATGTCTAGTGGCGAGAGGGAGGAAATTCCGTTTAGTTTTTGCTAGCTGTTCCATTTGGAAGGAACTAAGCAGGCACCAAAGTAAGCCACCCAGAATTAATAGATAATAGATTAGATTTTAGAACTAAGTGAACTGAAATTGGTTCAATTTCACATCAGAGTTGTAATCTAGGTTTCATTGGTGTGTAAGCCTAAGCCCACATAATTGTCTCAGAAGGAGAATAGAAGCGGAGGCATCAGGAAAATTGTTGTGAGTTCTGATTGCGCTTTTCTACAAGCGTTTTCCACATTGTAATCAACTTTAAAAACGAATTTAAATTCGGCTCCCTCTATGCGGAAAACGCAAAGAAAGAAAATCGTCTAGATGAAAAATTCATTGCGACAGTCGTTTTTCTAATAACTCGGCTGCGATAGCTGGATTCGCTGATTAAGTCAGATTAAGTTCAAAATTATTTTAATCTCCCTGGTTTCACGCATCAATGGGTTAAAATTATCGATTTTAGGTATTTGTTCGCACCTTCGCCAATAGGGTGATTTATACGGCGCACTAATGAACCTAGACTTAATTTCAATAACTTTAATTAAAATAATTTATCATCACTTTAATTTAATATGAGCTGCAGAAATTCCGCTGACTTTGCAAACTATGACTATTAATTTTAATACTTCCCGGTTAGATTTTGATTAATTTTTAGCAAAGCGTTTTCAAGCAGTGGCCGAGAATCGCAGCCAACGCGAATCTGGAGACAAAGAGTTGTTTATCAAGCATGTTAACTCTAAGCTGACGCGCCGGTCACTCTCTTCAATAAGAAATTTAGAGCAACGCGGAGAACTAAGTTCCTTCCCTTTTGTCTTCATCTTCTTTGTCTTCCGACAAATGGATCCTTTGTACCACTAATAGAAACATGTAATCACAGAAGCATTTCCGTTTTATGCCCTACAAGTAACCCAAACTGAGATTATTTGCTTAGGGATAAAAGCGGAATTAAAAGGATTTTCCAATTTCATTGCGAATCTTAATCCCGCTAAAATTTCTGATAATTCTAGAACACTCTTTTCTATAATTGAAATTTACAGATAACTTAACAATCACGTAAGAAAATATTGAGACAACCGCAATTTTGTTACAGGAAGATTGATTAAAGTCGATTCAGGATTATTATTTTGGAATATTCTGATTGTATACTCTTCCTCATAAATGATATAAAGATGTTGCTATATACAGCGCGTCGATAAAAGAATGGAACGATTTCCGTAAGCAATAGAAACTGACCACATGTACATACCTCTTAATTTTTTTTTTTAGTTTGTGAATAGAATAACTTCTTGCACATTACATTATCTGAATGTGATCACCGATAACCGCAAGTAACAGCTCTAAACGACAATTAAGTTCTTGTCAAAAGCGTTCAGGCATATCTTCAGTAATGTTGTTTGCTTCGTTCAAAACATTTATTATATGTTTCTCCACAGTTCTGATTGAAAATTTTATATATAGACGACCACGGTAGATTAAACTTTGACCTACATCTTCTACTCTATCCTGAAACTTCAGCATTGCCGTAGATAATTTAAAAAAGCCGAAATAATGCTCATTCCCAAGCCGGGTAAATATCTCAGCTATGTAACTTCATATCACCCTAGAAGCTTGTTATCGGTGACCTCCAAACTCATTGAAAGGCTCGTGATAAGAATCCTTGACCATGAGTTCAGAGCAGCAAACGGGATACCAGACTACCAATTTGGTTTTCATAAATCACACTCAATAACCAACAGTAAATCGGATCACCCAAGTAACAAATACTGCTTTCGAATAAAAATACTACTGCATAGCGATTCTTCTGGACATTAGCCAGACCTTAGCTAAGGCCTGGCATAAAGGGCTTATCCATAAAATCCAACAAATCCTACCGCCTTTATTCCACAAGCTGCTAGAACCTACCTAAATTACCGGTAATTTCGAAGGCGTGTAACTCAGGGTCGCGTCCTGGTACCCTTCCTATCTCTATTATTCACTACCGACCACCTAACCACTCGTATCACAAAATAGGTATTTTCGCTGACGACAGCATTATACTTGCGAATCACAACGACGTAAGCACTGCATCCCGCCAAGTCCAAATCCACCGTAATCTTCTCGAAGTCTGGTTCAAGGAATGGGTGATAACAGTCAACGTCACCCTACAAAAAGAGCAATTCCCACCAATCTATCTATACATCATCGAAATTCCGAAATCTACCTCCATGAAATACTTGGGACTTCACTTCGACAACAAGTTCACCTGGAGGGGGCCACATAAACAACAAAAAAGCAACACTAAACTAGGTACGACTCTAAAATATCTACTGGCTAATAGGAAGAACGTCATCCATATCACTGGACAACAAGCTCCTGCTATATAAAACTGTTATTAAGCCCATATGAACCTATGGAGTGAAACTTGGGGACTGGGCTAATAAGTCAAACATCGTCATCATGCAAAGATGTCAGTTTAAATACTACAAACAATATTAAAATTGGGCCAACACCCAAAGGTGATAGTTGGTTCTAGATGCTGCAGAAAATCTGGATATCAAGCGGTAGGGGCTTTCGAAAGACCTCAACGTAATCAGTGAGTCCTGATAACTGCAAATGAAAACACCAGTTGTTACGTGCAGAATGCGCCGCCTGCCATAATTTCGAATTCGAACGCTATTTTCCCGCGCGTTGCGCATTGGCATCTGGCCGTGTTTTCTGGCGATAGGCTTTTATCTGGAAAAACCATTGGCAGGTGGGACCCGCTTTCTTCTTCGCTAGCATTTCGAAGCGAGTAGTTCACTAATAGTGCTATTCACTAGTTCGGGGATGCTTATATAGGGTTATTTGGTTGGTTTGGATATGTGAAGTTATGAATACCCTCACGTTGTCGGTGATTGAAACCCCCAGACGTATGTAAGGACGTTGGTTTCCTTCGCTACGGTGGATTTATCTGTGTTAGCACACTCGAGCTGTTCTTTTCTGAGCCCAAAAACTACCTGAGCTGAGTAACTATTTCGCGCTAGGAAGCCTGTCCGTGGTTGTTCTATTAGAACCTTCTCTTTCCCTCTTACATCAAGTCCTACTAGGCAACTTTTAGTCATCAAGCCGTACTAGGCACAAATTGCGTTTTCGCTTTGAATTCGCCTGACCATTTGGGCACGTGCAGCAGGTTTCGCGAGGCGATCTGCTGAGCCTCCACGGAACCGCATTTGCTTGTCGCTGGCGCACAGTTAGGGCACAAGAAGGTACCGAATTGTGGGGCGTATTTAACTCCGAGGTTTGGCCTTTCGATCCCGTGGGAGCGGCGCTGTTTGCCGTCCAAAACTGCCACCGTTGACCGTGGAAAATTCTCAGCCGAAGCCGAGGTACGATTGCAGCGACGTCCAGAACAGAGCCCCAATTCTGTCACGGCTGGTAGCTAGCGAGGTTGCCCGTTTTAATGTGTTGTAAACCACCGTTATATCAAAACTGTAAGTACAATTAGGCCATGTAATATTTATTTAGAGCGGACCTCACATTTCATTTCATGCTAGTTATAAGTTAGTCATTGTAAAAGGTATATTGTAATTCTGCATGAAATTAAACGATCTTAAACTATCAATATACATGATGTGTTAGCTACGGTTTGAATGTCTTTATTGAAGCTACCTTTCAGGAAGTCTTGCTTTCCTAAGTAAAGAGTTTACAATTTCTCCTTAGTTGACCCGGGTGCAATTGTCATATCTTCAAAAATTGTTGGCGCTCTGGGATTTTTATATTTAATTAATACTCTACCGATTTATTCCTGCTGTAATTCACCCTGCGGCCTCCTAGCGTTGAGCCGGTGGCCGGAAAATTGCACCCGAGTGTACCTATTTTGTTGTTTGATGCTGGTTTGAAAGATTGCCCAGAATCTTAAATCTAAAAAGGCCTAACACAGTCTGCAGCATCTTCAACCTGAGGCTGCAAAACCCATAGAGAAGTGACATATTACCATATTGGTTAACTAGGCACGCGCCTAGGCGCAGACAAGAAAATGTGATGCACGCATGCATGGTACCTAGGTTTTGGTTGCCAGTTTAACAATGTACTATATAAATGTCAAATGGCTATAGAGCATGCTCAAAAATAACATGCAAGGAAAATATTATACCATAAACATTTATACTGGTAAGGTACTTACTTAATATAATAGGTATTTCAATTTTCAATATTTTTTATCTCATTTTCTATTTTTTATTATGCATACGATAAATGTATAAAAATTGTATTATATATTGGATACAGGACGTGCATCTTAAATGCGTGCATAGGGGCACAAGAGTAACTTAAACCGCTACTGTTAGAGGTACTCGTATT
Source organism: Agriotes lineatus (assembly GCA_940337035.1). Taxonomy (NCBI): domain Eukaryota; kingdom Metazoa; phylum Arthropoda; class Insecta; order Coleoptera; family Elateridae; genus Agriotes; species Agriotes lineatus. Next base: position 118,159 of record CALNHX010001419.1, read on the forward strand.
CAAGTTACATGAGAAAGTCTCTCACAGCGAGAAGGTCCGTATGTACATACCTGCACGCAGTTAATAGAGATTTGTGACTTTTCGTTAAAATTCGCGAATTTAGATTTAACTGCACACTGCCGTGTCATTTTGAATTCCAACGCGGCGACTTTGTCGGCGCGGTTGATGAAATCCTGGCGACCAGTAATGTTAAACGTCTTTTCTTTACTTTAGTATTATATTACATCTTCAAACCCGGTGCAAAAATGCGAGCCGGGGTAGGCTGCGTTGTATGCACAAGCTACTTTAACTGCTAAATGCTTCTAGAACTAAGCAATATTATAAGCGGTTCTGATGGTGTTAACACTATTAGTGTCAGTAATGGCTGTATAATTTGTGTGTTCTTGTATTTCATTTTGCATTTTATGTGTATGTGTCTAGAGCTAATATAGCTAATATAAACATAGGTGCACATAACACTGAGCAAATCGGCTTTTATTTGAGTAGGAGCTTGGAGAGTTTAATTTCAGAGTTTGTGCTGTAGTGAGTACATTGTCGGGACTTTTTTGCGTTTATGTTTCCCTACTTACGAACTGAGTTAAAGGTAAGAGGTCTCTTGATATAAACTGAGCTAGTTGGTAAGAAAGGGCAATAAACAATACTAATAATAATTTTAATATTTAGGCATATAGGAGGTCTGTCAGGACATTTTCAAATTATACGAATATGCGACTTTTGGAGTATTTTTGTAAGATTACGTCCCCGCTTGTATATAGCTTTCTTGCCATATTTTTTACGCTTGAAATTATATCGAGTCTTGTAGCGCCATTGGCACGTTAGGTTCCAGTATTGATTTAGCAGGCAGACGTTTTTCTAGAAGGTTCTGCGGGCTGAATCGGCCGCAGGTGCGAGCGAGACGACATGTTGTAATCGCCTTGTGGATGGTTGCACGTATTCGGTGCGCGTCTCGTTTTGTGGCGTGGCTGGAGTTAGCATGGCGTGTTTCGAGTGGAGCGTTCCAAGTCACGAAGCGAGCTGGTTGTGTGTGATTGATGCCCCGTTTCGTTTATAGCCAAACGCTCCTCGGCTTATCGTAGCCTGTCGGTCAATATACCACTGCTGTGTGTATGTGGGGGATCCAAACCAAACGATAAACGTGCCCCTGGTCATCTATCGCATGCGTGCCCTGTCGTCATCGGTGGCCGCGCCTTGAGTTCTACGAACGATTCTGTGGTTCCGCGTCGCCATCACCCCTCGTTGGAGCATCTTGCCCTGTTCCGCATGCCAAGGTATTTCATATTTTCTACGCTAACGAACGTCAATAATCATATGTTGTGCTCTGTTTAATGACAGCTATTATATTCCGCGCATTAATTAACGCGAGCGATCCTATTTTGTGTACTCTTTAATGGCAGCACGCATATCTCATATTTTGTACGCCAACTAACGTCAATAATCATATGTTGTGCACTGTTTAATGACAGATGTTATATTCCGCGCACTAATTAACGCTAGCGATCCTATTTTGTGTTCTATTTAATGGTAGGACTCATATCTCATACTCTGTAGACTAACTAACATCAATAATCGAATGTTGTGCACTGTTTAATAACAGCTATTATATTCCGCGCACTAATTAACGCTAACGATCCTATTTTGTGTACTCTTTAATGACAGCAGTAGTATTTTATCTTTAGTACGCTAACTAACGTCAGTAATCATATTTTGTGCACTCGCCAATGCCAGCCCTCGTGTTTGGCGTGATAATTAATGCCAGCAACCTTATTTCGTGTACTAATGACTATATTTATGCGTAAGACCAATAGACCGATTTGTTAAATTACCGTTGTGTTTTCTTTGTGTGTTGCATGCCGAGTTTCAGGTTTCCGTTTTCGTTTCAGTTGCCGGTTCTGGGAAGTCACAAGGCTGCACACATCCTACCTCGTTTTACTTTCGGGGTTCTGTCAAACTTGGGTCCCAGATTCCGAATCCCGTGACGCCCTATTATTGTGTAACATCCTCTATATGTGGTCGCACTTGTTCCTATGACGTCCCGTTTATAGGACCACGCCCATCTACCTGAGCACATTAAGCTGTGGCTTTTAGTCTGTTTTTGAGCAATCCAGGGCAAGTGGTGACGTTTGCCGGACGTGATAAGTGAGGTGGCACTTTCGTACCCCAAGGTGTTACTAACACAGTTTTATACTGTAGCAAGTCTTGGTACAATACGACTAACAATGGGTTCGAACAGCATGGATAAAGAATCCGTGTTAAAATTTGGACATACAAATGTTTCTAGTCTTTGTGTATTTTGCCCAGTGCATTAATGCGACTGCTGCTAAGTTATTCATAAAATTATTGTTTAGCCACGTGTTCCACTATTGATTTATCTTGTTCTATCTGCTACCTTGCTTGCGCACCTCTTTCCATTTTCTGCTTCTAACGTATTCTGCTCCATCTTCCACTTTAGATATTCATCTAACCTAATCAATCCCGTTTTTCCCTTTTAATGAATTATTTTGCCTCATCGCACATTTTCTGCGTGTTCTTGGTGTATTTTCTTCTTGTCAAATTTACATTTTAAACTTATTTGACCAGATATTAAGTCAAAATGAGGCACCATTTCCTATAGACAGATATAGGGTATCGTCGCAGTGCGCAGATGATTTTCGTAATTTCTATTCGTTTATATTAACAGCTTTATTTTTTCATTGGAGTTTCTTGGATAGATCTTTTACATCTTGTGTGAATAGCATTAGCGATGTAGTACTATCTCGTAGACTCCTTGGATTCTTAAATGCAGAATTAGATAATTCATCTAACGGTACTCATATAGCCGCATTAACATATACAGCGTGATCAGAATAATGGGTAGCAAAGGGGCAACTTTTCAAAGCATTTATTAGAAAATTTTGTTCTTGATAAAAGTCCCTGCATTTTCTAAAATTCAAAATAAACTTGCTAAAATTTAAATAGCTCTTTTCGTATACGGGGAGGTTTAAAAATATGAAAATAACCTAAGAATAAAGTACTCTTATTATTCAAAATAGACAAAAATGTTATTTAGAAAAGTTGCTTAGAATTGAGAGATGGTGTAAAATATGAAGTCACAGTCACCTACTCCAAAAAATTATTACCTCTGTTTTTCCTTTTTTTACCGCCCTGTGCATTACGCTTCAAATTAAGTTATTATCAGATACGGTAAGAATATACTGTCAAAAATCAGTGTCGCTTACTTAGCAACAAGAAACTTACGTGAATCGAAATTAGTGTTAAAAAATAAAAAAATGTGTGTCCAACGTGAAAAATACAAGTATCTTTAAAAAAAATGACAAATGATCCGAACATCGAACGTACAAAATAATAACGGAGGAAACTTTATTCTTAATATTTATTAAGTATAACATTTCAATTAAACATTTAAATTGTTCTGAATTCTTGTTGATGTTTGGATCATTTGTTTTTAAACTTTTTGGAAGATATCTGTTTCTTACTTTGGACAAAAAAATTATTTATTAGCACTAATTTCAATTAATTTTCTTGTTGCTAAGTAAGCGACACTGATTTTGGACAGTATATTCTTACCGTATCTGATAATAAGTTAATTTGAAGCGTAATGCACAGGGCGGTAAAAAAAGGAAAAACAGAGGAAATAATTTTTTGGAGTAGGTGGCTGTGACTTCACATTTTACACCTTCTGTCAATTCTAAACAACTTTTCCAAATAACATTTTTGTATATTTTAAATAATAAAGGTATTTTATTCTTATGTTATTTTCATATTTTTGAAGCTCCCCCGTATACAAAAGGAGCTATTTAAATTTTAGCAGGTTTATTTTGAATTTTAAAAAATGCAGGGACTTTTATCAAGAACAAAATTTTCTAATAAATACAAATTTAAAAAGTTGCCCCTTTGTTACCCATTATTCTGATCACGCTGTACATATATTATGAAATATTTTAGTATAAGTGTTGCTGCACTGACCAGGTATGAATACTCACCCTTAAAAAATAGGAAGGGTAAAATTGTTTGCAGATAAAGAATGGTCTCTGCATTTAAGCGTCTGAAAAAAGAGAGTGTTGTGAAATGGTGTAAGGGAATAAAATGCATTATGAAAACGGAAAAGTGTAAGTTTGCAAAACTACCTAGCCAAAAAAGACATTTTAATAGATGTTTGTGGCATAGAAGCAACTAACGTCAAGTGCAGGGATTATAAATTTTAAGTAAGTTAGATCACATTGTTCAGTAGTATCTATATAGTATACTTGATATAGGTAGCCTTAAAGAATGAAAAAGGTGATGTAAATAAATCCGTCATTTTGCCATTTCGTTGCGGCTACAGTTAAAAGGGCTTACTAACGTACACATATTTTCAAAGCAAATATTTAAACAATTACAAATTAAAAATGGTACTAAGGTAAGCCGTGGGTGTCATTGCTGGTTTTTATTTTAAAAGTTCTACACCGGTGAGTTTCAGAAAGGTAAAAGGCGGATAAAACCAGCTTCCAACCTATTTTAATTTCATGCGTTGTATGCCGAGCTCTCGAACAAGCACAAAATTACAAAAACGTACAGTTGGGCATAAATGTATTGAAGTATTCAAGCACACGAAACGTCCCCGATTAAAAGCATCTCGCTCTGCCATGCTATGAGAAATAGTTTCGTAGAAAGCATAAAAGATTTTCAATTCAACATGACAGTAAAAATATATGTTGCCTGCAGTGCAATCAAACTTAATTACTTCGTCTACATGAAGCTACTGTTGATTCAGACATAGGAAGAGCAACGGCTAAAATGGAAAATCCTTTACACACGACCACGGAAAAAATTAATTTTGGTCGTGCTAGGCGGCCAGAACAATATTTTCGATATCTAGCGCAAATTAAAATGAAATGAGTTTCGGTGTAACCCGGCACGTGTAAATATTTACTTTGGCAATTCAAATATTAACGTTACATAGTAAAACTAAATGGAGCTTGCAGTTTTGAAGGTTGTAGGTTGTGGATTCTATGCCCTATCTGCGAAGTTTACATGAGGGCAAACATAGGCGCCGGGAATTTGTTAACGTCTATATTTCATGCTTTGATTCTATGCAGGTGCATTTGGGAAATTAAAACCTTGATCGTAATTTTGACCTGCGAGAGCAAGACTCGCTCGCCGCTTTGTTTCGGCGGCGTAATGTATTGCATGATATATTTGTGTAACGTAAAATATTCACACTCTTCCAGCGGAAGCGGCTTTTGCGTATGCAAGGAAATTTCGAATTCCTGACTGACGTGGTCAAATTGGGTAAAAGGATGATATAAATCAGTGCCACGGTGGTAATGGAAGGGAACGTGTGAAAATAGATGTGATTTATCATATCTGTATCACCGGTTGGCGTGCACGAACCTCAGCTGCGTCCCGACTCAACTTGGCCGGCCCTTATTGATAAACATTATTCAGAATATTGGATAACACAGCACATTTAAATTGCACATAATTTAGAGATGTTTCTTTCGGAAAATTAAATCTGGAAGCCAACCAGCAACCTTATTGAAAGTGACACCGTAATAACATCAGTGAAAATTGATCCAGTTCCGCGCATTCCTGATAAATATTTATAGCCAATTATTGGGGCGCACTGTTTCCTACCGAAATTTATCTAAAGTGCTGCGCCACTATTTCTCACTGTCTAAACGTGTACAAGGATGTTAACATAACCATACACGCATGAAAAGTGTCACATCTGATATACCAAGGCCTTCACCCACTTGGCTCCCGAGAATTCAATTGATAATTGATGAAGCCTGAAACGCTTACTCGCCTGGGGACTTCTTCTACTTCTGTTCTAACTGCTAAGTGTAGAACTGCGACCATAAATACAGGGAACTGGAAGAATAGTCCTGAGCAATCCCTAGATTTATTTTATTGTGTTTGTTTTAAGCTGCGTAGGAATATTAAAGAAAAGAATCACTTGTCCTTTCTTTGTAATGACATGTCCTAGGCTCACAAATTGCACCTGACAGTTTTAAGTGTCATTCTATATCACTCTGAATCTTCGCTCTCGTTTATGAGACGGAATGTTTAGCTACTTGTTAGATAAAGGGTTACTATTGACAAAGGTATTTCAAGAATTCATTCGAACAAGAAATTTAAAAGCTTTGCGAAAACCGTATTCATTTACCTATATTAAATTGTATTTTCAAAAGCACAAAAGAATTACCTATTAAGGAAATCGTAATAATTGTGTGGAGTTTACAGGCGTTCACAATAATTTTTTTATCGATTTGGTAAAATTACGTACGGTGTAAAGAAAGCTCTTATTTTTACATATGGCTATGGCTTCGCGTTGCGCGCCATAAATATGAATAGATTCAGGCTCTTACTTTGTTTTACCTATGAGTATATATTTATAAATGTTCTTTTAATCAATTTTAATTGCCCTGTTTATTATTATTTGAATATCAAAAGTTATCCTATTAGCTAGCTCTTGAACATCAGAGGTGGATTCCTTTTATCTAAATTGCTTATTCTGATATTTGATGTTCTGATTTTAATTTTGAGAACTCAATATATATAAATATATTTGTTTACCGAATGAAACTGAATTATATATTGAACTTTTTATTAGTGCCCGTTTAAAATGACATATTTTGCTCACTGTATAACTCTTAGTTTTATATTCGTTCGTTATTATAAGAACCTGATGAATGATATTGTCAGTTTTCCTGGCTACTGTGTGCAAACTGCCATCTTCGTAAAATTCATTTTTTTGCTATAATACCTGTCAAACTGTTGTGAGGTTGGCTAAATTGACAGTGAATTTTGTTGGATGATGTTTTGATGTTTTCACCCGTCGTTCTGACAATTTAAAAATTAATTCTTTTAGATTACTTTGGTCTCCTTCAGTTTTTGCCTTCATTCCTAATGTTCTTCTTTTCATAACATTTGCCATTTTATATTCTGTTAAAATAATTTCAATGTGTTTATTGTTACCGACCTACCTATTTATTTTCATAATAGTGATTTGTCATTCTGACTCTGACAGCTACTTACGTTACCTAACCTCACAGTCTGATTACTGAAATGTGTTACTAGAAACCAGAGGTAACAACAATTGTGCAGGGACCCCAACAAATACCAATAGAAACACAAAAGCTTTGACACTAACAGGTATTATAGAAAATTAAACTGTATATAGGCGTAGGAAAAATGATTATCGTAGCCATATTAGCCAATGATCCATTATCGAGTTAACAACTTAAAGGTAATAGGTTTGATTCGCACTGGCCAATATATAATTTTCCGCCTAGGAGCGCATCTAGCGCTTGCAATTGGTTATGCAAATACAGGATATGTAGCAATAACAGGCGGCTGCAGCGTAATATTACGAACCACCAATTGCACTATTCTTTTGATATTGAAGTAACAAAAATTACAAATTGCTCTGTATATGGGTAAATGTATTGAAAAACATAATCTGGATGATATTGATAAAGATTAGAATCACTTAAGAATAACTTTTGGAAAAAAGCGCTGAGACCCGTCGATTTCTATTTGAGAATTCTTTCAAATAAAATCCATATATACAGGGTGGCCCGCTTAGCAGGTGTCATTGATTTCTTTTTTAAATGGCAACCCCCATTTTTATTACTGTTTTTTTTTACTTTTATTTACTTACGTTAAGTTGATTTTTGCGAATAGGCCATATGACCAAAAATTAAGAAAATAGTATAGTACACAACAAGTTTGGAAAAGTAAAGTTTTACTAAACGAATATGGCTTGATTGAGTACGAGCGAGCGAAGCGAGCTAGCAACTTAAAAAGCTATATAAGTTTAGTAAAACTACTTTTATTACGAAGTGTGTATACTATTTTTTCTCATTTTGTATTAGTATTTATAAACAAAAATAAATTTTTATACAGGGTGTTATGGAAATGAGTGCAAATATTTTAACCAGTGATCGTTTATCGTTTAATCGCAATTTTTTTCAATCATTTATCTCCCCTAAATTTAACGAGCCGCTTGGTAAGCAAATCTAAGCTAAATGTCAACGACACAATATTATTAAAACTGCAAAGTTCTTGCACAAAAAAATACGCGTTTAATAACTTACCTAACTCAATAGATAAAGTATGTTTTTTTTATTAACTCCTTTTTACTTACAGTCTATCCAGTTGGACAATAAGTGATTTATATGTCTATGTTGTCATAATACATTAATAACATGCAGGAGCTAACTTCCAGTGAAGTTACTCCTTTAATATACATCTTAATTACGACATTTTGGAGACATGCATTATTTATCTATATACATACTAATCCTAATTAAAATCTGTCTATTGGGTCATTTGGCTTGAATCCTTTAATCTGTACACTTCACCACTACTGTTTGTGAATAAATCTCTCGCCAGCACATTAGGGTGCACTTAAGTTCTGGCACTGTAGTTTACACTGAACCGTTTGATTTCATCTTTAATCGATGATACTTGAAGATATCTTGCAATTGTTGTGTTGGTAACGTACAACTGTCTACCATTTATGACAACTGGACGACACGTTTCTTTATTTAAAGTGAACGTTACATGTACTGATTTTTGTTCCTTAGCTTTAATTTTCCATTTAGTTTACCAGGTTTGTGTGAGGTTTAGATTTTCCTGTAGATATTGCGTTGCAGTTGTTGGATTGGTGTGTACTGCTAGCACTGCGGTATCGTCCGCGTACGTAGCAACTGTAGTTCCGTTACTGGTTGGAAGGTCGGCCGTATATAAAGTATATAGGATAGGTTCTAATACACTTCCCTGTGGCACTCCGGACTGAATTGGTAATAATTCACTGTATTCGTCTTGGTACTTTACTAAGAATTGCCTTTGGGGAAGGTATGATTTGAGAACGATCACAAAACTAGATGGGATACTTTCCTTAAGTTTGTACAGAAGACCTTCATGCCAGACTTGCTCAAAAGCCTGACTAATGTCCAGAAATGACGAGGCGCAGTACATTTTTCGTTCAAATGTATTGTTTATTTTGTTGACTACCCTATGTACTTGGTCAATAGTACCGTGTTGGCTCCTAAACCCAAACTGGTGATCAGGAATAAGGTTGTTATTATCTAAAATCGGTTTTAGTGACATATTTTGCCCACTGTATAACTCTTAGTTTTATATTCGTTCGTTATTATAAGGACCGGATGAATGATATTGTCAGTTTTCCTGGCTACTGTGTGCAAACTGCCATCTTCGTAAAATTCATTTTTTTGCTATAATTACTAAATTGACAGTGAATGTTGTTGGATGATGTTTTGAGCGCTGTCTACCCGTCGCGCTGACAATTTAAAAATTAATTAATTTAGACTACTTTGGTCTCCTTCAGTTTTTGCCTTCATTCCTAATGTTTTCTTTTCATACATTTACCATTTTGTATTCTGTTAAAATAACAATTTAATTTGTTTATTGTTACCGACCTACCTATTTATTTTCATAATAGTGATTTGTCATTCTGACTCTGACATCTACTTACGTTACCTAACCTCACAGTCTGATTAATAAAATGTGTTACTAGAAATCAGATGTAACAACATAAATTGTGCAGGACCCCAACAAATACCAATAGAAACACTAAAGCTTTAACACTGACAGGTATTATAGAAAATTAAACTGTTTGTAGGCGTAGGAAAAATGAGTATCGTAGCCATGTTAGCCAATGATCCATTATCGAGTTAACAAATTAAAGGTAATAGGTTTGATTCCCACTGGTCAACGTATAATTTTCGGCCTAGGAGTGCATCTAGCGCTTGCAATTGGTTATGCTAATACATGATATGTAGCAATAACAGGCGGCTGCAGCGTAATGTTACGATTACCTACATTCAACCAAAGAGTAGCCAAACCCCTAAGATGTATTAGCGGTAACAAAGGCACTATTACCGGTATCGATCATTTTCAGTTTTCGTTTCTGATGAATATCTTCCAGTAGTACACGCTACCTAATTTATTCCAATATCTTTGTATTTTAAACAAATAACCAAAAAAAGAAGCTAATTCAATATAAGCTACAATCTTCAATAAATATTTTTTAGGAAATGTAGGTTCACAACTAGCCCAAATTCTGAGCTAACAATAAACCTCTTAGCGATTTGAAGGATCAGTAGAAATAAAATGGTTGCATCCATCGTCCCTTTTTACTTCCCTCGTCTGAAAGACGAAGGGAGTATTGTAATCACGAGAAAATCACCTTCCGAGATTTCTTCAGATCTTCACGTTTCAAGGTCCCTAGATGACGAAAAAGAGGTTTTCTTAATTCCGTCTGTCTGTCTGGCGGCAGTATAAATCAAAAACTATTTGTCCTAGGAAGACGATATTTTTCATACATATTATATATCTACCTCGCATGAAATACAAATATATACAGGGTGAGCACCTTAAAAAATATTTTTTGTAATTTTTGGGTTAATTCTGAAATAAAAGGAAGTAGCAACTTTCACATAGGTCAAGCTTTCCATTTGCCGAAAGTAAGACTCAACCGATACAGGATAATGTCACAAAAGAGTAAAAATCTTTCAACACTAACACGTTCTGTTCAAGGCAGGCGCGCGCCAGACTTATCTCAAAGCGTCTCGGTAGCAAAGTTTAAATTTCGCTGCAGTTACATACGCTGCAAAGATGCGGCAACGATCGCTCTGCAGATGCTCTGAAGATGCGCCGGGTTCAAACCCCAGCGGGATAAAAATTTTTTATTTGGAAATGTATTTAATTTAATAGAAACGTAAAGATATCTTTACTCCTAACTTAATTTGATTTTTAAAAGTATTTAGTGTCACAATGTCGACGAGGAAGTTCTGGGTAAAGCCTTTTACAGATTTTTTAAGTCTTGCTACACCATTTTGAAACATAGGCAAAAGGCAAACGAACAATTTTCAAGGTAGAGGAACCACCAATTGCACTATTCTTTTGATATTGAAGTAACAAAAATTACAAATTGCTCTGTATATGCGTAAATGTATTGAAAAACATAAACTGGATGATATTGATAAAGATTCGAATCACTTAAGAATAACTTTTGGAAAAAAAGCGCTGAGACCCGTCGATTTCTATTTGAGAATTTTTTCAAATAAAATCCATATATACAGGTGTGAAGTCATTGATTTCTTTTTTAAATGGCAACCAGCTTTTTTATTACGGTTTTTTTACATTTATTTACTTACGTTAAGTTGATTTTTGCGAATAGGCCATATGACCAAAAATTAAGAAAGCTGTTTCCTTTTCGTGAATATATGTTTTTTCCATGTTAGTCGTCTATCTATATGCAATCCCAGGTATTTTGTGTCTTCTTCCTGGCTCAACTGTTTACCATTTATGACAACTGGAGGACACGTTTCTTTATTTAAGTGAACGTTAATTTTCCATTTAGTTAACCAGGTTTGTGTGAGGTTTAGATTTTCCTGTGGATATTGCGTTGCAGTTGTTGGATTGGTGTGTACTGCTAGCACTGCGGTATCGTCCGCGTACGTAGCAATTGTAGTTCTGTTACTGGTTGGAAGGTCGGCCGTATATAAAGTATATAGGATAGGTCCTAATACACTTCCCTGTGGCACTCCGGACTGAATTGGTAATAATTCACTGTATTCGTCTTGGTACTTTACTAAGAATTGCCTTTGGGTAAGGTATGATTTGAGAACGATCACAAAACTAGATGGGATACTTTCCTTAAGTTTGTACATAAGACCTTCATGCCAAACTTGCTCAAAAGCCTGGCTAATGTCCAGAAATGACGAGGAGCAGTACATTTTTCGTTCAAATGTAATTCATAGTGCTTGATGCCTTCTCGGATGATGACTGCTCTTCCCTCATGTGCAGTGCGTCAGGGTGTTTGGTATCATATATGTGATACCTTGGGGGTTTTAAGTAACTTTTATTAGTGAAGTGTACCGCAATGCATGCGGTGTCAACAATATGGGCATACCAAAAACTTTTGTAGTAAAAACCCACGCTGTGTAAAATGCATAGGCAACCATCTAACTTCAGCATGCCCCAGAAAAATCAAAGATAATGAAGTTAAATGTGTCAACTGCAATGAGAATCATCCGGCCAATTACAGAGGATGCATTGTCCATAAGCAGATACAACAAAAACTCTATCCACAGCCGAGAAATCAAGCAGGACAACCACGAGTTTTTAGCAAAGGATTTATTCAACCTAACGTAACCTATGCTCAACAAATGCAACAAAACCCACAACAGATGGACAACCTAAAACAAACGAATCCAATCATACACACCAATTCAACGAGCGATATAGTGGAGCTAAAAAATATAATGAAGGAACTCATCAATCAAATGAGTACCATGATGAACCTTATTTCCACGCTTATAAATAAAATGTCGTAATGGCTTAGTTGCTTAAAATAGGTGTATGGAATTCCAACGGCTTATGCCTGCACTCACAAGAAGTTAAATTATTTTTACAATTTCACAACATAGATGTAATGTTAGTATCTGAAACACACCTCACTGATAAAGTATGTTGGTGACCAGATGTGAACTAAAGGTGTTATCAGTACCTATGCAGTTTTTGTTGGTTTACATATTAAAGAAATGTTTTTTGTGTTCTCCGCCAGTGTTCAGTTTAGCGAGTTCTGTTATGGGTTGAAATATTTGCACTCATTTCCATAACACCCTGTGAAGCATTATACCACATGTCCATTAAAAAGGCGGCTGTGGAAATGCAAACGTAAGAATAATATGTTGGCGGCACTGTAAGTTTATGTCAAATTCGAGGTTAGAAGGTTATGTTTTCCGTCAGTTTTGACACAAACTGACATAAAACCTAACCCACTAACCCCGAATTTGACAGTGACACTGCTATATAGTAAAGTGACATTTCTATGTACCAAAGTGCCCCTCTATTAATCGATTTTGCATTTAGTAAATAGCACATTAGTATACAAAATGCGAAAAACAATTTTAAAGTTGCAAAATACTATATTTAATTTCGGGAAGTATGATTATACGTTTTCATCAATGACAGCAATCATCAAAAAACATGTCTGTCGTCTTGGCTACTGTCAGTCAGACAACGGTGCACAATTTGAACAATTAATTTAGTTGTTTTTGAAGTCATCAATGCAATTACACTAAGTTAGAATTTTTTTCACAATTATGGAATTTAAATATTTGGAAAGAGAACCAATTTTGTACTATTTTGTACTTACATAGAAAATAAAAGTACCAAAACAATAAATTGTAGCTAAAAGTGTTTCAGAATCTACTCCAAGGTGACTATTCTTTATTTGTTATTATAAAGTTTCGTCGGAAGAAAATAAAGCTAAATTAACGTCCGCAATGCGTACTCTATTACGCTTCCGCTGGCATTAGACGCAAAAGAAATGTGTTCCACGCTTAGTCTAATTGTGGTCATATAAAACGAAACAACAATATTACATTATACACGTCGATTTATTCAAACAAGAACGTGTGTGCATAGCCGAAATGTGTGAAATGAGAGTTACTGTTAAACGTACAACCATTGAATGCCAACACCAACGTTTTTAAATCAGGGATTGTGGTATTTACAAATGACTGCTACACCATTGGAGAGACAGTATAAAAAAGTATTGGACGTCTTATTTACTTAAAGAGGAGCCTCGGACATCCGGAAATTGTCGTTTCAGAATTTGGTCTATTCATCTATTAACAGCATCTTGTTAAAAGAGTATATTACAATTTCGAATAACGAACTAAATAAGTGTTAATAACAAAATATACGATAATTCTTCTGAGAATTATCGAGTAGTAGTATCATATATAATGCAAGTAGTGGGTTCTTGATTAACAAATAATAATTTCTGTTTACACTAGATACATCGTTTGAAGGACGACTATATTTCGAGTAAAAACAGAAATGATTTTATAATCAAGAAGACAGGTGTTGCATTCGGCTAGATTATATCACGAGTCAATAAACAACGTTTGAACAGTTTACTTATAAATACTGAAAGTACAGTTAGTGTGATTGCTATGACGATTGCACATTCAGCACATAACGCGATGTTTGTGAAGATATTTGACTATCAGTTATTAGTCAAGAAGGTATATGATTATTACTAGAGCGCGGATTCTAGGGCCTAATTGTAATTTTTGGGCCCACGTATGAGACTGCGACCGAAACTTGTTTCACACAAAAATAAGTTTTTCAATACATATGTGTTAAAGTCTAAACGCCTAAAATTTAGAATAAACGCCTAAGAACTTTATATACTGCCTAAAATAGGCTTTGGTTGTATTTCGAATTTTAGTAGTTCAGAAACCGTGACCAGTTTCGTGACAGTGTTTTTTCTGTAATAATCTCGTATTGGCCTCTTATTACAAAAAAGAATCTGAAACTGAATTATACAAGTCATGTGTTAACAATTTTGATTTAGAAGAATTTACCTACGCAAAAGTTATGCTACCGTTTCGAAATTAACATAAAGTTAAACGATCAAACCTTATTGAGCTATTAAAGTTAATAGTTTTGTTTAAAGGGGTGTGTTGTATCTTGCCAATGCAATGCCGCTTGTTGAATTATACTCAGAATTGGCATTCATTGAAAATACATACCCACATCCCAATACGTTCTCCGAGCAGTGACAGTTGCAATCCGAAAAACATCATATCAGTAAAATATGAAAAAATAATGTATTGAATAGTTTCACTTACCTTAGGGTGACAGACATCAATCATGTCTACCGTGGAATTTCGAAATGTGTTTTATTAGGAGTCAATCATAACCTAAAAGTAGTAGAATTAAAAGATGACGTGAGAGCATTTTTTGTTAATTAAACAAAGATGTGCTGTTAGTTAGAAACAATTGGTTGCTATTGCGAGAATGACGATTAAGGGTTGTTGACAACATAAATTTTCCAGAAAACTAGGTTATTTTTTCAGTCTTAGCTTCTTCATATTTAATTGGTTTGGAGGGTTATATTGGGTGTTAAATACGCACCTGTTGTAAAAGTTTTAATTTACAGCGTTGTATTATTAATTACCACGCATTGTGGAGTGATTTAGAATCGCGAAAAAGTAACTTTAAGCAGTATTTTAACGAATCTAAAAACTTATTGCGTACTAAAGCAATTTAATGCAGCTTACTGAGCAGCCAAGGTCACCAGTGGGACATCGGTACCAGAGGCAGGCCATTGGGTGCACCCGTAACAGAAATCAGCGCCGTATCAGGTAATTTCTGTACCCAAGCAACGTAGAAAGGAAGAGATCAGACATATTTAATTAAGGGCCGATTTCATAATCAAATTTAAAGCTTCAATTAACTAAAGTCGTAATGCACATTCGAACATTACTTTAGTTAAAATTACATTTAAAATTGATTATGAAATCGGTCTTAAATACTTTTTTCATCAAATTCGTATACTTCTTATACAATTTTCCATGTTTTGTTGATCTGCAAGCGTCAGTAATTAAAGGTAACAGCTAATTTATAAGGTTGTTTACAGTACTACGATTTACTAAAGGTTAAGCCAAGATAATTTGACTTGTTAAAAATAGAAATAAAAATAGCGACTAGATTATTGCAATTATGTCAATGTGACTACTTAAATTTTTATTAGCTTACTAAGAAATACATTTTTTGCCCCTATTTGTGATTCATTTATTCGAGGGTATTCAGCTAAATTGCTTCGTTCTCGGGTAGGCACTGAAAGTAGTTCACAGTTTATGAACTCAGCTACAAGTTTACGTAAAAATCAAATTTTTGTTTTGGTGTTTAGGTATAAACATAGTTGTATTCATAAATTAGGAACAACTTTCTGTATCTATCCGATATCCAAATAACTATGCAGCAAAAAATTAATCCATTAAGCCGTCATGCAAACATTGCATTGGTTGCTGAGCTATTGTATAGATAAAGAAAAGAAACAACTGATGTCAATTATTCAGTTCATCCCGGCCGGCACTTCGATTTAAATCAGCATCCAGCTGATCATCGGTGCGCCTTTGTGTCCTCTTGCTGGATATCTGACTGACTCATGGTGTATCGGTCTGTTCCGCTGGAGCTTTCGCGTTTTCTGTAATATCACAACTAACCGGCGCCGTCGTTCCATTCACCGTTTTAAAACGACCGACCGACCATGTCAGTACACAATAACCTAAGATAAGAGTCAGATTAACGCAGTTAATTGTAACACATGCTCAAAAGGATGCTAAGGTAAGCTAATTACTGATTCCTAAAAAATATAAAAGGATCCTGTAATTGAGTTTTTATCAAGGATCAAGCTTTTATATTATAATGAAATCATAAAAAGTATTAGTGACCTACGGCGTAAGCGTAGTTGTTAATCATGTACAACCTTAAGCACAACTCAAAGAGTATGTTTTCTTGCTCTTCTTTTGATTATAATAAAAACGTTATTTCACATTCACAAATGGCGGTGCTCTAGCGTGTAGAACTTTTTTAATTTTGTCTTTATATCATAGAGTATAATTTTCACTTTTCATCAATATACTGTTAAATAGATGTAGTAAAATCTAGAAGCTATCTTCTTCTATTGCTCGTAGTAGTTCGTCTGGTGCAGGTCCCTTTCTTACTTTTATTACATTTAAGTTTTTTTCCTTTTCGTCTACTGTAGGTAACATTCATGTGTCGTCTGTGAGAAGCTCCTCAATATAATCTTTCCATTGGGCTAATTTATTGTGCTTCGGTTGACAGAGGAAATGTTTTTTTTTTGTTGACTAGTGACTCCCCATTTATCAGTGATAGAATTCTGAACTGCAAATACAACAGATAAAAGGCAGATTGGGGCCTTTTAACTGTCTGAAGTCTCCACGCCACAGTTCATAGTGAGATGGAATAGATTCCTGGGGTCATGACAATGGCAGAACATATTAACTTTGAGTATAGTTAATATGTTCTTTAGTAAACCAAGCAAGATTACACCATATGATAGTACAAATGAAAGACAATTCAATTGAGGTTTAAGCTATTTAATAAACATATATAAGCGCGACAAATTATTATTATTATTACTCAAACGATGCAGTTTTGCAAGCAATATACGGATATCCGGTGCGTATGAATAGAGCGGACAGAGGCGTCGGGTGATAGGTGCATTCCGCCTCAGTGACCATAAGAATGTACGGGAAAGGTTCACAGCCAAAGCATGAACCTCGTGAGCGCACAAGGTACCAACCTGGACGAAATGTAATACTATTAAGTTTCGTGAACGAAATCTTTGGCCAACAACCGCATTACCTGGAAAGAAGTCTTAGTGCTGTTCTAGCACGAGTTATGTGACCGTACAGAACTTGGACTGCGACACCAAGCTCTCACCGACAGGTTCGTGAGAGCACAAAGTCGAATCTACTGCAGCGGTTAGGCTTTTGGGACGATGTGGTGCAGGCTCCCTAAATACACAGAACCCGAACCTGCGGCGGACGGTCTCTAAAAGTTTTTCGCACTTCTGAAAAAAACGAAGTCGGAGGGCATCTTATCCTATTGAAAAATTTTTACTCTTTAGTTGGGGTCGATTGTTCTCGAAGAAGGGAAACTAAAGACTCTTCTCAGTCAGCTTCAGAATTTGCTTTTATTGCGAATGCATTGCTTATACAGATATTGCTCCACATATTACTCATGTAAAATGAGTGGAAATAGAAAGTTTACTCCAACTTACAATTATTTCTCCACAGTTTTCGTATAGCAGATTTTGTATAATTTTATTCCATCGCAACACAACATTAATGTCGCTAGCACTTTACTATTTCGAAATCTTTTTAATAAAGCACTATTTCACAATGAATAGAAAAATAGAGAAATGACGGAATAAATTTCACACAAAAATCAACCAGTAAGACAAAATTTGTGTTTATTCCAAAAAACCAAAAATGGCTGTAGCGGGCAAATGTTTGCAGTACGAAAAGTATTTTACATTATATTTGGCTGATCTCAATACCCGGCGTATATTGCGTAAATAACTTCACCCTTATAAGATAGTAAAAATTGTGCACAGGCAGCCTACTTAGTTTAACCAACAATTTTCAGATTTAAAATATATGATACCAGATATTGTACAAAAATTATACAGAAGTGATGATCCACACTTCACTTTAAATGAGATTGTTAATTAATAAATTGTTGTTACTGCACAACCCATTCTTCGAAAGTGACAGGTAGCTGTGTTGCGTCATCGTGAATGATTTTCGGGTTTTTTTTTCAGGAAAATGGTGATAGTTATACAGATGCGCTATTAGAGGAAAGATAAAAAATACTAGTGTCAAAAAGATGGTACAAGCAGTAAAAAAGATAAGGTTCAGGGTCATTTCAATTCCCTCAACTGGGAGTGGGCTGCTATAAGGACCCTGCGTCCCTCTTCAGCCAATAAGGGAAATTTCAGGATGGGCGAGAGCAAGAAGGGTGGAGAATGAAAGAGAGGCCAGAAAAAGTGGAAAAATACTGCAATCGTCTCACAGAAGGTACTCTGTTGACTCAGGAAAACTACCTAAAAACATGAATCAGAACAGACGGCCACAGGAATGGAACCCACGACCTCCCAAATGCTAAGCAGATAGGGTATACACTAATCCGTACGAGCAGTCACACTGTAAGAATTATTATGTACGTCTTACGGTAATTGTTCTGAAATAAACTAATTTCTAGTTATGACAACATTCCTTCGCCGTGCGATATCCGATATTACATCTTCAACTTCTTATTTTGGGGATATTTCAGCCCAAAGGATTTATTTAACAAAAACAACTTTCACTAATTTTCTCTTACTTTTTCTTCTTAGGAAATAATTACCATTAATTGTATAACTTAAGCAAACAAATAACTATTACGAGTTGAGCTTTTCGGTGCCACAAGGGTTGATATCTATTCTAAATTACTTGTAGTTTCTCCGCCAAGTGCAAGAAGTAAGCCTGCTCGGAACGGTGTGTACAAAATATATTAAATATGAATCGAATCCAGATACAACGACAAAATAGTTGTTTATCTATTCTGGCATAATGTACTATACATCTCTCACTTGGTTTTTGTTGAGTAGGTGGTCATGATTTAACTTTATCATGTGGGTCCTTAAAATTGGAGCAACTGTCAACTAGCTTTATATGAATGAATACAGTCGAAATTACATTTCAGAATAAATATCTGTAATTCAATACTACTGGAAAAGTCTGGCATTTGTGCATCTACATGAAACTTCAATTAATATTGGTCCACGGCTTGTCGATGAGTGCATTATTCAGATTTTAAAATAAATCCATCAAAAATTAGACACGAGTGAAAAAGATTCACTATTTTGCATGCGCGAACCCAATTAGGCTTTTAGGGGGATTATGATTTATCAATAACGACAGCCCACATAAAATAATAAATTCGGAAACTGTAAAAAATTTGAAATGTATGTAAATGTTTGATGGTTTTTGACAATGCACAATATTATTCGGAACAATTGGATACACTTTTTGTAGACTCTTTCCAGCTAAGTCAACTGCCAGAGTGACTGATTATCATAATGTGAAAATACAGGGAAAGTTATTAAAAAAAACATTGGAAAATAATAAAACCTTTTATACTGAAAAGGAAGGAATATAAGAACCAACATTTTGAAAAAAACACGCGAGAATGACGTTTTTAGGTAACCCCGATAAGGTTGTTCTTACATTCATTCTCCGTTACCTAAGGACAGGGTTGCATATGTATGGCATCTGAGTCTTTAAAAGTGTATATTTGATATGGGATTTGTTTTAACCATTGTTGAAAAATCATTTGAGATCACCTACTCGAATAATAGGGAAAATCTTTTGGATCAAAATATTTTTGCATTCATTATTTCGTTAGCAGAATCCTATTCTGAACTATTCAAATAACGACAGCGGTTTTGATTTAGATTATTTTGATGAACAAATGGATGTGGGGTAAAGTTTAGGATTTTGGTTTCCAACTTCTTGGTTTTTAAATGTCTGCTGTGACGACAAAATAAGCAGTAAATGTTGCTACAGTAGTCATCTATACACAAGAACACTCGAAAATAGATTTTGACAATGAAATGTGGCAGGGCAATCTACCGGAAATGCAATTGAATACTAAAAAAAATTTACAGGGCTTAGAAATGGGTTATTCCGATTTGATATTATAAAAAAGTCCGAGGTTGTCCGAATTTCTTCGTTAAACATGACTGAAGTATTTCGTAATTCTTCCATTTTGAGACTAGACAACCTTATGGGCTCTTGGGTTTGTTCAATAATTGAAGAGCTTGGGGGAACAAGGGACAACCCACATTTTTACCAAAATTGAGATAACCGTAAAATTTTTGTCTCAAAGGAGGTAACTACCACACAACAAATATTATCAAAACATATCAAGAGGTAGCAGCACAACGTTTTAATGCATTTCCTCATTCTTGAATTTTTTTTTACTATATTCTAACCAAGAAGGTCCCAAGCCACAGAAAATTCATCATGGTGGTGCAGCAGCAGGTGTCGTGTAAACGGAAATTGTTTCAAAGTGATGACAATAGTTTTGAAAATACAACTGATTATGAGTCAGACGATTCTGAATATGACAAAGACTACATTTCATCAAATAGTGACTCTGCATCTTTAATATATGACGTTGTATAGGTATGTAAATAGTTTTGTGGGTTATGTCATTTTTGTTGAAATCTGTGTGGCTTATAAATTTTATTAGTCACGAAAATATATTTTTGGTTATATACATTGTTATGCTTTTATCGCAGCGTGTTTAGGTGTACATGATAGCAGAAAATTAAAATTATTTAGCTGAGCAAGCAATTTTATACAAACGTGATCTAAACGCTAAAAATTAAGAAATAACGTAATCGTGTGACTTATGCCCTTGTTGTGCATCCACTTGAACGTCCATACCTATTTTTCAAAAGTTTCTGTTGTGAGCATTCATTATTTTGTATTGATCCTACAGGCAACGCCGGGAACAATTTCTAGAGGTATTTTAGAAACTCCACAAAAGGCTAATGCATCCAGATGGAGGAAAACCAATCTTCAATTAAGAAAAAAAAGGTAAAATCTAAAATTAAAAGAAATTTGGGACATTCGTACAACACTAGTCGCAAATGAAAAGCAGTTGAAGCTAGAAGTATTGGTCCACCTTGCAAGTGCAAAAGCAGTGAGAGAGATTACAAGGAAACGAAAACGCCATTTTTAATTAATTTTAGAATTTAGAGGCTTACGAAAAGCAAAATACCTCCATCTATTTGCATCCATTAAATCAGTGCTAAAAAACGTTCATACAAGAAATAAACAAAAAGACAAGAATTCGACAGAAAAGTTACACACCAATACCTTGTCAAGGTAAATGGAACTGACATACACATTTGCGAAGAAGAATATCTATCAGTACATGAACTACAGCGATCTGTTAAACAATTTCGGCTCATTTGCAAACAAATATCTACATTTTATTTACGGAAGGCCTGTACGTACAATTTGGAAATCAATGATTGTGTGAGTGGCAAAGGGAGCATATTTACGTGGCCCAAAACGGTTGCTAAACCTGGAAGTGATGAAATAGCCAGCATAGTATTGAAGTACCTTAACTTTAGGAAAACTACAGGTGAGGAAGAACTTCTACTGTTTACAGACAACTGTGGAGAGCAAAACAAGAATTGGCTCTGTATGTCTTTCTGTCAAGCCATTGAACACCGATCTCTCATATCAAGTCACGCACCCCTGTCATGTGATAGGGATTTCGCAGTCATCTAAAAACATAAAAAATACCTGAAGCGAGTATACTCCCCTGATGATTATTAAATAGCGGTATTCAAATGTAAACGGACGAATCCATTTGATGTTATATTTATGCAGAAAGAAAATATTTTTAGCTTTGAAACTATTTCTTAAAAAAAACCATAACAGAAGATAAAAAGCCTGTAAATTTAAAACAAGTGTGATGTCTTTGATTTGAAATTGATCATTAAACACAGTCTCAATGAGGTGAGTGTAAATGTTGGTAACAGGGGAAGTAGAATTATTTAGTTACTGGCAATATTAATCATCTAAGAAGAAAATACATGGAACTAATTAAGCTTAACAGCAATAAAGTTGAAACTTGAAATGCAGTACATTCCTCCTATCAACAAAAAATGTTTGCTATTACGGAAGAAGAAATTGTAGTTGAAACGGAGAAGCTAGAGGTAGAATGTGTGGACGGTGAAGAAAACTTTCATTTCGAAGATGATATTGAATAAACATGGACCAAAACGTGCAGCTAGTAAAATAGTTTCTTCAGTTTAAATTTTTTTTGTATCTTGTGTTTGTTTTTGTATACAAAAGATATTTTTTTCATTTTAATGCAAAATGGTCCTAAGCCACCTTCTTTTTCAATATATTTTGTCTGCAACTGCAGCAGCTTTATTGATTACTATTAATTATAATCTGCATGCTAGCTATCTGGGCACCACTATACATAAAATAAAAATTTTAAAATTGGTTATCTGGCTTTTATTTTCAAAACTAGCTCAATGTATCTTGTGTCGCTTATTCCTCCGAGCTCTTCAATTGACATGTTACTTCTTTTCTCCGTCTATGATACTCTGAGTATACCTCACCAGCACCATAACATGCAGTCGGGTGCAGTATCCAAGTTAAGTAATAAGCATTAGCAGTATGGGGAATTCCAGCATTTTTATTAAGTTTTTCTTACTGTTTATAGTAATATTTGTAGTTACCTATATGCGTCTTCTAATTTCCGGTGTACAGCACCTCTAGTTAACAATCAAGGTTGACCTTAAGTATAAATATAAATCAATCACTTTACAGTTAGAAATATGTATAACTTTCTTTGTTAAAAAGAATATTCGGCTTGGACCGCTTAGTCTTTGTAGATGAACGCCCATAATTAAATAATAATAAAAATAAAGATGGAACCAAATCTTCTGGACGCCACCATATTTAACTTTCTAATTTCTGAAACTACCGCAGAGTACCGCGTGAAGCGCTAAATACAGTTCCTTCGTTTAACGTACCGTGAGTTGACAACCTTTCTGGCCAAATATAGTTTTCCTATGTAGGTTGCAGACCTTCTAGCCAGTGTTCTGCAGCCTCCAATCCCAGCTCTATTTTATTTTTATTGTTTTATGTAAATGCGTTGAATAATGGATTATAATTTAAGAAAACTTGAGAGTAACATAGAGACCAATATATACTTTCTATTTATACTGTTCTTAATCTATAGACCTGGAATCGTTCGGACCCTGACTCAGTCCAGAGCGTTCATTACGAGAAAATAGAATGTTTTGCCCAAACCTAGTGTTCTAAAATAAACATCTTTTCAGAAATATACTATTTATAGTTGTATAAACTAAATTATCTAGGTTCTATAACAACCAACTTCCGATGAAGAAGATCGCGATATCGCGCATCTACAATTACCAGTTTTGAGCATAAAAGGATCGCAATATTAAAATTGCGTCAAACAACTATGATGCATTCGAAGTGTACATAAAAACACCCAAAATTTGAAATTCCAAACTGTAGATTCGCCTTGAAGGAAAAACTAAATTGGTCGCTTAGTGGGTAGAGCACAATAAGCAAGTTCTTTTTGTAATCCTTGAAGAAGGGGACATTTTTACGCAGTTTACTGGATTCGAAGTGATTACATACAACGTTGGGATACAATTAACGTAGCTCTCATGGAAAGACTGATCTATGAAATAGAATAACAAGACTGCACAGGAAAAATATACACACAGGAGACTTGGATAAAATACGAGGCTTTCTTGAAGCCCGAGTGAGAGTTAACATGATATTCCTGCGTTGAAAAATTAAAGAAAATTTAATTATTTATGAAGCACTTGCACTTGCAGTCGGTGCTTTGTTTTCTTTTATCTGCTTTCTTAATTAGATAGCAACCGCGTAATTTATTCTTAAACACGCTATCAATTTATATAGAAACTATCTGTATTTAATCATTTTTGTTAGCATATCCTGGTGAAAAAGGCTGCAGTTCACGTAGTCTGCATTCAGTTACATCAGTTACAGCAATGTTAACCGATTGACGTTTATTGAACCATAAATTTTTTAATCGGCCAATACCCATCACAACTACCTTCGATTCAGCTCGTTCCACATGTACATTTAGGCAGCCCTGAATGTGTCAATAAATTGCTAGATAACACTCTTCCTTAAATCTTCGCACTTCTTGACAGTAGCCTGGGGACGCGCTAAGCACACAGAGGCTAATTAAATGCGTTAAATTAAATAAAGTCGTCTGCGGTAATCAGAGCGGCTTCCAGCTGGATTAATCAACATCTCGCGAATAAAATTAAACAAAATTTGATTTGTGCTTCATCTGCGGATGTGAAATCCCTTAGATTTATACCGAAGAGAAACATGAAGCTGATTCAGCAATTATATTTGTTCTTCAACTTTAAGATTTATGTAAATCTCTGATATTTTATAGACACAATTCCATGAAATATCTTTAGTGGATACTAAAAGAGCGTATTAAAATTATAAGGATTTGTATTAATGACGATTAAGCATGGATGCAGCCTTCAATATCTTATTTAAAACGGATATATTTATAGTTTTAGAGAACTCGGTGGTGGGATTTATTTGGTTATTTTATAAAGCGATATTTCTCGGAGGACTTCGGCGAAGCAGAAAACGGTATCTTAGAAACTCTTTTGTTTTTTATAGGACTTGGGACTTCTTACATCAGTTCTCCTAACGCTACCATCATTTAGAATTTTATTGTATGGTTTGAATAGATTCATGGCCGTCTAATCGATAACGCTCAGTGCAAACGAATCAAAACCGAATGGCCTCTCTTTACAATTCCTTTTCCATATTGTAATCTCTAACTGAATAACAGTTTAGGGATTAGTAAAATAACTCATTTCCAAATAATTTTTTGGGCAAGCAAGCTGGTTTAGCATAAAAATACAAATAGTGAGCCTTCAATCAATCGACTTGTTATTGAAACGAGCTTGGGCCAGCTAGATATCGAATAATGCTACAAAATGCTTCCAGTGAAATATTTCTACTGTATTTTTCATCAATTTTCCGCATTGTTTTTAGTTTTCACGAGAGAAAATTTAACATAATTTTGAAATACGCCGGAAAAATGTACTGGTCCCGGAAGTAATTAGGTGCAGATATGATTGATGGCAAATTTGGTAACTTTGCAAAATCAATAGGGTAATTTATCCAAGCTTCACCGGCGAGTGCAAATGCGATTAGCTAAGTTTTCCACATCTTCTTTCCAGCCATTCGCGTGAGATAATTTCTCAGCATACCACTTATAGTACATGTCCGAAAGAGAGGTTTCTGAAGTACGTCTTCTTCTTAAGTTGGATTAACTCTTTAGCTCTGGTAGTGACTTTGAGTTCGCTAAAATATCCGTTGACTTTAGGCGTTTTCTGTTGTGTAAGCTAATTTAGTTTTTAATTGTTACGAGAGTAGTTAATTAATCCTTTGTCGTGAGTGTCAGTGACAGATGCTCTCGTAGGGAGAACTAGTTTAGAGTGGGGTAGCGCGGACATTTAATATACAACCGGGATTTATAATCAATACCGGAGAAAGCGAATTTCCATTTCAAGTTCACGTCCATTTTCAACTTCCCTAAATTAGTTTTAGGAGGAGCATTTGTAATTCGCCCCTACCACCGAACTACAGTCGTGAATATTGAAGGCAAGTGAAGGTTTTGAGCAAAAAGTCGTTTAAAACTTCCACGGGGCGTTACATGGATGTGCTGGAAGTCGAAGAAAAATAGAGGTTAATCTTTCTGCGCCATTGAGATCAGTCTGGCGGACGCAGGTGCAGCTAAGAAAGATTAAAGCAATTTGCTGCCGATATTTGTCTTTATAGGAGTGTTTCTGTCGACAATAATGATTCCACAATAAAAACACCTCTCCTCCATTTAGGAGACAAAGGACAATACGCAGAAAAACGCTAAATTAAGCCTCACTTTGCCCACGGTTTCACATCCAATTTAATTACATTCACCTGAAATAAATGACGGCAATTATGGAGTAAATTGGGTCCACTCTATAAATTATTTATGAGTGCAAGCTATAATAGTGCGTAGCCACTTTTAAGCGCCAGCCTTTTCAGAACTCGATGGGTCAGTTATAAATGGCAGCGTTTAAAGTACACGTGATCGAAATAATGGAGAAGCAAATACTGGAATTGGAATTTAACACGGAGAAGCTTTTCCTTAAAGTGATCCTGAGTAATATTTGGAAGAAAAATGATGTAAATACACGCAGCGTTTATTCATTTCAGAACTCGCCTCATTGAAAGCGTAGTCTGTTGCTGCGGGAACAGAGCTTCATTAAATCAGCTTTCGGGATCTTCGGGTTGAATGATATTTGTACAAGTACCATAGTTATTTTATAGAAGACCCAAATTCAGTTTTTTATGAATATGTTGAATAAATTTATTTATTTCAGAATTCAAACTTAATAAATCACTGTAAAGCGTCTACCCAATATTAAAAATAATATACATTGTTAAATTCAATGTTATTTTTTAAACACTGATGTTAGTAATAACAATAAAATACTACTTAAAATAAGAGTGTATATCGTACTACAAACGTTTTAAAAACATTACAGCCGCATATTTAATTTTAAATCTTTAGTAAAGCTTCCAATTTAAAAAGAGTGATATTTTCACGTTTTGACCCCTTCCAAAAAATGTAGATACTTGATACTTTTATAGAAGTTAGTCCTTACCACAGGAACAGCCTTAGAGTAAAAAATTACTAAAAAAGTATACAGGGGTTGAACTATAGGCGGTGAAATAAAATAGGAGTCGTTGTACAAACATTTTTCAGTCAGTGGAGAACTGTTTTCATTGGAGTAACCTATAGTTTTTAGTGACTCAATGATCCTTTCAAACTCAAAATTAACTTTTAAAATCAGAGCCGGAGAAACTCGTGGAAAGAGTTTTGCAGATACGTCTTACACAAGTCGAAGTTTTAAATCAATATAAGAATCTGTTAGAAGAGCGACATTTTTGGACAAGCTATCGGGCACAATTTATACACATCCAGCAAGAATGCCTGGCGGAGATAGTTCGATTTTCACTTTGGTCTTAATTATGTGCGGCTACGAATTATTCATTGTTAATCATTAACTGGGTTCGTTACGTACCCTTGGGAGTGTCACTAGACAACTATTGTCTCTAATCAATGCTTCAAATTCGGCTGTCAAGCTGTGATGTTTTAAATTTAATTAAATAAAGTGAAAAATTTGGGTCTGGAATAGATTTTATGCAATGTTTAAAATTTGGTTTATTGTACTGTTCATGTTATAAAATCTTCAAATCTTGGTTTATTGAAGTATTCATGCTATGCAACATTTAAGACTATTAATAATTTTAGCTGATAGTTTAATTTTATGATTCATATTGTGAACCTGGACGAGGTCTATGCTGACACACGTACGAGTGACTGACAAGCCTGTTTTGGTTACTCATATGCACCATTTTAGCCAGACCTGCAGAGGAGCTAACTTGACTACTCATACGGTTCATAGCCGTGTGCTGCGACCGTACTGTTCGGGTATATACGACTTTAGGATTTGTATACGTCTTACTTATGCTTGTTAATTACATTTAAAATTCACTATCTAAGTAAGAATCAAGGTATCATTGTCTTTGATATTTAAAAGTGTGTTATAATTACAAAGGAGAGGCCAAATTGCCTGAAGGTTATGTATATGCATCAAATTTAATTATGAACCACTTCCCCTAATTATATGTGAAGTAATGTTCCCTGGTGTTTTCTGGAACTCACTCCAACCTGCGACTTGAGCTGTCGCAAGTATATACTCCCAAGCTTTCGGCGACAGAGATTTGTTTGCAGGTTCGCAATCTTGTTAGCGCTGAAAGGATTGTATTGTTATATTGTATCGTTATGAGTAATAATATTTATCTCCATTCAACCCAGGAACTGTTTCAATGCAGGGATGACATTGCCATTTTGGTCAAAGCCATCACCACTTCGAACACTCGAACGCTGACTTCAGCATTGGAGAATCAAATCCAATTCAAGCCATCACGAACAAGCTCGTCCTAACCGTCTGCAACTCCATACTAGAGACCTCCACCTTCCTCACCTATTTTGGGGTACTTCCACCCTGAACCGGGACCCGAAACTGCAAAGCTGCTTTGACTTTATGACAAGGCGAGTCATTCTTTTTGTGCTTCAAGTCAGCTTTGGAGGCTGTAACTCCTCACCTTCATCCACCTGTGGAACCTTTATTTGTCACATAATTGACTGCCGTTCATTTGTTTCAGCGCTCTACAACTCTCTAGCATAAAAGAACTAAAGGAAAATGAAAGGGCCATAAAACTACTATACGTGAATTGGTTTCACCCCTTTGTCGAGGTTTGTTACCTAACCGGCATATCTCCTCCCTTTTCTCGACGGAAGGCTCTCGAATCTTCGAACCCGTTAAGCTTCGAGCGATTCAGTATGACAAACACCACGTTTAGAGCACCACTCTCGGGATCTCCCATTTCCAGACGAGGCACCTTAAGGTAAAGAAGAGGTTTGCTCTGGGCATCCTTCTCGGCCTTGATGTCCACATCAAGCTCGGATGGCGATCGAAGATGGACGAACTTCCAACCGCTTTATTTATGTAATTGTTAATTACATTTGTTACTTCTTTACCTTATTTATGTAACTGTTTTTAATCATGCAATATCTTACGTTCATTAGTACCTACTACCATTATTAAATGTGTTTTTTTAAATCCCGAATTTAATTTTATGTGCCAAGCCGACGGGTAATTTCCTAAACGGCAGTAGAATAGTTTTATTAATATGTAATTTTAAATTATAAATTTATAACTAAAATAAACTGTTGAAAGGGTTCCGATAAACTGTGTGGGACTACAAACTAAGGTTCAGCAACAAGCTTAAATAGTAGTGTACCTCTAGAACAAAATTTCTTCCATAATGGAAGTATTTTATGAAAATAGCAGAACAATGTCGTAATAATTTAAAAACAAGATTTCCAACTCCAGTTGAAAAGATTGTTAGAGAGTACAGAATCACTCCTGAAAGCACACACATTGTAAGTAACGGCTAATGATATCAAAGAGATGTTTAAGTAGATATAATGATTGAACTGCAAAGCAAGGACCACGAGATAACAATTATTTTAACTCTCAGCATTATTTGCTGGTTGTTCAGCAGTTGCTTCCAAGAATTCAGTTAATCTTAAAGTTGAAATTCAAATTCTAAATAAGTCATATTTCTGATTTCGTTGTAAAGCTATTTTATGTCTTCTTTGCCTATCATATAATCTTATATTCTATTGAATTCACCGAAAACCACGAATTACTGATCTAGCAGGAAAACTTTCTTTCTTTCTTATACTTCGTAAATGCACGTTTAAGATCGTGCAAGTTATTACACACCTTTCCAAATTACAACAGATATACAGAGTGTCTATAAAAGATTGTTTGGCCAAGAGGGCTTTGAAAGTACACGTAATGAGAAATTTTGCAGTAACATTGTTTTAGGACCAATACTAATTGATTCAATACTAACCAACAAAACATTTTAACAAATTTTTGTCATTCTGTAGACATATATTTTTAACCTTTAAGGCAACCAATAGAAACCTCAAACTAATCCGATCAAAATTATTTATATTATGACAATGGTAACAAATTTGCTTACAATCTTTAGGTTAAACGTAGGAAATCTTCAATACTGTCAGACATAAGATGGCTGGTAATGCAGTAGCCGACAAAATCCATAACACATTCCACAATGCATAAAGAGCGGCATCATTCATAGCCCTCTTGACCAAACAATCTTTTATAGACACTTAGTACTTATTGAAGTAGCTCAACAAAAAGTACAAAGTGTGTGTATTGAACAGGAAAGTTAAATCTTTGTTAAAAATTTAAGTAGAATTGATAGTTATGCTTTACTTCAGTTGTTATAAATATTGCCACATATTAAATAATACATTCAAAATAAAAATGACCACAACTAAACAAACTTTATTGCTGATTTATAAACATTCGCTTTACAAAACTATTTGCTATATATTTCGTATCAGGTAAAATACTAGTAATGTACGAAACTACAGATTAAAACATAATTTGCAAAATTATAATAAAGGGCGATTGAAAGTCGAGGGTAGCTATTTCGCTTTATTTGCAAACATTTATACTGCACTTATACGATTCTTCTTCCTTATTTGTTATTATCATAAAATTTTCTACAACATTGCATTATATATAATGTGTAGTATAGAATTTGGTTATTGGCGGATTTGCTTTCGTTACTTGTATATCACCTTGCTTTTTTATGAGCGTTATGTTTACTTTTATCACCACTGGAAAGAACATATTTTCCTGATTTTAGAAATGTAAAATTTGTTAATATCATCTGAAGGAATTAAAAACATTGAATTCTTATAAATACAATTAAACCACACATGGAAAGAAACAAAAACAATTCAGCTGTTAGCTATTGTTTCAACTATTCTGCAAACAATCCAGTCAATATTTATTTTCATACATCCCAATAGTATTACTTAGGAGCATTCTTATAAGGCATTCTCTTACTCCTTCAAATTGTATGGCGGTGAACATAATAGTGTATTACATACCGAGATCGACAGTATTTCATTACAGTCGAGAGATTAAGTAGTTAACCAAGAAGCGTAGCATCGACGTTAACTTTAATAATAATAATAATTTTTTAAATTGTCATTTCTCTTGTCAACAATTGAATGTCAAACAGCTTGAAATCCCGGTAGTCCGAACATTTCAATCTCTAGTGGTTGAAATGCGATTTCAACCACCGGAATCAATATCAAAAAGACTGATATCAATGCCATGAGTAGAAAATTACTATTTATGCATTAAGGGAGATATGAATATGTTTTTTCCCTGAGGTTGACATTTGTTACAGACCGAGGGCCTCTGTAAGTCAACCGAAGGTAAAGAACATGAATATCTCCCGTGGTGCATACAATATTTTATCTACTATCATATTCGTAAAAATAGTATGAAATTTCAAAATGTCATAATGACATTTAAAATTAGAATGTGTAAGTAACATCAAGGATTGCCTCATTGTATGGTTGCTAAGACGTTAATTGTTATCATGAGTTTGAGGGAGAAATAATTTGACAAGTCCCTTGGGAGTTATGAGTAGCTTTTCATATTTTGTTTCTATGACGAAAATGTACAATATCATGTTGCTAGTAGATAATAGTAGATTATATTATAAGTGAGAGAAATGCATCATTATTTGCGAGTGAGAATTGTGAATCGCGAGTGCCCCAGCACGAGCGATACAATTTCTCACGAGCTTATAATGGCATTTCGCTCAAGTGTGATATACGACGTTTTATCTTACAGTAGCAATTCTTGTGCCTAAATAGTTTGTTCAGTCAGAATATGTCGCAAAACAGACAATAGAAAATTAGTTACAGTAGCATCTATTACCATACATTATACAACTGTTTTCAGTGACTAAAATGAAGTTTTATTCACTAGTGAGTATAAAATTGTAGCCTGACGGGCTAAGTTAATATAATTTAAATGCTACAATCACCAGCCTGAAAACTGGTTGCCCAAGGTTAGCTCAAAAAGCCAAGATCCAGGTGATAAGCTCAGATAGTAACGTGGGATAGAAACACAGAATAACTTCTTACCATTGTATAATAAGATTTAACTAGATACATTAAATTAAACTGTATTAAAAACACGAAATAATAGAATGTAATGACATTTATTAAAATAAATTGATTCTTCTGACGGGGTGTTTCGCTCGCAGGCAATCGGGCAGTGGCACACTATTACGGGACAGCCTATATGTACATTGGTTTCCTCGTCACGTTGGCACCGCGTAATTTGACAGATTAGCTGATCGCCAGTAATGGCGGACAACAACAATACACATGGTCTTAAAATCGTTAAATAAACGAAACTGTGGTCAATATCAAACTAAATTGTGTGCATACCTAGTGCGTCCGGTGCTTTGACGGTGAAATTCTCAGTGTTCAAGTGGCGAACGATGCATTTCATTTGTTCTACTTGCCAGCTTTTCTGTTACCCCAGGTGAGCGAATTTTACGTAGCTGTGCGCTGTTTCTTTTTGTCGGCGAAGGCGGCCGTTGAGTTACCCTTGCTTCACGAGCGCGTATCTGTGGGCGGCGGCCTCTGGCTCGTTCGACGGGAACTCCTGGTGCACGCTCCTCGGCCTCGGAGATGCTAAGCCACTCCAGACGCAATTACCGGGCCTGATCACGTCGGTGTTTCTGTCCTGGTGCCGGGAAATTTGCTTCACGTACGGCGTCGTCACCGGCGAGTACGACCTGGCCTTCCTGAGTGCCCAAGCTTTGGAGGGCGTCGTCGGCGAGTTCGGAAAAACTCTGCTTGTAACCAGGTGTCTGACGTCGTCGCCGTCGGGCCTGAGACGGCTCTCTCGGTTGCTGGGTGCTCGGGGAATGACGCTGAAGAGTCGAGCGACAATCCAAGCGTCTAGGAGCTCGAAGGGGCGACGTTGGGAAGTATAGCAACAACCTGAACGTCCAGGAGTTCAAAAGAATGACGTTGGAAAGTATAGCAACAATCCGAACTTCCAGGAGGTCAGGAGGATAACGTTGGAAAGTATAGCAACAATCCGAACTTCCAGGAGGTCAGGAGGATAACGTTGGAAAGTATAGCAACAATCCGAACTTCCGGGAGTTCAGGTAACTGGTCGGGATCCTCTCGAAGAGTCCAGGGGACACTCCGGAGAGCGTAGGCAAGACGAGTGGAGTGGGAAGATCTAGGAAATTTTAGGAAATTTTCTCTGTTGCGGACTCGATTTCTGCTTTTATACCTGGTGCGGGCGGTTCGTATCAGGTCGCCGGAGCGGGGATTCGTGGTCTAGGTGCGCAGTGGTGTTAGGGCGATCGTTTGCGGTGACGTCACGTCGTCCTCTCGGCGCGGCGCTTCGGTACTTAACGTGGTGCAAGACCAGGGTGAACGCGCAAATTAATTTTTTATTTATAGAATCGCGTCGCGCTGGGCGAAACGTTACAAAATACATTATACAACTGATTTCAGTGACTAAAATTAAGTTTTACTCACTAGTGAGTATAAAAATCTTTTATACTCACTAGTGAATAAAACTTCATTTTAGTCACTGAAAACAGTTGTATAATGTATGGTAATAGCTGCTACTGTAAGATAAAAGTATTTTCACTGCAGTCTGTAATTAATAAATTCCTAAGTTACCAAGTATGCTTTGCCAGGGACTACTAGTTTAATATGTTGTTTTTAAAATATGGAGTTGCAAGCGCAGTGTTACCGAATACTCTAAATTAGATCTGGATTCGGAATCTAAGACTCAAGAGTAAAGATGGACGCGTGACTGAGTATCCACTCATGTCAAGCACGTTTCCCGCTTGCTTTAAACACTCACGTTCACGCACGCTTACGCTCACGTTCACGGCGTGACCCGCCACTCACGACGTAACCCGCAGCTTTTATTTCAAAATTCAAATTCAGATAAAGCAGAATGTTCAATTTTAAAACCAATAAAAATCTGTGAAGGGCTTTACCCAGAACTTTCCTCGTAAGTGGACATTGCAACACTAAATAATTTAAAAAATCAAATTTAGCTAGGGGTAAAAATATATTCACGTTTCTAATAAACTACATAAATCTTCAACTAAAAAAAATATTACCGGTGATTGAATTGGAAAGGTAGGCCTATGCGATTCCAGCGTGTTGTGGGATACTGCAAACGAATGCGCTATTCCTACATGCTCAACAGAGTACTTCTTGTGTCCGTGCGTCCCGGCTGCCTTAAATAGAACCTTAGAATATAAATAATTATTAATTCTCAGGCAGAATGCCATTGGCTGTACACAGTACAAACAACACTCACACCACAACACAGATGTCCATGCGCAGCTCCATCTCTAGATCTTCCACATGGCAGAGCAGCGAGTGAGCGGGGCACTTTACAATTTTTTATTCATTACTAAATAAATTGTTTAACGTGAAATTATTGTGAAACGTGAATCACGCCATGGAAATTTTCACTCGAGTTCACTCACGTTCACGTCCCGATTTTCAAATATTACTCACGTTCACGACGTGACCCGTCGTGACCCGGCGTGACCCGACTTCTTTCACATCACGTGACCATCCCTACACAAACACTAGCGTAAATATTTGGGACTAAGTTTTCATTTAATGCCACGTTGATTATTATACATAAACTTCAACTTCAACTGGGGTATAAATCGAACATTTTAATGTTATGGTGTATAATACACTATTACGACCCGAATGCTTATGTATCAGTTTTCAGACAAGCTCGTGGCGTTGCCATTAAATAGTTAATGATATGCGTTGTGGCCCTCATGTTTTATTAAGCAGTAGTCCATTGTCAACCCTCAATATGTATGGTTGTCTCACTGAACGTAACTGATATCGTGGGGGTGTTATTGCGTCTAAAAGGCAATTATTATTATTTTTTACTTGCAAGTAATTATCTGCATCTATTTATTTATAGTATGTCATATACATCAAATCATATAATCAAAAAACAAATATTTTTTCTGGTGAAAAGAAGAAAACTTGAATTTTCTTTAAGTGTTAGAAAAACTTACAACTGAAGTTACAAAATTAAGTAAAATATACATTTGTAAAATAAAATATAGATTTTCATAGAAGTCTAGGTTGAGAGAGACCATTCCTAACTTTTGCGTCAACATAAGCGACTTACTTATAACATAAATTACAGTTATTATCCGTCAACTACTTCATTCACTAGATCACAATCATTAGCCATTGTTTTTCTGCTCATGGGTACTTGATAATTTCAAGTCTTGTTATAAGTAATGTTATAAGTAACAAAATTATAGCTAAAATGAGTTTTCAGGTATAGGTAAAGTGAAGTCTAGAGTACCAAAAATTTTTTACTAGTGGAGTACATAATAGTGCGCATGTATACCAAAAGTCAAATTGGTATCTTTAAAGTTGTGCAAATTAACATAAAAGAAAAAAATGAACTTCAAAGCCCTTTAACTTCTTACTGGGGGACTTTGTCTAAGGTATATTAGGTTTAATAAATTTATAATATTATTTGCTGCTCTCTTAATAGTATTATTATTGTCGTTTTATTTCTGTCTTATTGATACTGTTCCTTGGTCGACATAGTATGGTCTGAAAGATACAGATACGCGCTTATTCATTTCGTCTCCATTTTCTAAAGATAGCTTCTATTGTTAGCCCACGTAATTTCTTAACGATTCCCCGATACGATTCAGACGGAAACATCGTCTTCTGGCTAATTATTACTTCGCCTGGCTTTTGAATAGGGACTCATGGGCAGTAATGCGCTACACAAAAAATTTGATAATTGACAAAAATAAAACGTAATTTAACTATTTTCCTTGCGTGCCTATATGTATAGGGGATTCAATAATCACACAATAATTTTGACTAAAATACGTACCGACAGTTTTTTCTTATATAGAAATAATGTTATATGAATTGAATGGAATATGTTTAGCTTGCTGGATTCCCTGAAAACCAGTCTGCTGCTCCATCGAAAAACACAGTATCCAACATTTTTTGCGAAATTGAGCTTAATGTTCATATGTAGATACCGTGTTGTCTCGCATCTTTCTAGATAATCAGATTTGAGTTATTTATACTGGTTACCAATCTACAGCTACCCATAAATACAGTATCTACATGTATTTCTTCTGTTCT
This sequence comes from Agriotes lineatus, assembly GCA_940337035.1. Lineage (NCBI taxonomy): Eukaryota > Metazoa > Arthropoda > Insecta > Coleoptera > Elateridae > Agriotes > Agriotes lineatus. The sequence continues at coordinate 153,841 of CALNHX010001419.1, forward strand.
CCAATTCAAAACACAGCAAGCCATTATAATATTCCAAAGAACCAAACAAAACACAGTATCTGGTAGTTACTATGTTTTAGAAAAAACACCTAACAAACCTTTTTGTCAAAATTCTGTGTATAACACAGTATCTGCGATATCTTTAAATTATAATCCCCGCCGGAAGTGATGGCTAAAAATGTGGATATGGTAACAATTAAGCGAAGGACAACCACTAATGTCCCAATTGACAATTTCAAGAAAAATACTACATGATTATTTTGTCAATTTTGTATTTTTGTATTTGTTTAAGTTGTCCAGCATATCTTTTTGATAAAAAAATTTTCGTGTACCTATCGTAAAAAAATTAAACTGTTCTTATAGATACTGTGTAGAAAATTAATTTAACTCTCACTTCCGCCCATCAGTAACTTAATTTTACCATGAAACTTTAAGGCTGCAAGATTTTTGGTCAGACAGTAAAAATTATACTTTAATACAGACTGCAAATATATAGGATGTAACTTTGTGTGTGGGGCCAGCAATTTAAAGTTTTTCTTTGTTTCCCACAATTTTACTCGTTATCATATACTGTCTTATTCGATGGAGCAGCCGCAGTTCAGTAGAAGGACTTTAGCTTAGAATATAATTGAACCCGTATAATTTAAGAAAGCAATTTATGTTAGGAATTTCTAAGTATAATGGCTTGGTTGAAGCTAAGCCGTAATTAACAATTTGAATACAATAAGAAATATAAATTATGCATTGAATTTAGTTTATCACTACTAGTAAGATACCAAGCCCTTTACCTTGTGTCTTAAAAATTAGATCTGTTAATGGTTGTACTGTATGGAAATTGCCAATACGGATATTTTGCAATAAACAAGGCGCTTACTTGACGAGCGCTATTTCCACCATACAGCCATTTTTGTTATGGACAACGTCCACGTATTCGAAGTAGAGATGAGCTCGTAAGTGAGTATTCACTCACGTCACTCACGTTTCACGGTTGCTTTAAACGCTCCGGTTCACGCACGCTCACGCTCACGTTCACGGCGTGATACGCCACTCACGACGTGACCCGCAGCTTTTATTTCAAAATTCAAATTCAGATAGAACAAAATGTTCAATTTTAAAACCAATAAAAATCTGTAAAGGGCTTTACCCAGAACTTCCCTCGGAAGCGGGCATTGTGACACTAAATAATTTTAAAAACCAATTAAGCTAGGGGTAAAAATATCTTCAGGTTTCTAATAAATTACATACATTTTCAAATATTACCGGTGATCGAATTCAAAGCACTTCTTGTGTCCGTGCTTCCCGACTACCTTAAATAAACTGCTGGACAAAATTAATTATCGCATCACCAAAAAATATCCTGAAAACTAAATTTTTCATATTATTATAAGTGTTAGAGCTTCGCAATAGTAAAAAGGACTATTATGAAGGCACATTTATTGCGGTCAACTTAACTTTGTAATAATAAATCGAAACAACTGCATCTGTTCTGCAAAGACTAGACATCTGTAAGATTTATTTTTTTTTGTGATGCGATAATTTTGCCCAGCTGTTTAGAACCTTAGAATAGAAATAATTATTAATTCCCAGGCATTGACTGTACACAGTACACACAACACTCACACCACAAAACACAGCTTCATCTCTAGATCTTCACGTAGTAGGGCTGCGGGTGGGCGGGGCACCCTGGTGGGCGGGGCACCCTGCAATCTTTTATTCATTACTAAATATTTAACGTGAAATTAACGTGCAGCGTAAATCACGCCTTGGAAATTTCCGCTCACGTTAGGTCCAGATTTTCAAATATTAGTCACGTTCACGACGGCACCGCCGTGACCCGACTGTTTTCACGTCACGCGCCCATCCCTAATTCGAAGTACCAGGTACCTTAGACAGTTTAAGCAGAACAGAATTGCTAATGAATTATTATAAACGTCAAACATCAACGACAAACAAACAAACAACACATATTGATTGTTTAGGTAATTCCAAGGTACTATGCAAAACAAAAACAAAAAAACTGGGACAACTCTTGATAGAGATTTTGGCATTATTTGATTAGCTTAAATGAGGCTTGCAACAGCTACATTATTACTATAACAATTTTGTTTCATAGCAACGTCTAAACAAATACCTAGCAACTATACATATTAATGCAGTAACATTTACAACAGACCATATTAACTGTCCCAGTTTCTTTTGTCTTGCATAGTACCACAGAGTTTTTGAAAATTGAGTTTTCGTTGTCATTTATTTATACTATTTTGGAAAATGGAAAATTGTTAGCAGTTGCAGTATTTTTTCTCTACAAAAAATATATTTAGAATTTCGCTCTAATATAATTAGGGGAGCAAATAATTGAATATAAAAAATGTACTATGCAAATCCTTATGGTGCGTCGCGCAAGTCAGCAGCCGGTATATCGACATAAAATGTTTTTATCAGCTTGACATTTACTAGCTATAAAAATTTTTGAAAGAAACAAATACGTCCTGTGTATATCTGGCACATTTTTTATAACACTTACATTGACGATCACATAATCAAAAAGTGTAGTGGAATTACTACAGTTGTTAAAAGACTGATCCAGGCAGATAGTTTAAAAAACGAACCAGATTCCCACAATAGGAGCTAAAAGATGTTAGTAGAAAATTAAAAGTTCGCTGAACTGCATTAAGCAGAAAATCCAGATATATTGCAGAAGTTTATAATCACAAACCCGAAATTTGTCGAAACACTCGTATACAGTTTCCATTCAAATTTGTTGCTACTGCTGCGGGCAGTCTGCCCACTAATTTTTAAAGCGTTTTCCGTCTATTTTTACCCGGTCGGGTTCGTCGAAGCAAACATCGATCGTGTTGTTTGTCCAATTTGCATTCGGGCATACAAATTGCAAAAGTTATGACCTTTACAGTTTGAAATTCCCTTGTCCAGCCGAACTCGCAAGTGTCAGGCAAGAATACCAAATTAGACTTCTGGTCACGACCCTTTCCATCTTCCGATGAAGGATGATGAAAATTTTAGTGCACTTAACATTTAATATAGGGAATCCCGAAATTGTTTCCATTTTTTATGTCGTGCATTCAGTTTAGGGCCATAACTCGCGAATTCGTATCTCTTTCCTCGGGAAAGTTTTTAGCTGGATATTTTGATGCATGTGCGCGCTCCTGGCCGAAGACGAGGGCGAATTATGTCCAGATTAAATATGTATGCGCTTGTTTTACATCCAGGGATCTATTTCCTCGTAATTAATGTGCCGCCCAATGTAGCTAGGGGGCAGACAGTTATTTAATAGCGCTTCATACAAATTTTCCCCATTAAATTTGCTAACGAAACTGTTTCGGGTGCATGAAAGTTGCATAAGTCCCCAGAACACAGCCTGCATAATATTTCAACGAGTTAAAGTTCGCAAGGGTGGGAACACTGTACAACAGCGGCAACATAGTTTTCCATATGTCTCACTTTAATGTTGTAGTAATTAGTTTCAACGGAACACATATTATAACAATGTTTCTGAATTACGAGAATTTATAACGATGTCAAGAAGCGGCCGAAATATTCGGCGAACATTAAGGATCTCATGTTCATTCCATTATACCTACGGAATATACGTTCAAATGCGTTCATTTGTAACTAAATAGTTATAAACTAAGTTAAACTTAACAGGCTTTGCAGCTCGAGTTGAAAAAGAGTTTCCATCAAAAGTTAGAGCACAGCTAATATTCCCTCTGGGCTCAAGTTACAACAAGTATTTTGCAAACTTTGATAGCCACATAAATATTGATATCGGTGATTCCACAGATCACGCCTGAAATCAAACGCAACGCTCCGAGGTGCACACCGACAGTTTGCATTGAAATATGGCGCCATAAATTTAATGCTTCTTCTCCTCAAAGTTTTCTTACAAAAATGATGTCTTATTCCACTCGAGACCGCGCCTGAAATTTCGTTTATTTCCATTGGAAACTCTCATATCCCTCAACTAACGTTACTTTTCGTTTACTTTTACTCAACTGTCAACTACTTCCAACTACTTTTGTTAACTCGCTGAAACAAGTCAACATGTGCGCCACTAACAAAACCAAAACTTCAAAATACTGGACACTGCTTCTTTGCACAACTTAGACTTCGTATAGGTTTTTTGTGGGCACAGAGAGGAGTTGTAGATTACTTAGTGGTTAATACATTTTAATTAAAAGAATAAATTTAAAATTTGTATAAGACTTATGCCTTGATATGAAATAATAATAATAATAATAATAAATAAGTTCTTTATTTTCGTTTTACATAATCGAATTTTAAGTAACAGTAATAAATATTGTTACAATAAATAAATGAATATCATAATACAATAAAGAAATAAAGAAGTAAAAGATACACCACTTAGCTATAAAAACAGCTGTGTGTGGCTTTGCAGATATTATTAACTTTGCATCGATCATGCATGTGCTAGAAAAAATCTATATAAAAAAAAGCAATTCAATTTAAAGTACAAGCAAAAATTCAATCTATGGAAAATGAAGCAGAAACCTTATGACCAGTTTATTAAAATTATTCTACTGACAATATGTAAAAATACAAAAATCTAAATAATTTTATGTACGCTTACGACTGAAATACTTAACACAACTATGTGGCTTACCTACCGGAGTTTTTATGTTTAATTTTTTGCTGTTGGGCAATAATTTTTCTGATTTGACTAATATGCAGTTAAAATTTCTAACTTTCAAATATATAAAATTTACAATTTGAATAATGGATCCCCTCAAAAATTGTGAAGAGACTTATGGTTAATTAGAAACTGCTACCGAAATGCTTAGTAATCGAGTTATGATTAACATAAAAATATTGAATTTCGATCTTTTATCAAATCCTAAATATAGAATAAAATAAAAAGAAATACTGCATAAAGTCTTATTTAATAGTTATGTAACTATTAAAGGCAGAATCAATACATTGCAGAAATAGAAAATGTTTAAATGCGACGCAAATTGGAGAGCTTGACATTTCCCGAAGACTATAAACCTAATTATTCACGTGGTGAATACAACGTTTTATTTCCAAATTTTTAAGGTAAAAGCAGCGAGTAGGGTTGACATTCTCTTAACATCAACGAAAATAGAATTGTACAGTTGAGCAATATATTTCAACAATTAAATTGTCTTTTTCAGTTGTTTACATTGTATATTAATAATTTAACATCTGTAATAAAATAAACACTTACAAGTATACCTGTAATATTAAAATTTTATAATTATAGGTTAAATTAACAAATTAACTATTCTCATTGTTTTTATTTACCTGCTAAAATGTAGTCGCAAGATTTTTAAAAAATGAGAAATGTTTGAAAAAGCTTTCTATTATTTTGTTATCCTTCGTTAATTTAAAATTGATTGAAAAGATGATAGTATTATTTTGTACTGCAATTGTATTTGACATCTGTGGTTTACTTTAAAATATGTAATATAAATTAGTATTGTAGATTTATATTTTAAATGCTAAAACTGAACAATTAAACTTACTTTTAGAATTAATTGAATAAATATCTTTATCTACTCCTACTGCACAATGGCCATGAATTATGATTCATAATTCACGGTTTGCAGCCAATCTTAAATTCTATTTTCATTATTCAATAGTTTGCAAATTGCAACCAATCAGAAAATTCTATTTTCATTATTCAATAGGTTGTAGCCAATCACAAAATTCATTCTTATTACTAAATGACTTTTGAAGTTAACAGCTGTCACAAATGCCATAATTCGGAAATATAAACACAAGGCTCCTATTGCATAGGAGTAGATAAAATATCGTATTATATTCGCGATTATGGCCATTATTCACTCAGATGACTTGCGCCACGTGCCTTCGGCTTGTGGCGCAAATGTCATCTTCGTGAATAATGGCTGTCATAATCGCTCATATAATAATATACTAGTATATACTCCTACTGTACAATGACCATTAATTATGATTCATAATTCACAGTTTGCAGCCAATCATAAAATTCAATTTTCATTATTCAATAGTTTGCAAGTTGCAACCAATCAGAAAATTCAATTTTCATTATTCAATAGGTTGTAGCCAATCACAGAATTCATTCTTATTATTCAATGACTTTTGAAGTTAACAGCTGTCAAAATTCGGAAATATGAACACAAGTCTCCTATTGCATAGGAGTAGATAAAATATCGTATTATATTCGCGATTATGGCCATTATTCACTCAGATGACTTCCGCCACGCGCCTTCGGCTTGTGGCGCAAATGTCATCTTCGTGAATAATGGCTGTCATAATCGCTCATATAATAACATACTATTAGTTTTAAATGCAAATTCTTATTTGACATCTTGGGTTTGCGTAATGATCTGCAATATGAAATAGTATTTCAGATTCATTTTTAAATTGCTAAAACAGAATAATTAAACTTACTTTTAGATGTGAAAAAAAATGGATAGCTATATTTTTAAAAGTAATATCGTATTTAACATATTGGGTTTATGTTAAAAAATCTGCAATATAAAATAGTATTTTTAGATTCACACAATATAAAGCTAAATATGAATGATCAAAGTTAGTTTTATTAAGTCGTATTTACTTTGATATTGTTGTAATTTGTCCATTAAAGCTGTACTAAATATTCGAAAATATAACCACCATACAAGGGCCCGCCATTGTTGACTCCATTCTTGAAAATCTTTTACTTGAATTTTAGTTGGCTCTTTTAGAAGTAAAAAGTTTTTGTCCTGTAATTTAGAGATTGTAGATATGTACCTCTTGTGGTTTGTGTTTCTGCTAATGAAATTCTAATAGTCATTAAAACTTTGTAATATTTCATTTCATGGTGCTTCGTTTGTCAGTTTGCCAGTCATGACAGATGAAAACAGGAAGAAATAAAACACCTACGTATATTAAATTATCAATAGTTTAAATTTTCAAAAAATCTAGCTTAGCAAAAATCTAAGCTTTACTTTATTTCCTATTAAGTTTAACATCTACGAAAATTTTTATTAATTAATATTGAAATTTAGATTTGTATTATTTATAAGTTTTTCTATGTCTGTTTTATAATCAATTGTCTTTGGACTTTGTTTTTGTTTATTTCTATCATTTCGCAAATCAGTATTTTTTTAATTGCTTTCCCTTTGAAGTATCTTAGTGTTTGAAAAATTGACATCATGAAAATTCTCCACAGCATGATCAGCCAAAGCATTATTAGGGGTTTTCGGAGATGTTACTTTAATTTTAATAGAGTTTTTGTGTTGATTCATACGTTTACCTAATTTCTGTTTTGTTTGAACAATATATTTTCCATCACAGTTAATGCAATCAATTTGATAGACTATGTTAGATTTATCTTTAATATGAGTTTTATCTTTAAGATTAGTGAAGAACAGTTGACCAAAAGTATTATTATTTTTAAAAGCAATTTGTAATTTATATTTGTTAAGTTCTTTTTGCAAAAGTATAGATAATTTTGGAATGAATGGTAAAGTTATATATTTTGGAATTTTATCGTCTTTATTATTAAACTCTTTTCCTAAGCAATTAGGTTGAGGATTTATTGTTTTATTAGACTTTCTTGTTTTAATAGTATGAATTCTTTTTATATTGTACTATTAATGAGAGGTAAAAGATAATAATTTTTTAATAACATTGATTTAATTTTTTAATATTGGAGTGAAAATTTAAATACCCATCAGATTTAATTTGTTTTCTATACCAATTAGTAATAATATTACTTTCATATCTCTTTGCAAAATAAGGTCTAAAAAAATTATAGAATTTTGATCATCTGCTTCCTCTATTGTAAATTCTAATCTTGAATGAATGTTATTGAAAGTATTAAAAATTAGTTCAATTTCATTTCAAGCAGAAGCTATAATGATATCATCAACGTATTTTTGATAAAGAGAGATATTTTAAAAATTATTCAAAATTGTTTCTTCTATTCCTTGCAAAACTAAATTTGCAATTGTACTAGATCAAGGTTGGTCCATAGCAACACCAAATTTTTATCTGTATATTTGTTTGTTATTCTGGAAATAACTAGATTCCAAAATATATTTGACTACAGTTATAAATTAATTTTGGGGAATTTCTGTTAGATTTTGTTCCAATATGTATCTACTGTTTCTATTGCTAAATATATTGGAATTTTAGTGTATAAAAATTCTACGTTTTATTTTATTTTGTTTCTAAAGATCGAAATAGTAATTTACGTTGCAAGATCGGAGTGTAGTGTTTTGTTGGTCGAGCCAAGTAGATTCCATGCTTTCAAACTTGCGAATTCACTTTCAAAAACTCAAAAAAATTATGACATTGGTATCTATTATTTGACTTATCCAAATAATAACACACACTTGATTCCATAGTAACGGAGGCATCAGGGACCGGCAATAGTATTTAACATTACAAGCCAGGTAAAACAGTTTTTACTGGCGATAGGATTGGGATGACTGAGCCGTTAGGCGAGCCTGTCATATCCTTGAGCCAGTAAAAATGGTTACCTGGTGTGTTTTGTTGAATATTTTATTTGTTTCTCACTTGTAAATAACTAGAAATTTACCATTTATTCAAAATGTCAAACTGACAAGCAACTAAATTCATCAATATGACACATACTAAGGAAGACAACTCTGGCTTTGCACGCTATCATTTATCTATGAGCACGCTTGTAAAATATAACTGGCTAGCCAGTCAATTTTTTACTGGCTAGCCAGTTAAGAAACATTTTCAAGGTGAATACAGTGACTTGATAAATTGATGTTTACAAGTGAGGAACAAATAAAAGCTTTTACCGGTCCCTGATGCCCGTTTTCCGATCTTGACCGGCAAAACGTTACTTTCTGACGAAAAAATTCTCTACAAACCACATATTTTCTGGTCGGTCGTAAAAAAGATTATGGATTAGAATTTTGCCTACAGACACTGCGTCATCGTTGTACTGACGATGTGAATTTTTGGAGTGCTGTAGGTTTATGTAGATTGTTGGTGTTAGTATACTACATTATTTGTGTTATTTATACTGCTTAGCAACTTTGTAGGCTCTCAGGGCGCAAAGGCCATTTTACGTCCGCTATATAGGGCCAATAAACAAAATTGTGGTACCAAAATTAAATAATAGTTATTTATGTTATAAGGATCGTGACGCATATCATTATGGTACTGGTCGGAAAGATAGGACGTACGCGAATACCATAATGATTAATTACGATCTAAATCGCCTGAAAAATGAAAATAAATGAAGTACTTAATCAAATATAATTTTTTTATCATTATTACTACATATTTACAACTAGCCTTATGGCTAACAAGCAAATTTTAGGGATGTTCGATACACCGAAAAGTACCGGTACAATCGTATCGTATCGATTTAAAAGTATGGGTTTGAGGCAGTATCGTATACAAAAGTACCAGTACATGAAATACCGGTACACATTCGATCCAGGATATTTTTTAGGTATATTTATGCGAACCTTCGAGTTCTAGTACAGCAAATTGAACTGTAGTGGCAGTAGCAATAAAAAAATCAACAAAATATAATTACAAATTCAGTATTAGATATACATCTATTAAATAGTATACTAACTTTTATAACGCTTAAAAACTTAAAAAGTAACACAAAAATAATGAGTGAAACGCACTCATATTTTCCAACAAAGTTTAGTTTCATAAACGTATATAAAGCAGCATGTTGTAAATATTTAAGCTGAATAATGAAGTTTTTATTGGATATTTAATCATTATAATACAATTTGTTGGGACACATGAAAGCTCCAGTCCACCAGAATTAGTCACTCTCCTTAGAATTTATCAATTACGATTTTGCTGTACCAGCCGAAACCCGAAGTGTAGTACGTACACATGTTAAACAGGAAGATTTCTGCTCAACAAAATCATTTTATTTAGATTTTTATTGTCGAGTTTGTAGAAGAAATTACTTATTGAAAGTTGTCGACGTTCAACCATCTCGCCCTTACTTCCATAGAACAGTTAATATAAATATGAAACAACCTGATTGAGATTATTAAAAATGAAAAAAAAACGAATTAATGATCAAAAGATGAGATATTGGAACCCAGCCGGAAAAAAACCTTGGATCGGACCTGACGATACTGACCAAAAATAAATCGTATCTTATTGTACCGTTTACTGAAATACCGGTACAAAATATCGAGTATCGGAAAACAAAGTACCGGTACTTCAAAATATCGGATCGTACCGCACATCCCTAGCAAGTTTGTTCTTATTGTTGTATTGACAGAAGACGAAAATTCACGCAATGGGGATTCGCTGAGACTATCATTTAATACTACTTAGTAATTTTTAATGTTTTATGTCTAGTTAAACATCTAATAGTATTTTCGTTATCTAATGAGTTGAGCACTAACATATTTGGATGCTTATATAACCTGTTGATATAGTTGGTTGAATATCTTTTGATCTCCTCCCTGATCCCCAGAATACCTAGGTCGTCATGTACAGATTTGTTGCTGATGCACCGTTCCGTGTTGGTTATGGTATGCAAGGTCTTGTTGCTAAATCTTTACAGTATTTCAATGCTCGCTATTTTCACACAACCTCAGACTCGAATACCCTAGGCCCACACTGGAGTTGTCACTGTTTTATAGACTAGCACTATGTTATTAAGCGATAATCTAAACTTACGCCCCAGAATAAAGTACATTTTCTTAATGTTTGTGTCCGGTTCTTTCTCTTTTTGCTATATTGTGTTCTCTATGTTAGCGGAGGATCTAGGTGCATTATAAGGTATTCAGCTTCTTAGTTAATCGGAATTTGTGTGCCATTCAGTGATACCAGAGGACCGGTAGGAGGACTCTGCAGAAGTATAAATTAGTATTTCATTTGTGCATCGAGTGTTGGCTGGTTTTTCCAATATAGTGCACGTGGTTCGGGCAGTGTAATTGGCGCCTTGTGGGGTAGCGATAGGCAGTCAACTTCGTGGAGTTGGTGCCCTAGACATGAGGCAACGGCTAAATTGGAGACTACAGAAGTTGTTCTACAGAGTTTTCAGCGGCTTGTATCTGCAGGCCAATGGAGTAAGGGGGGCCCAAGCATCGTGGGACGTGCTGAAGGTGGAGCTAAGCCCTCGTTTCCATTGGAAAATCAACAGAAAGGTCAGAAAAGGCATCCTAAAAGATGGAATTTAGTGAATTTGCAAGTGGCGTCATGCACTTCCGGCTGACGCGCTCATGTTTGTGAGGTGAATTTAGTTACTGCAATTGTTATAACTTAAGCAACGATTTAATTACGTAATCACATATAATTGTCGAATAATAGCGAACTTATTTTGCGAAGTGTGAGGTTGGATCGCTATATCTGAATAAAATTCCAATTAGTTAAATAGTTTCCAGTATTGTAGCGATTCCAGTAGTTAAGTCAGCATTATACAAATTGTTTACAAATAATTTATTTAAAAAAATAACACGATAATTAAGTTGATTGCAAATGCTTTTCCTATAATTTATACAATTCAAATTAGTCTTTGCTAGGACATTGAGACCCGACCGATGAGAGTAAACTCATTTATTTTTAATAAAATTTAATAACAATCCACAACAAAGAGTAAACTCATTTATTTTTAATAAAATTTAACAACAATCCACAACAAAGAGCAAATCATAGCAATATAAATTAACAACAAATTTTGAAATAAAAACGAGTATGCTTTGTTAGCCATTTCGTTAGTAACGAATTTGTTAGAGTACTATAATTATTTCTCCTGGACGGCATCTTTATCTTGTCCTAGCCATTTTTTGGCGTGTGATATACATAGACGTAATCACTAGACAGACGACCAAGCTAAAACAGAAGTTGTATGTGTGGAAGTAATCGTCACTTGCTACTATCAACTGAAAACATAAAAGTAAGAAAAAATAAGATTAATTGATATAATCTTTCAAAGCTTCGATCGCAAATATTATACATATAAACATAAACTTGATGGAACGATAAAGAAATAGAAATTGTGAACAACGCAGCTGCAAAACGAGAACATAAAGAATAGCATTAAGGAAGCTCCAAAGGGAGCTTTACAAATAAAAGAAGATAAAATAAGCAAAAGAGTCCTACCCAACTGGACTAAAGAAATTGCGAATGCAATAAAAGAAACGAGAAACTCATATTTAAGATATTTAGCTACTAAGCGAACAGATAATGCAATTGAATATAAGAAAAGGCAAGCAAAGGTTCGAAAAAGAATAATACAAGGTAAAAATAGATCTCGAGAACAAATACGTAGAGAAAATTAAATGAATCTAGAAGGTCGAAAAGCAACAGTAGCGCGAAATGCTTTACAAGCTCTTAGACAAAATCAAAAACTACACTATGATATTTTCCGAAAGTTGGAATGAGCATTACAAGCAATCGTTAACCGAAAAAAGGAATAGATTTAAAAGCATACAGAAAACTAGAATACAATTGTTGCAGCAGCAAAGAACTTGTCAACTGCATGGACCTGATAAAGTCCAATAGAATTTGTTAATCCTAGGACAAAAATATATAACCTTCTTACTCAACTATTTAATAGCTGTAGGTATCAATGTGTAGGAGATTTCAGTTAAATGAGAAAGAGCCCATATTGCAAATATACAGATTGCGGCAGGCAGCTAGGACCATTGCAAAAGCAAGGAGAATATGCATGTGGCCGTCGTGGTGTTTAACAAACGAACAATCAATGTGCGATAGCGGTTGGTCGTTAGGATCATTATAAATACAAGGTGTATATTCGAGTTTTTAATTTTTTAAATACAATTACGGTCACATGTAAAGTCCCCTTGCTTTTGCTATGGTCCTAGTTGCCTACCGCAATATCTATACAAAAAAGCAAATAAGAGAGATTCTGTGAAATACCCATGGACCCATCTCCGTAATAAATGTAATTAATAGAACATATGGGCCAGTATTACAGAATAGATTGGGGCAGGAATAGAAGGACTTTGGATCTGAAGAACAATCGAGTTTTAGAACTGGAAGGTCCACAATTGACAACTTATTCTGTATCACCCAAATAATTGAAAAAAAAGCAGCATTCGACCAAGTCCTAAATCTACTATTTCCAGTTGTCCTCTGAATGTAATTTTTTGGCAGTGGTCTATTATGATATGTTTTCCGGACTTTTTCCACTGTCTAGGGTGTAAATCACACAACGTTTAGGGAGTTTTGATCTACTCCCGTCTTCAGGTGTTCCTGGTTAGCCCTGAGAAGGACTGATATACGTTTTTCTACGTAAATTTGTGCCTCCCCTGGGGTTTGAACCCCGGTGGCCTAGTGGTTAGAGTGGCAAACTAGCGATCAGCCGTCCCGGGTTCAAACCCCGGGGGAGGCACAAATTTACGTAGAAAAACGTATAATATCAGTCCTTCTCAGGACTAACCAGGAACACCTGAAGACGGGAGTAGATCAAAACTCCCGAAACGTTGTGTGATTTACACCCTAAACAGTGGAAAAAGTCCGAAAAACATATCACTATTTCCAGATCTAGAAAAGGCCTACGATAGTGTACCGTTGGGCAAGCTATGGTAAATGCTGCAATAAATGGTAATCAGTGCAAATTTAATGAAGGCTATGAAAGATTTGCACAGGTTCTGTTTCAAAAGTGAAAATAGAAATAATATAACAGATGCCACGAAAAGATTATGTCAAGGTTGATGAATTTATCCATATCCATTTGAGATAACAGGTTCTTAATCAATGGATATGAAAATGTTAAAATATTGGAGAAGACGGCACTATCTACCCCTTGAGTGTTGCGGACAATCAAGTAGTCCTAAGGCAAGACTATGAGCATATCGAGTATATAAACGAGAACATTTTCAAATAGGAATGACAATGAGTTAAGAACACTATTATTATCAATGGATCAAAAAACATGGTAGGCACTATTTTTCAACATGGTGCGAACGTTCTGAAAGATTACGTATAACATTTATGAAGAATAATGAGCTTCTGCCGGGCTGTGCCGTGGACGTCGATTTGAACTTGACGTTTCGCTACTCATGCTGTCAGCTTCTTCAGAAGAAATTATTAAAAATCCAAACAATTTCAACCGGGACGACGGCTACCGCCTTAGCAACACATGTGGGGTAGCTCTCCAAAAACCAATGCATCCATAAACAAGTTTTGCGTGAGCAACCAAGCGGAAAAACGACAAGTTCCAATAACGTAGTAGATCTACATGATCAGCCAACCGTAACGGCTCCTAGGTATATAACCAGGAGCAAAAGGCACCAACATCAGTTTTTAGAAAACTTCTGACGAAGCTGACAGCATGAGCAGCGGAACGTCAAGTTCAAATCGACGACCACGGCATAACCCGGAAGAATCTATCATAATGGACAACGGCCGTAAAAGCCTGCATTCGACTATTTATGAAGAAGTTTTTTAGTTGTGTACGTATCCAGTTTTGGAGAGTTGTAACGAATTTTATTTGTTCCTCACTTGTAAACATCAATTTATCAAGTCACTGTATTCACCTTGAAAATGTTTCTTAACTGGCTAGCCAGTAAAAAATTTACTGGCTAGCCAGTTATATTTTACAAGCATGCTCATAGATAAATGATAGCGTGCAAAGCCAGAGTTGTCTTCCTTAGTACGTGTCATATTGATTAATTTAGTTGCTTGTCAGTTTGACATTTTGAATAAATGATAAATTTCTAGTTATTTACAAGTGAGGAACAAATAAAACATTCAACAATACACGCCAGGTAACCATTTTTACTGGCTCAAGGATATGACAGGCTCGCCTAACGGCTCGCCAGTCATCCCAATCTTATCGCCAGTAAAACCTGTTTTACCTGGCTTGTAATGTTAAATACTATATCACTATCCCTAAATTTTTGCACATTTAAAATGCCTGTCAATAGTTATAATAAAGTAATAAGCTTATTGAAACAAATCAGGGCTGTATGCAGTACGAGCCAGAACTTCCCACTTCAATTTTCGCAGTGCTGCCAACGACAATGCGGATGTATGAAGGCGAAAGTTTACTGTTTTCTACGTCTGGAACTGATTGCTGGGGTTACATTTTTAGTGATAAGCGTATACTGGGCATTGACGTTTCTGTGATCTAGGAAGACATCCAGTTACAGTACATCACTTGAATTAAAAAAAAAACTACTCATAATCCTTCCGCTGTTGGTACAGTTTCTTCTTCCTTCGCAGATGTAGAAGTGGAGTGCTTTTCGACTGCATGGTAGTTCTTTCTGACTCAGGGGTGTTATGATGCAGCTACATTTCTTCTGTGGTTACAATAGACTTTAAAAATGCATCTGTTGTCTAGTGCCATTCATTGCGGTTGTTGGTTATTCTTTTCCAATTTCAAACGATGTACACAACATTTCAATAGTGATAACAAAGGGGAAACAATACACATTACATCGATTTCCTTTCGTTGAGTTCCCAGGCCCACTCCAACGGCTCAAAGGACATCGAAGGCTAGGCCAAATAACATACAGAAGGTTCGATCCAGGAATATTGCATGTAAAGCAGCAACTGGGACAGGGTTGTTGACTGCACGTGGAACTGCGAACCTCACAATGAACAGCCGAGAGGTTATTTGGAAACCTGCAGCAATAATAAATGTCAAAGATGGAATATAGAACACCTCAATGCGAGGTACGATAGAAGCGTTAATATATTTTTCCCAAATTTGGGCCACGTGCAAATGAATTCAAACAGTTCGCAATAAAAAAATCCACTAAGAATTGACGTGAGAGGAAACTCTCTCATCAAACCGCCAGAGCTGCAATTAAACCGCTTCATCAGCGAGGGCGAATCCCATCAAAGCTACACCAACATCCCCGCAGAACTCTGTGCGACCCAAAGAAAACTTAGCTGCTTGAAAAAATCGCACATAACGAAAATAAGGCTAAACGGGACGCTCCGGCGATATTTAAAGCATCACACACCGATAAAAACAAAACACGACCAGAAAGGGACGTCGGAATTAACTAGACCGTGCTCGAAGACCTGGAAATTTTTAAAGACGCAACAATGATTAAATTCTATTATGCTACCAAAAGTGGGCTTGACGCAGTCGACAGAATCGTGTTATCACATGATGTAGCCAGGAACACTAGAACATAGCCATTCGTTATTGTATATATTCTACAAGATTTTGCAGCAATTAAGGTTTTGCCTATTTATAGAGATAATGAGCAAAATAGTAAATTAACATAGACCCCACGCGTAGAACTTACGGCCTGGTTAAAATAAAGTCCAAACATATACAGGAAATACAAAAGCGAACATTTATAGTATTTTTGGATACCTTTTTAAAACATTGGCCTGCACTAAATTATGTATGTAACTTTTCCCGAATTTAAACATAGTCCATGGATATGGGTCCCTGTTAACATGAGTTGAAATATTACTTTAGCTTCATCTTGGTACTGAATGTTATGTTATTTCATTTCTCTATACAAATGTTAGATATATCTGAAAGTTTATTCGAAAAGCAACAAGAGCCATGTTGTTGCGTTAAAATATATGAATAACAGAATTTTGAGTTTGACATTTATTCCTCACATCTAGCTTCCACTCAAATACTGAAAATAATACCGATGTTAACTAACAACTTAGCTGTTATTAGCCTTGTTGCGTTAAAATAACAATTATCTGATTATTATTAACTTGGAACCAATAATAAGTGGACCAATGTAAATAAATTTGAATATGACAGTGCATAGCCTAACGAAATGTCAAGTAGTTCATATTGATCCTAAAGATGTTGCTGTATTCACTATTTAACTTTTCTGTTATAGTAGTAAATTTTATATGACGGACATACGCCCAAATAGTCCTAAAGGTACAACAATATCGTTAGAACTGTAGATAGGATGTATATTTTCAAGGCACCACCAAATCTTCGAGTTCAGGATTGATGGAAGGGTCGATATTTTAGTTCCACTAGTCGTCGCGACTTGTAAATGTCAACAACGTTGTCCGTTCTTTCCAGCAGAACCGGTTTTTTAAGGGGTGCTTGACAGCCCGTTTGGCTCTCGCTGTGGGCGTGAATCGGGAGTATTGGTTCGTGGTTTTCACATTTCGAAAAAATTAGAGGGAACCAACGGCCGGCCAACCAGGCATATGTACGATTGCGGCGTTCTTCCTATACGTGGTATATAGATGCGATTGCGGTAGAGTTATTTTATGCTGCATCGTCATTTAATTCATCTTAAGCAAGTGACATTAAAAACTTCTATCTGATAAGATATATTGTTGATTGCCCTAAAAGCCAATAAACGAATGCGGATATATGAGTTTACACATACGTAGAACAATACATTCTCGAACTCGTGGCCCATGTTAAAATATCTCGAATTATAGCCGTGTCGACGAACATCTTCGAGGGTCTCTCTTGTACCAAGTTTGCAGATATCCCTGTACTTCGCTACTTCAAGCTGCATGCTCATTATGCCTTCAATCCGGTATTATATACAACTTGAGATTAAAAAATGGATAGCTTCTACAAAGCTTGCGGTTCGTTCATGTTTATACCTTTTCAGTAGTTAGTATGTAACTAAGACATACAAACTCGGAGTTGATCTAATTTTTCGGGTGGCCCTTTGCAGCATTTGTTTAGCTATACTGCCTTCTTTCAAACTTCTCAGTCGGTACAGGCTATTAGCGCGAGTAGGTAGACGCTTATCTTACTTCCGCGGATTACTTTTAACCTCAATATGGTTTGTACCCGCAGAATAAAATTAAATGCCAATTTACAACAAGAAGTGAGTCGGACATTATTAGTATATATTGTGTATTATTTAAGTCATTACTGCACTCAGACAGTTCGAGCTACCCTCCTCCTTAGCTAGTGCCTCGAGTATTGTTAATATACTGGGTGGATTGTATCTAGCATAATAAAGTGGAAAAGTTTAGCTTGTAACGTTACTGCATTTTTTCTTAAATACTAATAAATTGCATAGCGAGCAGTTCCAGCTCCGGCTGGATATTATGTCTTGGTGTGAGTTTAGGATCCGTTATTGTTTGTACATTGTGTTTGTCTATACCATTGCAGGCAGGTAACCTAATCAGTAAGTTAAAACCTTATCTTTGGCAACTTCAACAGCTCCTCCCTCCTTTGTCAAGGTTTTTTCCTTTTAGTTTAAGGAATTCCAATTATCGCTGCCGAGGAAAACCAAATACAGTGGCCCTCATATATTAATAATTACCTACTTGCAACGTATTTACATATAAAAATCTACGTTTTCAGAGTAGACCAGTGTTCGCATCCCTTTGCAGTGGGCTTGCGGCACTTTTGCTTTGATTGTTTGTAGTCAATCCATTTTCGACTGTAACTGTATTTCTATTCGGCCCTTCAGTTACACTAAATCGTAAAGAGGTGCTTTTAAAACTAAATATAACTTATGTACGACATACATTGTTCAGAATCTTCCAATAAAACTTTTATTATAATAAATGCTGTTACACCTAGGCTGTGGGGCAAATTTCAATGCTTCTACAATTTTTTAAATGAATAACATCCAAGTGAAACAACAGAAAAACCAAATTATGACCGAATTATGTATAGCATATAGCTAGTTGGGAAGTTACATTTTGAAATTGTTTATTCTAGAACACTACTGTCGAAAATGCTCCGAGACATCATATAATAATCCTTCTCTACACATAAGTTTAGTATTTACCCGAAAGCATACTGCACTATGTTTTTTTATAATAGCTCTCATTCCTTTAAAGGAAATATAAAAAGTTAAAGCTTCTTTACCACAGCCACAGAATTAGCTAATTTTATCCGCCATGCTATTAAAAACAAATGAAAGAGCTGAGGATTTTGAACTTCTCGAATTTAGAAATAATTAGCGTGTGCCTGGGCGGAAGTATTCGCAATGAAAGACAGGATTTTGTCGGAATTATTCAGAAAACACTCGTTTTACCTCTTTGCGCGAATATTCGGCGTATTTTTTTCTAAAAGGTATGAATAAAACATGTTCAAATCAAAGGTATACTTAATTGGGTTTTATTAGCGGCTCTTTGGACCTTGAGGCTTACAACGCGCTGAATAATTAGCCTGCGTAGGACCCGCATTTCTGCAAATGCATATTTTATTCGCGTGCAAATTTTTTTAAACTCATTTTCGCTTAAATGTACGCCCTTATAATCGCTTTTTGAAGAGCTAACGCAGCACTAGATTTTAAACGGGAGTCTGAAGTTTCAATTGGTAAAATAGGATTGCGATTCGAGGTCGTTAGTCAGAATGTTGTTTTGTTGTGCTTTTGTTAAGGGTCAGAAATAAAAACTTGGTTTTTTACCCGTACTGGTATTGTGTAACTTCAGAAATTCCCATATGCCCTGTAAAAATTGTAAATTATAGCTTCATATCTTCGTCCTCTCGGGGAACGCAAGCGCTTGCCTCAAAGAGGAACTTCTTGTTCTGGAACACGCACTTGGAGAGCGTTTATAAAGTTTTTCCATGAAAATCTCGGAGTTAGTAGAAGAGCGACCCCAATAAAGGTTATTTATGGGGGCTTTTTAATTAGTATTTGAAATAGTACGTGGATTGTTCCGGTTTCAGGAAATTAATATTAATGTACTTCAACAACAGCTGTTCAAGGTCATATTGTGACTTGGGCGATGGCTAAGAATCTGTTATTATATCGTTGTTTAATGACTACGAAAATTGCACTAACTTAAAATTTTTATGATAAAAATTATCTTGAAAAGCTATTCAAAGCACGATTCCGAGAAGTTGAGTTTTTATTACTTTTTATTCCTGGTATTATTTCTTATGAGACGTCGCTCGAAAAGTTTATGAAATATTCTCGGTCGTTAATACAAAATCTCAAATGGTGGAATAAATTTTGTTAAATTGATATATTTTATTTCCAGGAATATGATAAAGTTCTTCCATTACAAATTTAAGAATCTTATTGTTCTCACTTATTGCCATATTCGATCTGACTGATTAAATTGAACGATCAGTTAATTTTGATATTAATTACCGTTTGAATACTATAAAGATTTACATTCTGACCGACTTTCAATTGGTATTTTAGTCGGTAAATCTTTATTTAAATTTTAGCGAATGTTAAAAAACTACGAGTATAATTTATGCTTTACAAGTACTTCCAACAATATAAATTTTGTACCTTTAAGTGAATTCAAAAAACCATTCCCATGCTGTGAGTGTATCATTCAATACGATCCTGACCCGACTTATCTAAAAGGGTCAATACGAAATGATATCAGGATATTTGTTTAACATCTAACATATAATTCACCATTAACGTTACTTACACCAGATTTTTACCTTCCATACAACTGAGATTTGTACTCATAGAATAATTTGACAAGTTATAATGAAAATACCTTTTTTATTGATTAATATGCAATCGAATAATACGAAACATAAATTTAAATATTCGAACGGTTATAAATAGCTGTTTGTAATAACATAACAACTTACGTACGTACTGGAGAATTAGTATAACAATGAAATTTGAATTTTCAAGAAGAAATATATCTTCTATCTTTTGTTGTCAGATTTGTCTGTGTGTCTTTGCTTTCTTTACCAGCTCTGTCATTCCTTTCTACTTACTACTATTTTCTCCAGTCCTGTATCGTCATCCTCTTCAAGTCCTCCATTATCTCATCCCACCATCTCATTTTCAGTCTTCTCCTGTTTCTCGGTTCTGTGAGTCTCCATTCGGTTGTTATCATTTTACTCTATCTTCATTGGTTCTAGTAATATGCCCTATCCATCGAATTCTCTGTGCCTTTATTGCTTTTACTATATCTTTTACTCCTGTTTCTTCAAGTATTTCGTGATTAATTTTGGTTGAAAATTGGTTTTTGTCCATTTGTTTGGACCTAATATGTTTCTCAATATTCTTCTCTCGAATATTCTCAGCTGATCTTAATCCCTTTTTGTGATACATAACGTTTCCGTTACGTACATTACTACCGGTCTAACTAGGCACTCGTATATTCTCATCATTGTTCTTTTGCTTACTCTCTTGCATTTTAAAATCTTCTTATTGCTGTAGTAAGCTCTATTTCCCTTTAATATCTTTTCTCTTATTTCTATCGTTTTTGTGTGAAATGCATATACAAAGAAAATGTTAGAGCAAGCTGGTTCATTAATATTAATTTCTGTTCTATTCTTAAGATGTTCAATATAGTACTTATTGAAACGCAGCTAAAATCTATCTATTCTATCAAATATTGTTACAGAAAAATGCCTAAAGGGCATAACGATGCCAACTATTTAAATAAAATGCTTTACATCCACTTTAACAACTTAAGAAGAGGGCATTTTCGTGACAAAAACCCAAGCCAAAATCCATTTTACCTACGACAGTGTGTAAAGTTGCCTCTTAGTTGGCAGTTCTAAGTTTGTAAAACGCCTGTTTAATAACATGTTTTCATTAGTTTACGTCGTCAGTAGTAACCTGTTTAAAAGATTTCGTTAGGCACGTTGTCAGTAGCAACGTGTTTTAAAATTTTTAAAACACGCAAAATTACGACCGGTTGCTGGTAATCCTAATTTACAATTATTAATTTTTTTTATATTTACCGTGTTTTCTAGATTCTCATTCATTCATTCATAATCTATAGCCTCTTTTACCTTTCGGTGTCGAGGACCATTCATACCTCGCGGGAAGTGCAACGGAGGTAATGCGCCGCACGCGACTTACATTACGCTCCCCCGCATGCAAGCATACCACACACACACGACAACTTACATCTAACTTAACTAATGAGTTCAAATCCACTGCCGCTCCGAGAAAATTCTCGGCTACGGCCAGATTTGAACCCCTGTCCACCTGGTTGCTAAGCAGACAACAACCCCACTCAACCACCGAGGTGGCCCTTTTCTAGATTCTACCGTAGATAAAATATTGTACGATACACATGCGTAAAGCAGCTTTAGTCACTCGCGGGGCTTAAACCGCTCGCTCACTCGCGTTTTAACTCTACCCCACTCGTGCCTAAAGAGTAGCTTTATACGCACTTGTATCGTAAATTACTATAAAGGCAATCTGTCTGGTGGTAAATGGTATAACGTGTTTTTGTGTCGGCATAATACTATAGTTCGTCAAACTTTTCAGGCTCTGACTTCGGCAGGTGGTAAAACGTCGGAAGATAACGTCAGAGGTTAGTTAAAGAAAATACGAGGTTATTTAGAAGCTATCGGAAAATTTTGGAATATCCGGAACGCATTTTTGATTTAGATGACACTAGGTTTTAGCTATGCCCGAAGAACAAAAAGGTCCTAGCACTTAGAGGTGCAAAGAACAAGTATGAAGTAGATGTAGGACAGGCTAAGTCGTGTGCCACAGTTTTATTCACGTTTTCTTCCGCTGTCATCTCTGCAGTTACAACTACGTCGACACATCGGAGTCCGAATTACAACTTTCTTAGAAACAATGGAGCTAGACTAGAAGGCAATGGCAAAGGACTGAAAATCCTGAAACAAAAAGGTTGCTAAATAGTCTGACATCCGATCAGATGAGAAATGGAAGACTTCAGAATCCAATGGTATAGAAGACACATTACAGTTCGGGAGATACGGGTATGTATGAAAATCACCAGGAGAATTCTAAAGACGCATGAGGAACTACCAACGCTCACATCGGGCACTGTTACCTACCACACAGACAGTGAAAAGAAAAGAAGCATTTGTTGCTCATATTGACCAAATTTTTACACCAGCAACCACCTGTATCCCAACAACCGTGCATCTTAAACAAGTTAAGAGTAGCCATCAATTAAAATTAACTTCGCCCGTAAAGATGGTTTAAGTATGGGGAATTAAAATTTCTTCAAGAATGTTTAGGATTTGCTTAAATAACTAAATAAATATGCAAGTTATCCAGACGCGACCAAAGAAACCAGCTAAAGAATGTGGGCCAAAAAGTGGGGATGTAAATTTCTAACCATATTGCAAATATACAATACTAAAACTTTAAATCAAGCTTGTAGAAACAATAGCGGAACCTATAAAAGAGAGACGTTTACGTGCAAGTAATGACATTAACTATGACATTTCATAGTTTTATAAAAAAAAACTTACTGTCCTATAAATAGTAAGCTCGAACGTCATGGGTCAATAATGTTATATATTGTAATGATGACTGTAAAGGCCCTACGTTGGGCGCCAGTTTGCAATGATGCCCTCAACTAATAAAGGGTTTAGTGAAAATATAAATAATTAAATAAGGCCAATCACCACACCAATGCTGAGGGTATTTTTATTAAATTTTATAAATGTAAGACTTTGCCTGTTAGTATTTTAGGCTAATCAAAATCAAATGTATTTATTACACTTCAATAAAAAGGTTAATTGCCCAGTTCCAAATTTCATCGAAATGCAATAATATGCTGGGCTTGCTCCGGAAAAACACACGACTAATCTCACAGATTGGGTTAAAATTTGAGTTTCATTAGAAATTATTGTTTAGAATATTTGACTTAGCGTAGCTCAGATGCACAATTTTAATGCATCCGCGCTAAAATGCTTTGATTGCTCATAACCTCACAAACTAGACATTTACACAAAAGGTCATTAGCGCATAAAGCGTTTATTTTACGATTCAGAAGAGAAAATTGTGCAAGGAACCATCATGTAAATTCAATTAGAACTCCAGCCTAGCAGCAACGTAAAAGGACGCTAGCTACTCTTTTGTACCACTTCCTGTGATACTCTGCAAATCCGGGCAAAACCGCATTTTCTACCGACGCCACGCAATTTACTTGAACTGGGACAAATCTGGAGGTTCGGACACACGATGACTCTATTCCGCTAGGTGTATTCTTGACATTCGCTAGCTCTCCGGACTCCAATCATTCAAAAAAATGCCAAATCCTACCTTATAACTGTTACGTTCTTAACGTTCGGGCTATTTAAAATTATACGACAAACATGGGTTCAAACATTTATTTACAACAATGAATTATTACGATTATTGTTATTTACAAGCACACGAGAATTATCTAGCAGATTACAAATTAATACAGGCACTAACTAATTATCGATACATTTATTTATTTATATCACTCTTAAACACTAACGATTATATATTTATTTATTTCTATTATTTATGTTCACGCGCTTTATTTATCTGGGAGCTCGCCGCTCCGATGCTGAATTCGAACTGAACTGTCGAAGTATTATTTCAGAACTGCCTTGCGGGTGAACTCCGCCAGCTTATATATCGCGCCAGTAAATTCTTCCAGAAGCCTCCAGTTAATCTCGGAAACGGTGACGTGTCGCGTCAGGGCCGCTCTAGGCATCGACTGGAAAATGAGTCATTCGCGTACACCTGCGTTCAAGGCCGCCCGTCGGCGGCCTATGATTCACGCGCCGGCATCCGTCTCTGGAATTTCTAGTATAATCGAGGCATCGGGGCAAATAACCGTCAGCCGAATCGTTACACTGCCCCCGCCTTAGATCGTTCTGTCCCAGAACGAGTTGCGTCGGGTGCCTGTCTTCTCGCTCTTGTGGGGGTCCGATGGCGGTACCTGCAGGCGGCGCCCCTCCCGCACACAGACCGGCCGAAGAAGCAGCAGCCCACCGAGGTCTCCAGGCTTCGCAACAGCACACCTCGATCTGGACGCCGGTTGTCTCTTGTACTGCCGATCGGTAGGCCATCAGGAATAGGCGAATGTACTGGTCCCAGTCACGCGGATGTTCGGAAACCCCCTTGGGCCGATGCTTCCCCATGGTTCCGTTCATCCTTTCCACCAAGCCGTCCGATTGAGTATGGAGGGCAGTGGTCCGGATCTTGCGTATCCCCAGTGGCTTACAGACTTTCTGGAACGGTCCAAACTCGAAATTCCGGCCCTGGTCGCAATGTAACTCCAGGGGGACTCCAAAACGGCTGAAGCACTCCTTCACCAGAACATCAGTGACAGTACCGGTCTTTTTCTTCGGAACGGCGTACGCTTCGGGCCACTTGGTGAAGTGGCCCATGCACACCAAGATGTATTTATTTCTCGCTTTGGTTTCGGGGCATGGTCCGACGATGTCAATGGCTATACCCTCGAACGGACCACCGACGTTGTACTGCCACCTCGGAGCTCTACGTCTTCCAACCGGTCCGTTTCCCGTAACGCATGCTTCGCACCTCCGGCACCACTCTCGGACGTCACCTTCGCAGCTTGCCCCGTAGAACCTTTCTTGGACCTCTTGCAACGTCTTCTTCAATCTGAAGTATCCCCCAGAGGAGCCATCATGCAGGTGGCGCAGCACCTCGGCCACTCTATTCCTTGAAACCATCGATCGTGATCTCGTTGCCCTACTGTCCTCATCTTCCAAGATTCTGGTCAGGACGTTGTTGTCCAGCTGCAAGAAGTCCCATTGCGCCCAATAAGCCTCCACTATTGCGTTGGTGGCGGGGACCTCCTGCCAGGTATGTCGACGGCCATCTTGCTTCCAGGCTATAACCGCGCCTAAGTCGGGGTTGTTCTCCCGGCTACTCTGCAACTCGTCTGGCTCCCACGAGTGGTTGACCACAGTGGTACGATTAATGGGTACCGCACGACTCTCCAGTCTCGAACAGTGGCCGCAGTCCGCAGGGCAAGGCCTCTTGGATAACGCATCGGCGTTGCGGTGGACTGTGCCAGGTCGATGATTTATTCCCAAGTCGAACTCTTCTAGGCGCTCGATCCACCCAGCCACCTGTCCTTCAAGGTTCTTGCACTGCAGCAGCCATCTCAGAGCAGGATGATCGGTCCTCAGCAAGACTCTTTTGCCAAACTCAACTGATTTATGTTTTCCTACATCAGTACGGCCGCTGGGATGATCTCCGCACTCGACGATGTCTTGGTACCGGGCCACCAAATCTATCTTCTTCCGTTTTCGTTGGCTCATGCCCCCTTCCAGTATTGGGTTCCTCCTGACGGTTGCCAGTTCCCTGCTGACGTTTATCATCCTTACTGGGACCCCAAGCCCAGTCTTTACCAACGTCTTCCCTACCAGGATACCATGAGTGAGCTTCTTGCCACCATCAGGCTCCACCACGCACACCACGTTGCCCCGGAGATCGCCATCCAGGTATGCATCCACGACCCTCTCGGCTCGTCCTTGCAGAGTAACATCTTCCGCCCATACCACTTGTGCCGCGATCTCCCCTCTTGGGTGTCGGGAAAGATCCTCCCCACCCACGTGCAACTCGCCGCGTCTCAGGTCCAAAGCGCACTCACACTTATCCACAACATCCATTCCCAGGATGCACTCGTCCGCACTGTCAGCATAATCGGGCTCAACCACGCGCACCACGTTGCTCCGGAGATCGCCATCCAGGTATGCATCCACGACCCTCTCGGTTCGTCCCTGCAGAATAACATCTTCCGCCCATACCACTTGTGCCGCGATCTCTCCTCCTGAGTGTCGGGAAAGCTCCTCCCCACCCACGTGCAACTCGCCGCGTCTCAGGTCCAAAACGCACTCACACTTATCCATAACATCCACTCCCAGGATGTACTCGTCCTCAGGTCCCGATGCTTGAGGGTTTGATTCCCAATCTTCAAATCAGTTTCCCCATGTGTGGTCACCGCGCCCCCCGTGGCAGTGCGAAGGCGTGTCTCGTTGTGCAGCAGCTGACCCTCGTCCCTTACTACGTCGGACCTGGCGATGGACTTCGTCGCTCCAGTATCCAACAGCAGAGACCGAACTCTTCCATTTATTTTCCCATCAAGCTTTTGGACTACTTTCTCTTCTGCGGTTTCCAGCTCTTCCTGCTCGACCTTCAGCTCTTCTCGTGCTTTCTGCCCGGCTTCCAGCTGCTCCCTAAGATCCTCTTGTGCTTTTTCTGCCTTCTTTCGACCGGATCTCAATTCTTCCTCAAGTTCATCCTTGAGGTTTTCTTGAGTGGCTTTCAATTTTCCCTCAAGTTTTTCTGCCTTTTTTCGGCCGGCTTTCCATTCCTTAAGTTTTTGGACTGCTTTCTCTTGCTCGGCCTTCAGCCATTCCTTAAGTGTTTTCGCGGCTTCCTCTGCCTTATCTTGTCCAACTTTCAACTCTTTCTTAAGGTCTTTCAATTCTTCCTGGCCAACTTGGATCTCTTTCTTAAGTTCCTCCTGTGCTTTTTCCGCCTTGTCCTGGCTAAATTGCATCAGTTGCAAAAGTTGGCTTAATTGGGCTTCCATTTTGCTGCTTTGAGATCGCGTCAAAGGCATCCACACTATACACTTAAATTTATTTATCTGACCGTCGTTTTATCGGCACTTGTTAACAATTTATTTATTTAATGTTTGTTCAATAATTTTCTTATAGCCCCCGGTACAAAACCCCACACCTGACACCACTGTTACGTTCTTAACGTTCGGGCTATTTAAAATTATACGACAAACATGGGTTCAAACATTTATTTAGAACAATAAATTATTACGATTATTGTTATTTACAAGCACACGAGAATTATCAAGCAGATTACAAATTAATACAGGCACTAACGAATTATCGATACATTTATTTATTTATATCACTCTTAAACACTAACGAGTATATATTTATTTATTTCTATTATTTATGTTCACGCGCTTTATTTATCTGGGAGCTCGCCGCTCTGATGCTGAATTCGAACTGAACTGTCGAAGAATTATTTGAGAACTGCCTTGCGGGTGAACTCCGCCAGCTTATATATCGCGCCAGTAAATTCTTCCAGAAGCCTCCAGTTAATCTCGGAAACGGTGACGTGTCGCGTCAGGGCCGCTCTAGCATCGACTGGAAAATGAGTCATTCGCGTACACCTGCGTTCAAGGCCGCCCGTCGGCGGCCTATGATTCACGCGCCGGCATCCGTCTCTGGAATTTCTAGTATAATCGAGGCATCGGGGCAAATAACCGTCAGCCGAATCGTTACATAACTTTGTCCAATCTTCGCCTCGGAGATGGTTGCAGGTGACGCCGATGGCTTTATCAACTTGAAGTCGCTTCCCTGGCAGCAAATGTTGTTCTGAGATGCTCGTACACACCTCCATGGCCTGTTGGACTGAATACCCCTGACTTCCGCAGCTCGAATGGTCCGGTGTCGACGTTCGGACATTCCAGGTGCTCATTACCTTTTCCCAGCTGAAGTTGGTTTGCACAATTTATAATTTTTATACTGGGAAAACCTTCACAAACATTCCCACAGATGCCTGGTGACTCGTTGAACAAAATCGTATACATTTTAAACTTGGTAACTAATTTTTATTATATTAAAATATAGAATTTTCTGGAGCACTATTTGGCCAACTTGTCAATTACCGGAACTAATTTTTTATTGTTAACCAAACAGCACCGCGTTGCTTAGTAACCGCAATCTGAATTTGTTTAAAGGAAACAAGTATTAGTTACAATTTTACAAAAAGGAATACCGTTTTATAACATGTTTGTTGCTTAAATCTAAAATTGTCTTTATTTCTTATACACAAAAATTGTTCTTTTCCGTCACATACAACCGTTTTATTCACTACTCTGCTATATACTTAGTTTTAGAATGCACCGGCACTTGCGTCCAATTTTAAACAAGTTACTGTTTACTCTTCTATTCAGTTGCCCTCGTTATGTATTGCTCTTTGCAAATTTTATCTTATCTTGCTTCGATTTCCATCTACCTTTCAGCTTGCTTGCTTTTCACTAGCCTGTATGTTTATTACTAACTCTACGCTCATATTCATTATGCACATAATCAACTTTTTGTATGATTTACTTTCATTTGGTCCGGCTTCAAATATGCTGAAACCTATCAATTTAATTATATTATATTAGCCATATTAAATTTTTCTTTTACTCAAAGTTCAAATTCAATCCTTCTGAAATCTGCTTTGCTTATGCTTGCTTTTATCCCTCTAATTATACTTCTTGCTTCTCATTACTAATGCATTTAATAACTTCAACTATTGTTTAGATTGCAATTAAATAAAATATTTCAACTCTGTGCTTTAATTGACTTTGTTCAATATTTCTCTCTGCATACAGAGCTAAATTGTGAGCTTTAAACCATCTCAATATATTGTGTGGGTAGGTATAGCAAAACAAATTCAAAATGGTCCAATAATAATATAGAGTTTCGAATAAAACTATCGTGTGAAAATATAAAGGTAAATGTACATGTCATACAACATAAATAAACAACGTAATAGTAATTTTAGGTTGTATAGTTTTAGAAGTACAGCAAGTAAGACTTACTTAGTAGGTTATACGCGCAACGGTATCTTATTTAAGACCAATTCGCATTTTTATTTGTGGTATTTAGAAATGTATTTGTAACTTTCAGTTTCCCCGAAGTCAGCCGAAGTCATTTAAGTGACACATACTTCGTGAAAGTTGTAGTCAGCTTTTAATTGATGAAATAGGGAAATTGCATTTCCAACCATACGACTTTTTCTGTAGCTGGCAAATCAAATTTTATTCAAAACGCTCTCATAAAGTTGTAAATATGATTTGCTACATAACTTAAGAATATTTTAGTGGGATTTTAATATTCATGTTTAAATTTGATAATACCGTTATCACATCATCACAGGTACCCTAAAGTAGCAATTCCTACAACTGATATCCTGTGGTTCCCGGCTTTCCTGGGAACGACCTTTTAATATTTGTAATGCAAAACCCTACTGGAACAATGGGAAACTTACTCAATCTAAGTCCCAGCTACAGGAGTTTAACAGAATCCTCAATTAATACTGAACAAGCTGCCAATCCATCCTACACAACTGTTACAAAAATTGCCCCTGCAATAAGTTACCTCGCAAAGGTCATGTAATAGTTTTGGAAGCAATAAATGGCATACAGCATAAAGGTTACATTTACATTTGAAAACTAGTGCAACTAAAAATATTCAATCGGCCTCAAGATTATCAAATGGGTGCATTTGAGTTTATCTGAATTCTAAAGAACTTGCAGCTGATTGATTTTATAAATAGTCATCGTATATTAAAAATGTTAGATAGAAATACTACAAGATACAGAAAGCTAATAACCTTAACTAAACAATTAATCATCTCTATTATTTGCCCATCAATAGCTCGCGAATACTTGGAAAATCTGCTCAGATATAAGAAATCAAACTAGTTTCACCAATGTACTTTATAAGAGCAGAGTTATCTGATGCAGAATACTGCCACATTCTGGGCTTCCGCAAGTTTGTTTATATAATACCACACAAGACCAAAACAACGAAACCTCTGCTATGGAGCAAAGTCAAAATCAAGTACACACGCAGGTAGAGGCAGTCGCTACTAATATCCCCATTAAGAGAAAAAGACCGGAGAAAACAATGATGGAAGAAAAAAATCAATTAACCTGTAAATATATGTTACAACCTATTCAGCAAAAGCTACTGAATGAACCCACTCAGTATAAGTTTAATTACGAGGATTTCAATTTTTTTTTGATAAGGTGAGTAAATCTGACAATCATTTGGAAACCGCTAAAACATTTTGAGATGACATCGACGATATTGTACCCTAAAGGATTTATATAGTCTTTTTAGACACCGAACGGCAAACTACAGGTTTACTAGAATTATATCAAACATTAGAAAGATACAATATGAAGAAAATTTTCCTACGATTACATGACCAGCACATCGACCTCATGCAGAAAAAATCTTAACATTACAGACTAAGATAAATTATTAACATAATCAAATTAGCTTAGCAGTAATTCATTTACTTATATCTAATTACCAGTAGTAATACTATAAGTACTTCAATATTATCGGGTAATATGTAGATAACTTGTTGCACAATACTAAAGGAGTGTCAGTTTGACAAGTTAAATGTTACTGTATTCAATTTGATCATTTTTTTGAGTAAATTTCAATATTAGGGACAAATCAATACTTAATCGGCAGCTCCATTTCTTTGTATTAACTAGCTGAAAGGCGTCTCCATTAAAACAACATCAAGTTGACAAAAGTTATGTATTGCTCTGCCCGGTGAAGTTACTCTAATATAATCGATTTTGTATAATCGAAATTATATCAGATAACTTAACTAAATCCAGCCTTCTGACTCGCGTCATTGCCTAAAACAAGATATCGAGTCGAAACAGGAATGATTTGATAATCAAGATGACACGAGTGGCATTCGCCTAGATTATATCACTAGTCAATAAACAACGTTTGAACAGTTTATTTATAAATATTGAAAGTAAAGTTAGTGTGGTTGCTATGACGATTGTACTTTCAGCAGATAACGCGATGTTTGTGAAGGTATTTGACTATTAGTCTAGAAGGTATATGATTATTACTGTTGCTATGTACTGTAATGATAGCTCTATTAAAAAGCTTTAGTAATAATATAGATAAATAACACCACAATTACATTAATAGTTTCAATAAGAATTCTTGTGTAATCTCAGGGCTTATTAAAATGATGTTTTAATCATTTACTGTGCAAAATTAATCATTATCGCCTTTCTTATTTTATTTATTGGCGATTTGTTTAAATAATTTGCTCCGGATTGCATGATAAAACTCTTGAATCTGCGGGGTTGGATTTTTACACTCACTATTACAATTACTGTTGAGTAGGACTTATTAACAGGTATGACAAATGACCGACATTCTTGCAAATGACAGTTTAACGTCCAATATTGACAACTCAAAACAGATCTGGTTCGCTCATTCAAAAATAGTGTAATTGAATTGAAACCACCAGCAATTGAAAAAAAAAAGCCTCAATGCATCTAATTATGACGTAATCTGTTGCTAACCTGTTTTTTGTTTCAGTGAAGTAAAAGGACGCGCCTGCAACTATTCGACTTCCTGCAAAAACGCTCCAAACCTCTGGTCTTAATCACAACATCAAAGGACGCCACCTCGATGAAAACGCTCTGGAACTGATCTGGGAACTGGAACCTGCTTCTACACCTCGTAGAACCTCTATTCTCTATTCAACCCAAAGTTAGTGGGCCATCTGCAACTGCTTTCTTTTGAAATTTGTCTTCAAAGTGTAGCTTCGCAGGCGGGACACGTTTTCTAAGGACGCCACGGCGATTATAAACCTCGTGATGGCTTTCTGCTCCAAAATTCTCGACGTAGGGCTCAATAAATGACTCCCCTATACGACTTATATAAAATTTCAGCTGGCCGATGCCTCAAACTGCTCCAAAAGTGCCCTCGATGTTGGACAAAAATGGTCAATTTTTGCAGCTCAAATTCCTCTTTACTTTACCACGATGAAAATTACACACAAAGATGCTCTGCGGACTCGTTATTAGATGAAAACACACTCTGGACAAGCAGAAATACTTTTATATTACGAAAAATACAACTTTCTAGGATCGCTAGTTACACACAGCAATAAATGTTTCAAGGCTTGGGTAGTCAATAATAACAATAGAATATCTGGTATCTTAGCAACTAATTTTACAATTGTTTTGAATGTAAGTTTTGATACATTGTTATTACTTAGGAACTAAACTGTCTTTCGAATAATATCAAATAGTACCACTCTATAACTTTAACTCTGCTTTTAGTCATTTCAGTTTGTAAATGCCCTGTTTCACAAGTTTATAATTAGCACTACACAACTGTCTCTATCCTTTATCATGCCCTTTTAAATTCTATTCTTCCTTGCACTACATCTAAACCCTTAGCTGCCTTGCCGATTGATGGCTTCATAGACCTTAACTCTTAACGTTTCAAATCAATTTTGTAACGCCACAAAATATCTCTGCATCATGTTAAATTCACCGTATTGTATTGACGTTACCAAATCAAATCTGTCATTCACTTAAGTTAATGTGCGTTTGCCATTACGAACATCAATTATGAATAAAACGTTAAACGTAGCCCCTTCGATATTGTTTAATCTAATGCCAACCTCTATCAATTCAATTGTAGTTACTGCTAATCGTATCTTGTGCATTCATTAGTGTGTTATACTGACTTTATCTTGCAATAAACAAAATTTCAATTCTGTGCCTATTTGAATTATTATTTCACTTTTATGCCTTAGTTAGGCAACCAGAATATCTGTAGGCATTAAACCATTGCAGTACATTGTCAAAACTTAGTACATGCGTAACCATGCATTTTTAGCGTTTTTCATTGGTTGATGTTATAGGGAGTGGTATAATCAGTAGTAATACTATAAGTACTTCGATATTATCGGGTTATGTGTAGATAACTTGTTGCACCATAATAAAAGAGTGTCAGTTTGACGGGTTAAATAATCCGAAAGCGGAGCGGGAGGATTATTCTATCAAACTGACACGATTTGTTTTTGCACAGGAAGTTTAAGACGTATAACCCGAAAATGTTCGAAGTAGGCATTGTAATCAATTTTATTATTTTCTGAGTTAATTTAGGAATCTATGAATATTTTATTGGCAGTTCGATTTGTTTGTATTAACCCAACTGAAAGTCATCTCCATGGAAATAATATCATTGGTTGTAATCGCTACGGAAAAATAATGAATCTAATATATTATGTTTCGGAGGCAATAGAAGTTTTAAATACTTATAGTAAATATCCACAACACAGTCAAAATGCTAGTGGTGGACTAACTATCTATGTTAAACACGATGTCCGTTCACAAAATATTCCCATAAACACAACCTTAGAAGCAATATCAGTACAAGTGTTTCTACTGAAAATAAATAACAATTTGCAACTTCTACCTGCCACAGATATTGCATTTGAAATAAACTGGTTAGAAGATCTACCAGCACAGCTGTCTGAATTCTGCATTTTAGTTGGCGATTTTAACACCCACAAACTATCTGAGAGTTTAAAAGTACTGATCAAACGAAGAGAATCCTTGAGAAAATGCTGCATATAGACACGATTTTCTTACGAAGCGATCGTAGTTAGACTCATTGGTGTAGCATATCCAATAGTTTCTCAGCTATCAATTTATTCATACGCCATCCAAAGGTTTAAACCAGATCTTCAGTGGGAAGTAAAAAAGAACCTACATGAAATTGACCAGTTACCAGTAGTTATAAATACTGCACAGACGCCTAACTTTGTTACTTATACTGAGAAATGGAACATGGAAATAGCAAACTGGAAAAATGTCGAAGAACGGCTTAACATTTTCTAAAAACACTAGCAACGATATATTATCAACAAATGATATCGCAGCTTTGATAATGAACGCCATAAATGTGTCTATAGCTGTTAAACGGACATAAATTCTTCAGGGAAGAAGGTACCATGGTGGAATAATGCTTGTAAGGTAGCTATTAGAAATAGAAAAGACTTTTAACAGGTATCGAGGAACGGATATAGACAACCTAATACAATTAAAAAAATTAAGATCCATAGCAACGATAAGCATCAGAAATAGCACACGAGAATGCTGGAAACGTTACATAGATTCCATACCCGTTTCAACAACCAATAAGCGAAACATGGAAGAAAATTTCAAAAATCGCTGTAACAGAAATTAGCTTAATGCAGTAAACATTGGTAATAGCATAACTACCGAACACAGCCAAATAGTAAATCACTTGTGTGACACGCTCGCTAACATTTCAGCATAATCAAATTACAAAAATAGAATATTAACAGGAACTCGACGATACTTTTATCCCACCTGGCAGCAACGAAATATACAACAT
Organism: Agriotes lineatus; assembly: GCA_940337035.1. Classification (NCBI taxonomy): domain Eukaryota; kingdom Metazoa; phylum Arthropoda; class Insecta; order Coleoptera; family Elateridae; genus Agriotes; species Agriotes lineatus. Next base: position 188,387 of record CALNHX010001419.1, read on the forward strand.
AGAATTTAGCATGCAGGAATTGGTTCATGCTAGAAGTCTTTCAGTTTGTAAAATACACCGCGTCATAGATGCGCAGAATGCTAGAAACGTCCGTACGAGTCCATTACGTTCAACAAGGTGATTTCCGTTGTTATATTCAGTTCATTGCCGTTTGTCGTGTCATTTTGTTTTCTCGTGTGTTTATCAAAGCTTAACTCTACTTTTTACTTCTTTTCGCTTTTTAAAACAGTACTTTTCAGAACTAAACACGTAGGATTGGGATTATTTTCATGTAAGTAAACATTTTCGTTTACAGTATGAATTTGAGGTTACGATTACCGTACACGTCTCGTATAAAATACCCTAAAAATAACTATTGCTACGCCACTGATACCGGCTATTGGCGCATAACTGTAGCTACGCCTATGTACTTCTTGTTATGACGCCACTCTAGTGCCCGGTGCAACGACAGCAGTCCTCTGACCCGATACAGTCTATTACAAAATGATACAACAGTTGCCTAATTCATCCAAAGTCATTTTGTTGAACTTCTAGAACCATATAAGGGTATCTAACCGATTTTCTCATTCCTGGTAAACCTCCAAAACCATCACATGGTTGAAACATGGTACAAATGAGCTTCATTTCGAAAGCTACCGTCCTATTTCCCTAACAAGAACCATATCTAAAATACTAGAACGCATTGTAAGCAACCGTTTACCGTGGTACATCGAATCGCAGCATTGTGTATCACCCTTCGGGAGCGGATCCCAACAAGCTGGTGCAACCTCAGATATTTAATATTGAACTTTTGGAAGTCTATATAAAGAATGGATTAGTTACTAAAGAAGACATTGTTCCAACATTCTTGAACATTTGCAAGGCCTATGACACTGAATGTCCAAAAAGGTTGTTCTAACTATTATTGATTGGGAAGTACAGGAGAAATACTCCTCCTTTTATTAAAATTTCTTACAAATGGAGAGTTTTTTGTGAGGCTATGTAGTATAGACTATAATAAAATAACAAGTAAATGACATTCCTCAGAGGTCCGTGCTTACTGTACATTTATTTATCATGCTATAAACGACATCACCACCAATTCAACAATTCCTGTGAGATGTCTCCCGTATGCAGATGATTCAGTCCTATACCGTACAGACCAAAACATTAGCAACAGCTGGCACTGAACCATTTACAGAGGCAGAGTGAACTGAACGCCTTCAATTTTCTACCCAGAAAACAGGATACCTTCGATTTTCAAATAAGCGAGCACAAAAGGGTTGCGTTAGCTAGGAATTAGTTTTGAGAGAAAGTTACATGGGGTATCGCATATTTAAGATCTTAAACACAGAAAATCATTGGATCTTATGAAGACAGTTTAATGCTATAACTGAGATGGAAATCAGGATGTTCTTCTGAAGATGCCCAATGCCTTGATCAGCTCCAAACTCGAATACTGTAGTTGTATTATCGGTTGTGCAATCCCGAATTTACCTAAAACCCTAAATACAGTACTGAGCATCTACACTTCTACAGTATTACCGGCCACCCTCCTCCCGACATAAGAAGAGACCAACAACTATATTAAGCTATGTTACATCATTTTTGGCAAATAAGGACCATTTAAGCTACCAAATAACGACCAATCCAAAATACCAGGATGCTTACAATAAAAAACCTAAATTTATTACCCCTTTTGATATCCTTCACAAGAAATCCGTAGATACATCAAACAAAACCTGAATCTTTATTCATACCAACGGTTAACAACTTCCGATATATATTTGTATCTAACCAAATTCCCCAAACACAGCAAACCTAGAATTCAGTATAAGATATTGTCAGCTGAGATACTGTCAGGATTTACCGATTACCTTCCAATATACGCAGATGGATCAAAAATAGATACTGGTATTAGAGGTGCAATTGTGTGTGCTATCGACAAAAAAACTTTAAACTTAGAAACTACTCGCCAGTGTTTAGTGCGGAACTATATGAGATGAACACGGCACTATATTTTATACAATTTTATAAAAAATTATATCCCTGAAAGAACTATATTCTACTACTAATCCATACGTACAAAAAATACACGATGCAAGAGATACAATCCAAAAAATATGTAAAGCGTTTCTGGATAACTTCACGCATAGGCATAATTGGAAATCACATGGCAGATACAAAAGCCAAAGAAACTACTATAAACACAGTACTAGATGATCCGACATCTAGTGCCCCAGATATAAAACGCATAAATAAATACGATCTTCACCTTAACTCGAACAACTATTGGATCTCGAGAACGGATAATATACTACGGCTGATTAAAAACACCACCCAGGCCTGATCCTCCCTATACCTGAGCCGAAACTGGAAGTGGGTCGGTTATGTTCATATGAGAATTACTCACGACTACTTAACTATTTCACATATCATCCTATATTGTAGCAATTATTGAATAGAAAAAAATGCAGTTCAACTTATCCGAGAGTTCAAAGTAATATTGGTAATAGACAATAATGAAATACGAAAACTAACTGTATTCTTAAACGCAAGTAGCATAGGAGACAAGCTGTAAACTTTCATTAGGTCCAAAAACCTTAATTGTTGAGGCACAATAAAACTAAATAAAAAAATATTTATTTACATTGCATAATAATGTATACACACTCCGAAGACACCCATTGGTTAACTGCGATAATAAAACTTTTTAATTTTTTCATAACACAGCCATGTTGGACTTCAAAGCTAGTGTTTGCTTAACGTCGTTTATTATGTTATTTTAATAATAGCTAAGAACCCAGCTATTGCAATTCAATAGTTCACAAACGCAATAAATGTATGAAGATGCAATTCAAGTACAAGTGGGTTACGCGTACCGCCTAAAATTTGTTCTTGAAGTTTTCTCATTAAATTCCCTGTCACTTTTAACTGCAAATTACGGACGTGTGCGAGAAAATCTGTTAAGGTTTTAGAAATTAAAGACTCGGGTGTAACTTCACATTTGTTGTGCAAGTTTATTAATAATGGAACATGTCCGTATTAGATGGATGCTTACAAGAGACTGCTTAAAAACTACCTAGAATCTAGTACATATCGGCGGTTTATGAGGCTAACCATAAATCCAGCAACCCAAACATTTGGCACACAGCAGCGAGTGGAAAACCCATATATATAATACACATATATTGCTGGTAGGGCCTGGAAACTTCAGAAAACATTACGGCGCCGACATAGTTTCACTTAGAGTATAACGCGTCTCGTGCGCATGCGTGAGAAGTCGAACTCCGCCTTTAGAAGCGAATTTTAAACTTGACCACTTCCCCATTGGGCGGTCGACGCCGCCGCGCTTGCGCACAGCTCACCGTATACAATAAGGAGTTGGTTGTGTGTCTCACTTCATCGGTAAGTTTCCCACTCATAGCCGCTAGCAATATAGTAAGTATTAGATATATGGGAAAACCCCGTCACCAACCCAAGGTTGAGTTTTCTTACAATTAGCGGCATAATAAAAGCGAAAGATTTCAAACATCAACAAAATCATTGTAGCAGCAAACGCTTAATTTTTCCTGAATACACATTATTGTAGACAAGATAATGGCCGCCATTTTTGTACTCGTATATTACAGAGATGTGAATGAAAACTAAGTACTTAGTGTGTGTATAACGTTTTAAATTTGATATTATTACTGCAACGTTGTTTTCATTAGAAGGACAACGAGAGCTGCTGTAGTAGGCTATCCTTGGATACACTGTGTGATATATATTCAAAAACAAACACAACTGAGAAATGTTACAGGCTTTCTCAAGCTGCTAACCTGGGCTAACGAAAATTAAATAAACTGTCAACCAACTTGACAAACCAGGAAAAACGAGAAAGCTCCACTAAGGTGACAAATTTCTGCACTTAACCTGTTTCTGATCTTCAAATATATTATTAAAACGAATTTTTAACGATGCTTCTTGTTTAACCATAAAAACTGCAATATATAATAAGCGTACCTTAGAAAATGTATTAATTCAACCGATACGCTACTGGACCATGAAAAGGCAATGAGCGAAAGCAAAATATACTTGTTGAAAGAGGCAACACATAAGTCTCCTTCAAATTTCATAGTTTCGATCCACTGATAAATGACCGCAAGATTTATTTGCCCATTTTTGTGTTCTCTGAGCAGATACGATAGCTACATTGTAAGATTTACAGTAGGTATAATGTTTATATAAATGAACGTGAACTAGTTTATAGTTACAGGATTCGCCAATTTATTTCACTTTTATGGTATTTCTCCGTTGAATTTGCTTTTATGCGTCGAACTGGTTTTGCTTTAAAGTAGTTTAAAATGTCACAAGGCACCTGTTGCTAACCTTTGTTATTGGAATGTATTAGGAATTGAAAACATCTGAAAAGATATACCGATTCAGTTCTATCAACTAAAACTGTTTTATTTCAAGCTATGTCGAAATTCAGATACCTCAATTTCTTTTGGCCAATATAGATTGTATGACATTTGTTTATTATAATAATTGCAATTTTATGAGTTGCTGATATACGAGGACTTGTCTATTGACTGTGATAATGTCATACCGAGTAGGCAGAGACGTTAGTTAAAGTGTTTATACCTCAAATCAGATAGTTAACGTTCCTGGTAATGGTCATACAACTTATAGATTGGATGATGTGCAATATCTTACCATTAGAATAAAGAATAGTGCAATATTAGTGTCAGCTAATTAGTAATATAAACATGATTTTTTAAATGTTATTCCAAGCTTCTGATGGCAACTAAGTACAGCCAATAAATTTTTGAATAAAATTTTCTCATTTGGTGAAAACAATTTTATAATATCATTGAAATTTTATAATGCACAGCCTAAAGTATTGAAACTCGGCTACAAATCATTGCTCTTTAGAGTTTTCCTCTATTCCTTTTATTGAATTCCTATCGTTTTTTAATATTGTACCACCATTATTAGATAATGAAGGCAGCAACATTAATTTGATTTATGGAGATAACAATCGTTACCATGCAGCTGAGAGTGCAGTCAACAAGCAGCATTCCATAACATACCTTGGGCGATGTTGCAACCAATTATGCAAGAGAGGTTTCGATTTGCATATTTGCATCTGAGAAATGCGCATGCATTTGGGTCTGATATAATCAACCCCTGTATTCGTTTAAGCAGTTTAGGATATTTTAATTTATTTATATCTTCTTTTCTTCTAAAATACATTGCTGAATTTACTTCGAATGGTTCGAATTCGGAACAAAAAGGGATGCCGCTGCACTATACATCAAAAATAAAATTTTCACATATAATCTCATAAGAGCATTAATTCTTTCCGGAAATTTTTTTGAGTGCGGTCCAAGAACGTCGTATTAATTTGTCCGAGCGGGACGCGAGGGCAAATTACGACGTTGTTGAATGCACGAAAAATAATTTCCGGATATGAATTAATGCTCGAATGGAGATTCGGTAAGAAATCGTAACGACACAAACCCTAAAAAGAAGTAATTTCTACCTGGAAAAAATTTCCAAGAAATTTTGTTGTTGTCTTGGATACGGCTCGTGAACTAATTTTTCTATTGGTCATTAATGAGTGTCGTACGATTTTCCGTAAAATTTTCCGAAAATTAATTTGTGTTTTACTTTATTTTAACATCAGCTGTTAGGCCAATTATAGGAGTCACTGTACATTTTATGAGGACTTCCAACCCCACTAACGACTGTCATGACCACGAGGTGCCGGGAGAAGCAGCCATGGAACTCCCATCCAAGTTCTGACCATAGAGAGGGTTGCTTAACTCTGCTGTTCGAACGTGGACGCTTGTTCAGATGCAGTAAATGCATTTTTATTTGCAGTTTCAATTTATTTTCCAAGTGTGGCAAAAATTAAATGTAAAGGAAGAAACCTGCATAAAGCTGTCCTAAGAGAATTCTAAAGTTTTTTTTCCAATTACGACTTTTGACATTTTTACACATTCAATTTCATGAAAGAAATCAAAAGCCCCACTAGGGTAGCTAGCCGCAATTTGGTCTAGAACTTCAACGAATGTTCTCTGCTTCCGTGCAAAGCTTATACTCGTGGAAATATATTTGATGCGTTTTAAAATATAAGTTAAGGAGACAAAAGCTACGATAAGATAATAGAAATTCAGGCTTGTGTGTGGCATCTTATTCTTAAGAACATGAAGAATACGCAGGGTTCGTCGGGAATGGATAGCTAGTGCTTTGTAGAATTTTCCCCGTTTTAAAAAATGGCCATTGTAAGTTTTGATGATAAAGCATTATATCAACGCTAATTTAGATGATAAATTTGGCTGGAGTTCGCGACCAGCAACAACTCGGCTGGAAAGGAGAGCGTAAAGAAGGTTTTCATCTCAATTTTATCAGGGGGAGCTAGGGACTGACTTAGAAAAACGCCTAAACGCGAAGTAATAATTCTTTTAGGAACCGTTTCGATATATAACAACACTTCGATAATCTTAATTATGTAATAAATCTAGAAGTTTGACAAGCCGGGCTTGTGTTCAGTCCCAATCACACATCTCCAATAAATCAGCAGCCGAGAGACGGATGATCTCGCTGCGTCCTAATTCGGCGGTTTTGATGAGCTTCCGATATGCTCTCTAAACCTTTCATAAATTATCATCTACACAGTAAGCGCATCTGCCAGCCGCATTCTCAGTCATCATTTCATTGCTAGTGCATCCATCAACAAGTCCATACTTCCGACCCAGCAAATTGCCAATTTATTATCGCCGCTTAAATGGATTTAAAAATGAATTTTTAATAAAAATTTAATCTGGATTTACTGCCTTCTATACTCTCATATTAACGCCACCAGTATGAGAGCTCACGAGAGCTCTAGTTTGATGCACTCCCTGTGCAATTCCATTTTACCTACGAGTAAATGAAAATACCGCTAGAATGCACATTGTATTAAAAGCCCTCACCTGCAATATTCCGCTGAACTGACAGATTATGTTAGATTATGAGAGATACTAAAACCCCACCTACCGTCGTGGATGTAACATAGTGCACGTCAAAACTTTATTGGAACAAACGTTTATTAACAGGCGCTGAAATATGCACTTTGAATTTTATTGCTCAATGAAACTAGTCATTCGAATACAGCAGTGTTTTAATGAACCAGTTCGGTCCCGCCGTTCTCCCGTAATAATGACGACAGATTCTTTTACTGAAACCATGCGTTTATACAAGCTGCTAATACACCTAGCTAATTAAAAGTGGTATAATACATTGCCGTAGTACATAATACATTACAGCAGTGGTTACTGATTCATAGAAGTTTAACTAATAAAAAAAATGTGTTGACCCGCTTTCATTAAAGTAACACTATACTTTTAAAAGAGAATCACAGTATTTCAATTACAATAGGTATAATAAGGTATAAAATTCTGTTTTCAAAATGTTCCAGTTACGATGAAGTAGAAAATGTAGCTGCACCACGTATATGTAGGATCATTGACGCAAATTTAAAGATAATAGTCAAACTTTATGACGAAAAGAACAATATAAAAAACCGCCATGCAAGCTTTGCGAAGATTGGGATGAAACTTCTATTCTAGCACAAGGAAGTGAGAAACTTAAAAATTAATGTGGGAAAGAAGAACCAACACCCGAAATGCTTAGAAATACCGCTACAGATATATCCCTAGTCGGTTTTAAAGATTTAAAAATGTACATCTAAGTCCTCTAAGACTTTCTATTTCGACTGTCAGAAAAACAAAGCATTGATCATTAATCAAAATAGAAGAAAAACTATAATAATGGAGGAACATGTGCCAATGATAGTGGAGACCAAACTAAATATTTTCGCTAGTTTATTGCCACTGAATCTACTGTAGATATTGCATACAAGGTGTTGAACTTTCTAGAGGGATTTTGGATACATTTAAAAAAAATTAAACATTATCCATTGCGAATGCGAAGTAAATGATGAATTATTGTCCTACAGAAAACAGGATTCGAAGACCATTACAGTGGTTCATTTACCAACTCCATGCAGGTGAGTTATCTTTCAAACATCAGCGCCAAAAACTTGACGGAACAATAATTGGAAAATTGTTGAAAGGCGTAGTGTTTAAGATTATGTACACAACTTATGTGTATGGGAACAACTGTGGAGATACTGACTCCACACCTAGATGGTCACATAATCCGGATAAAAAAAATAGACGAGGGAAGTAAAAAGTGGAGTGGTCCGACAAGGGGATTAATATACACGGAAAAAGCTTAACCATTTACCGTAAGCTGAAGACATCGTTCTACTATCAAAAAACAAACAAATGCTATATACATAAAAGTCAGAATCTAAAAAAGTGGGTCTGTAAGTGCACCTTAGTAGAACCAAAATGATGAACAAAGACGACAAAATTATACAAGGTAAGAACAACATACTAGAAAATGTACAAAGTTTGTATATCTGGTGCAAGAACTGACTGGTGAAAGAGAATCACACTAAAGAAATAAAATGAAGAGTCAAACAATCGTCGATCGCTTTTGGAATGTCAAGCTTTCTAATGAAAAACAAAAACATTCCACTGTATCCAAGAGCAAAGATATTTAAAACATGTGGTATGCGACGGAAAATTGGACAATGTTCTGTGTAATTTTTGGTTTGTCTTATATCCCTCCGAATAGATTTTGACGCTTCCTTACAATGGAGTTTATTTTTCGTTTATCAGTATTTTTATTACTCGCAGGTCTTCTTTCTTCCATTTTTGATTCTGTTTCTTTACTAATTTTGGTTTCTGTCTTATTTTTATTGACAAAATTCCTGTGTTTTCTTAATAGTATCGACAGATTAAGTTTTTGTTTTGTGGTAGTTTTAAAATTTCTAATTTGCAAGACAGGAGTTTGTTGTTTTCTTTAATCTAATTACAAGATTGGTTGGTGCTTATGCCTGCTGAACCACTGCGGTTAGCACATATTAATATTAGATCTCTTGTACCTAAGTTTTATATGCTTCGTGATTTTTTAGACGAGTCTGCTATTGATGTATTGGCTATCAGCGAAACTTGGTTAAATAATAACATAAGTAGCGATCTCATACGTATATCTGGTTATGATCTTATTCGGAGCGATCGTGTGGAGAGAGCAGGTGGTGTCTGCATCTACTTAAAAAATAATTTTAATTATTCAATTGCCAGTACAGGTACTCCTAATATCGAGGGAGTATGGTTAACTATAAAGTTAAACAAATTAATTTTGGGAGTTGGTGCTGTATATAAACCTCCCAATCAGAATTCTAAACTGTTCTGTGATGAGTTTGAGCAAGTATGTACTCAGTTGTCTTTTGTTTCAGATAACCTCGTCTGCCTTGGGGACGTTAATATAAATTTATTAGAACCTACCACACCTGATTCCATATATTATAAACAGATGCTTGAGAGCTTAGGTCTTACACAAATAATTACTGGGCCAACTCGGCTTGGAATGTCGCTTTTGGATCACATTATGATTTTGGACGTGGATATGGTTTTGGAATGTGGTACTAGTGAGCCTATGTTTGCGGACCATGATGCGGTGTATTGTAGGTTGCTTTTAAAAACAGTTCAAGATCTACCGTCTATGAAAATGATTAGAAGTTTCAAAAATTTTAATCTTGACTCCTTTTTAACAGATGTTCAACAAGTAGCATGGCAAAATATCTTCTACATTGACGAAATAGATCAAAAAATTGCCTATTTAAATTACAACATCTTGCATATTATTGATAAACATGCTCCTGTAAAAATAATTAAATGTAACAATAAAAAAAAATCACCATGGTTAACAGATAACACTAAATTGTTAATGCAACTTAGAGACAAAGCTTATAGGAATTTTAAGAAAACGAAATCATCAAGTCATTGGAATTACTATAAATCGCTGCGTAATCTAACTAATAAAACTGTTAAACTAGAAAAAAAGGCTTATCTCGAGCATAAACTAAGTAATAGTGATTATAAGAGTATGTGGAACGAACTGAAAAAGTTAAACATAGCAACTCGCAATACGTGCCATGATTTACCGCTGCACCTACAACGGCCTGAGGAAATTAACGATTATTTTCTCAGTAGCATAAATACTAGTGTTAACAGTGTTAATAACGATATTGATAACTATTATGTTCACAATCAAAGCCCAAATAACTTTAAATTTTACTCAGTAGGTACTGAAATTGTATTAAAAATTATAGATGATATTAAAAGTAACGCATATGGCTGGGACGGTTTGAATATTAAAATTGTTAAACTTTTTTGTTCTAAAATTATTCCTTATATAACTCATATCATTAATACTTGTTTATCTACTAGTACTTTTCCAAAGCCGTGGAAAAAGGCCGTAGTTGTGCCCATTCCGAAGATATCTGCCCCGAAGGAATTTGGGGATTTGCGGCCAATTAGTATTCTCCCTGTCCTGTCAAAAATTTTAGAGAAAGTAATAAATTTTCAATTTCGTTCTTATTTGGCAGATAATAATATTTTATCAACACACCAATCTGGATTTAGACCTGGTTACAGCTGCACTACCGCCCTGCTCAATGTCACTGATGACTTAATGACAGCAACTGATCAAAATAAAATGTCTGTGTTAGTTCTTTTAGACTTCAGCAAAGCTTTTGATACCATCGATCACAACATTTTGTTAACAATTTTAAAAAATATTGGTCTCTCAGATAGTGCTGTTGCTTTATTTAGAGATTATTTGACAGGCAGGGAACAGAGCGTCAGGCTGCAGTTGGAGTCGTCAGCATACAGATCAGTAACTAGGGGCGTTCCACAAGGGTCTATCCTAGGTCCACTTTTATTTACAATCTATACACATGGTCTTTGTGATGTAATTAAAACTTGTTCACTGCATATGTATGCTGATGATACACAGCTGTACCACTCTTTTGAATACAACGATTGGCAGCAAGCCTTGAGCGAGGTCCAAGCCGATTTAAACGCCATTGCTACGACATCTTTAAATTACCATTTGATAATAAATCCTCTAAAATCTGTGATAATGATGTTTGGCAATAAACAGAGGGTGGAAGAATTAAGGTCTCAAGTACAGTTAAGCATCAATAACAAACTTATACCTATTCGGCCTGAAGCAAAAAATCTTGGTGTGATTCTAGATAATAGTTTTAGATATAATGCTCACATAACTCGATGTGTTAAACAAGCATACGCCTGTTTAAAATTACTTTATCCACATAGACAATACATTTCACCAAAAATTAAGGCATTGCTTTGCAACACTCTAGTTTTAAGCCATTTTCATTTTTGTTCTCAACTATATGGACCTTGCCTTACTAGGGAAGCTTCTGAGAAAATTCAACGAGTTCAAAATTCATGTATACGTCTTATCTACGGAATCCGGAAATTTGATCATGTTTCACACAAATTGTCAGATTTATCATGGCTAAATATGAAAAACAGAAGGTTGCTGAGTGCTGCTTGTCTTTATCATAGAATAATTACTGAAAAGTGCCCTCCTTACTTATATAATAAAATATCTTTTCGGGATGATGTACATACTTTAAATTTGCGATTCAAAGGTGGGATAACGCCGCCTCTTCATCGAACAGCTCTATATGAAGGATCATTTTCTTATAATATTTACAAGATCTACACTCTCATCCCACATTTCTTAAAGAATTATTCTGTAAAACAATTCAAAAATAAATTTCGAGAAGTTTTGCTGAATATGCAAACTGTATAGCTCCTCTTCTTTTAGTCGTTTAAATTTATCAAAATACATGAGATGGAAGAAAGCAATAAATTATCCTGTAGTTTTGCATGTGTTGCTTTTTATGTCGTAATGCGAAAAAATGTGTTTTTTCTAATATACAGGGGTCCAATGGAAGAACAGCTACTGCGCTGCAGTAACTGATTTGGGTCCCTGAGGTTTCCCCAAACAATTTTCTCATATATATATATATTTATATATATATGCAGGCCAAGCTCCTTCATGGGGTGTTAGTGCCTCACCATTATTATTATATATATTTATTTCTGTTATATTGTTATGTAATTGTGGAAACGAATAAAATTATTATTATTATTATTATTCAAATACTATTAAGTGGTTCGAATCATTTGGGCCATTTTTCAGTAAATTATGTTGAACAGCCTGATTAATGTGTACGTATAACGTATAAAACAGAAACATAACACAAGTGAAAACGTTAGCGGAAACTTAAATTGAATGTCTAAATAGGATATAATTCACGGACATGTAATTATATGCTCACATTTTTTTCAATTTATTAGAGTAAAATCTATAGCTAAGAGAAATGCGATGGTAAGTCAATAAGTACTTACAAAATCTAAGAGATGGCGCTAGTAGTACCGAAATAAGTTTGTTTCTGAAAAGTACCATCTGTGATTACACGGCTTATAGATTTTGAGCCATACCAATTTTTATTTTTACAATGGATAGAGGCAAACAACTTGTGTTATTTTCGAACAATGGAAAAAAGAGTTTCGTGCAGTGATTAAACACTTTAATTGTAAGGGCAAAACACAGAAATAAATCAAATCCAAGTTGGATGAAGTTCATGGCATATCCCCACCAGCATTAAAAACTGATTACAATTGGGTGAGTGTAAATGTGGTCGCACATCCACAAGTGATGAACATCGTTCGGGACGTCCAATTGAGGTGACTACGCCAGAAATTATTGACAAAATCCACGATATGGTCTTGAGTGATCGACGAGTCAAAATGCGGTAACTTGTTGAGGCCACAAGCATATCACATGGCTTAGTGGTTTAAATTTAGCGAGAAAAGTTGGGTATTGAAAAGGTATCGGCGAGATGGATACCACGTTTGCTCACAGTGGAGAATAAACGCAATCCTGTAGTTGATGCAATACCTAGTTTAGCACTTTCCCGTTGCAATTCTAACAAATTTCTGCGTCGTTATATACCCGTTGATGAGACATGGGAACCATCATACACTCCAGTGATAAAGGAACAGTCGAAGCAGTGGATTTATGTAGGCTTCCAAGAAGGCAAAGACGATGAAATAGGCCGGCAAGGTGATGGGCACGGATTTTTGTGATGTATGCACACGCACAGTCATCCACATTGACTACTTGGAAAAGGGACAAAAGATAAAAGAGAGTATTAAGCGTTGTTATTGGATCGGTTGAGAGACATCCATCAAGCAATGCGAAAATGCATGAATTACACTTCGAATCGGCGTATCCACCGTATTAACCAGATTTCATCCCAGAGACTTTTCCTGTTTACAAACATGAAGAAATTCCTCCCCGGAAATAGATTGACGGCTAACGAGGAGATCATCCCCGAAACACATACCTATTTTGAGGATCTTCTGGAATCTTACTTTTTGGATGGCTTGAAAAAGTTAAAGAAACGCTGATAGAAGTGAATCGAGCTAAAAGGAGACTATGTTGAGGTATAATAATAAATCAACCCAAATTTTTTTATTGTTTGGTAACGACTTATTGACCTGCCCTCGTATTATATATAGTAGTTTCCCTGCTGCCTTGGAAAATTAGACATACATTTTCTACGGTTGCATAAACATAATAACAATTATAATATCCGTACAGAATTTCAGCAGCACTAATTTTGTTAGTAAATTATAATAAACCCCAGCCATTTGCTACAGTGGATACCTCCCTAAGCAACTGGAAGTATTAAGTAGAAAGTTGAAACAAAGCGTAACATCTGTATTTTAATGCTAATAAAAACAAACTTTCGCCAAGGTTGAAATTAACTAGACATTGCGAGAATAAATAAATGTTCAGCGCAATTATCTTAATAAAAAAAATCAAATATAAACTCTCAAATTTATGAAAAGGAATAAATTATAGCTTGACTGAATGTTGATTTAAAAATTCGAGTCCGCTGCCAAGAATTGCTTCGGTTACCCCCAATTTCCTCCCAAACGAAAGCAGCTTGTAAACTTCAACTCATTAAAACTTCCATGCATATTTGTATGTTACGGGGCAGGTAGTATAAATCGCTGAAATTCCTTTGAATTTAATTAGCCGTTACATGTTTATTGAAAAAAGATACGCTAAAACTTGTTGTGGCCAACTTTGCTATTCTATCCTCCCCAAAGCCACAAAAAGTGGCATTCTAAATCAGAACATATTTACTCGGAGCTTATTAATTATTTCACGAGGCGTTAAGTGTCAGTATTTCAACAACGAGTTCTAATACTCGGAGCAGGTGCTGGATGAAGGTATAATTTAATTTTCTATACCCCATAAATTAATAACGAAAACACTCGATACTCAATCAAGCGTTTTGAATGGCGAGTGCCGAGTCCCCTTTTGTGCGAAATGGGCAATTTATTTCCGAAAGCCTGACCGAATTTACACAACACTTCACTCACGTTTTCGCATTAAGAAGGAAAGCAACTGAAAGACGCACCTACAAGTAGCGGCATTAAAAATTTACAACTATCTGATTGCCTCCACTCAGTTGAAGCAGAAGTAAACGAAACACCTTTCCAGGCTAAACTAGATTTATATAAATCTCGGTGAATGCGCTTATGAAAGCGATCTAGCGCCCTGAGCAGGGAATTTATTATTCCCTCTTTAGTAGCCCGTTAATTTTATTAGCGTTGAGAATGAAACTAGAGCCCGCTATAAAATATTTAATAGTAGATCTCGCAGAATTAAACTGAAATTTAAGAGGATATAGTATTTCATTCATGAAAAGGCTTTCTTTGTAATATTGGCTAAGCTACCTGGAAAATTTGCATTTTTATTGGAATTACTTCGTATTACCTGTGAAAGACTTGTGAATCATCATGGAAAACAGGCATTTTCTGGATATCCGGATAATTGCAAGTAATACGTGGAAGATTGTTAAATTAAGCCATGCGATATATAACAGAGGTACTCATTTGCACACCGTTTATTTCTAGGTAGATTTATAGCTGTCTTACGTCTCAGCTTAAGAATAAGAACTTTTACTTTCAAGTTTATATTCAGGAAATGTTACATTCTGTACGCGTTGCTTTAACTTCATTCTTAAAACAAACACGTATCTAGGTATATAGAATCAAAGCCTAGAATTTTCACTGTGTGTTCATCATGTAAATTTGAGGAAACTGAAAAAAATTGCTAAGACCTTTATAAAGTTTCCTTTTCTACGTCAACTCTTTAACGACGGTAGTACGTATATAAATGTTTACAAACTTTTCTGAAATGCACATAATTTTTGTTAGCCGTTTAGATACGTAGTGGAACAAAGCAGAATTATTGGGACGTGGTGATGTTAAAAAGTTTGCGGCGCAAACATTTTACAACAAGAATGGACAGATTTAACGCCGTCTTCTGTTTTGCCCAATATTGTAAAATGTTTAAAGAAGGTGTCCTGCGGTCATTACATTTTTTACGAAAGAAGGCGAGTGTCTTCCAGAAATAAAAAAAAAGATCATGGTTATATTCCGTTGGAATTCTCAGGAAATTCTGCTAGTGAGCTTTCAGATGACTTAGAGTCACTGGGGAATATTATGCTTCTTTGGTGTATTAATTGAAGCTTGAGATCCCAGTGAAACGCCGAGAAAAGCTGTCCCGGGGTGTGCGGTTATTGTGTGACAATGCGCCAGTGCACACTTCAGTTGCTGCGCAGGCGGCTATTCAATAATGCTATTTCTTCCAAGAGTCGAATCAATACATTCCCCATACAGCAAAGACTATGGCCACAGCGACAATTTTTGATTTTCAAAGTTGGAGTCGGATCTGCTTAGAAATTTTTGACAGGTTATGAAGAAATAACCTCTGCAGTTTTAGACCATTTCAAGGGTAACAATTCAGATTATTTTTTCAGTAGTATAAAAAAGTCAATTTGTCGTTCTAATAGTATACTATAATACTAGTGTATAAGTACGCCATTAAAGCAAGTGCGACAAGTTTAAAAGCACGACGCAAAGCGGAGTGCTTTTAACGTCGCTAGTGCTTTATTGGCACTTATACACGTGTATCATACGCTATTTTTTCTACGATTGTAACAGAAATATAAAAACTTAGTTCGGTAACACTTTTTCCGTAACATTGTGTTAGATATGCTAGGTTATGTTGACATTGAAATTTACGACAAAGCGTGTTTTAATATATGGCAACATGCAAATAAGACGTATTTCGGGAGCTAATATTAAGAGTGCTGCAACAAACGTTTTGACACTAGAAATTGTGCAAAAAGTAGAAAAAATATGTTGATATAAATGTTCTCAGGACATTTTTTAATTCTACGAATGTGCGAGTTTTTGGTAGTATTTCTGTTCAAAGATTCCGATTCCGTTTGTATATAGTTTTTCTGTCATATTTTTACGTTCAATATTGCATCGAATTGTGTGCAGGCAGCTAACGGTTCTTAATTTTAAGCAGCTGTAACGGCCGCTGTAATTTCCTGTAGGGCACTCGTTTCGGTAGCCTCGCCCATAATTATTTCCTTACCCTATTTAAAATCCTACCGAGTTAGAAGTTTCGGCAAGCTGGGTTGCCGACGGGGCCTTGTTCGCTTCGTGATTGGTTGCAGGTGGTTCCCCTGCACGCCGCGTTCCGCAGCGTGTCTGGCATGATACAGCGTGAATTATTATAGGAGAGCGATTCTGGCCGTGGCAGTACCAAGTTGTGTGTGTGTTTGTGCGACTCCTCTCGTTGACCGCTGTCCTGAAATCTCTAATGCCTGGAAGGCAATTTTCCGTGAAACAGCTGGGATCCAATCTTCAAGGACGGGCAAACGAAAGGTCTCCCTAGCATTATTTTTACCATGAGGGTCCCACATCAATCCTTGTGAGTCAGGGATCACGGAGTGTGCAACTCCCACGAATACAGCTGCGGCCTGCGGCTTCTCTGCGCGGAAGGCGAGCACCCCACACTAACGGTAATAACAGGCGAAGCTGCAACGCACAAGGTAACGTGTATAGAAATTAAAATAAATATTAGCCTTCCACTCTGGGCGCCTATGTAAAAACCATATTCGTGAATTCAGATAAAAGTTAGCCACCCACTCTGAGGGCGTACGTAAAAACCATATTCTTGAATTTAAATAAATGTTAGCCACCCACTCTGGGCGCGTGTGTAAAAAACCATATTTTTATATTAGGATAGCTGTTGGTGACCCATTCTGGGCTCACATCCAAATCCTTATTTTCGCATTAAGTTAAAGGTTAGCAACCCCAGCTGGGCCCATAGTACTAATCCCATATTTAATGTGTAGGCTGACAGACGTCGGCGCCTGTATATATACCTATCAATCCATGTGTTAGATCAATAGATCGGTTTGCTATATGTTTTCTTATGATGTGCCCCGTGCCTGTGCATGCTTATTTTCAGGGTGAGTTATTCACTGTGTAAAGATATATGTAAGGTGAAGCCTGGAAGCTCTTAAGTGTCGCAGCCAGGTCAGGGCGCTAGCCGCCGCAGTGCTGGGAGTCGTGAGGCTGTACACATGTATTCCACCCCGTTTGGCTTTCGGGGTTCTGACAAGCGTGGGTTCCAAGTCTGGATCCCGTGGCGCCCATTTATTTTGCAACACCCTGTATATATATATCGTCATGTTTGCCCCTATGGTGTACCGTTTCTAGGACCACGCTCCTCTCCCTGAACTTATCAAGCCGTGGTTGTTGGCCTGTTTTCGAGATTTCCAGGGCAAGCATTGGCATTTGCCGGACATGATAAAACAAGTGGCACTCTCGCAGCTTTAAGTGTCTTTAAAACCACTTGATACCGTAACAAAGCGATAATTTTTTTGTACCAATATCAACTAATAGGAAGGCTGAATTTAGTTAAATTTTCTTGTATAATTTCTATAATAGAAAATTGATTGTACTAGAGTAACTTCACTAGGCAACACACTAAACAGCGTTTGTCAACTTATATGTTGTTTTCAAGGAGGCAACATTCAGCTGGGCCGATACAACGAAATCGAGCTGTCAATAAAATAATCATTTGTTCCTGTTTTTTAAATTTACAAAAGAAACAAATCGAATACAATGCTTACCTCAAACATTTTCGATATAACCCTCAACTCTCAAACTTTCTGCACAGTGACAAATCGGGCAAGGTTGACAGAATAATCCTCCCGTTCTGCAGTCGGGTTGTTTCAACTGTCAAACTGTTTTGTTATCCTACTGAAACACAACGGAGGAAACTTTATCCTTTTATTCCCTCAACTGCATTGGGCCTCAGATAGCTTTTATGCGTGGGTCATGGCCTGCTGACTTATTCAAAGAAAATAGTCGAAAATAAACGTCGATTAGTTCTCATATATTACAAAGTAAAATATTGTTTTCAATAAAATATAACAAAATGTTTCATTTCTATACAATGTTCATAATATTCTTTTGGAACAACGGACAACCGAACGACTAGTAACGGCGGCAACCCCTCTGGCCAAGGAAACAGGTCGAGTTTAGCTCGTGCCATCTAGATGGCGTCGCTGGTCGGATTTGTCCTGGGAAGATTTCCAATATGGCCAACCGTTTAGTTCTGTGAAAAAAAAACAAAGATTAACGGTGTCAATAATGGTTATATTGTCTTGAAGCTAATTGATCGCTATTAGGTGATAGGAGTGCCTCTGTACTTATTATGCTACTATAATTTCGCAACGGGCGATTTCGGAGTTGTTTGCTTCGGCGGCCGATATATGGATTCGCGTCTTACATTGAAATACTGGGGGGCGCCAGGAAGTTTGATTATTCATGTATATTCAACTCCCCAGATTTGTAACATCCCCGGAGGGTTTCATAGCCCAGTCAACGAAGGAAATATAAAAAAAAATAAATCCTAAGATTTTAAAATTTGGTGAGGATGTTTATTTAGGCGTACTACTGAATATATAAAAAGTTCCGAAAAATTAAAGGTGAGCCGGCGCCGCCATCTTGGAAAGAAAGTACAGTTTTATAGTTTTTTGCAAATATCCTATGAAATATCAACTATATCAGAAAAACTGACATGTCAAAAATTATAGAGCATTAAATTTCCCACAAAAACGCTAAACTCATTTTTTTACCAGTGGAATAGTTTCTTCAAAAATGGGCAGCGAATGTTGCATGGATCGATAAATCGCTCTAAACGCGGGCAGTGGGATGACGCTATCGAAATTTCTGCTCCGAAATGTTTCGTATTTTCGATGGTGATAATTTTTATAGATCTGTAAAAAAAAGATTATTGAAAAATTTATTTAAAAAATAATTTATACTAATAAATAGGTTATTTGTGATACTTTGTAATTCAATAAGTTTGATTGTTGGGATTTTGGATCATAATTGTTAAAATTGGTTTCAGTTGTACCTTTTCCTGGTTTGACCAACAAAATTGTATTTTGTAATGGAGCTAGTGCAGTCAATAATACGAGTAGGTCAACATCTTCACCAATAATAACTAAATTTTCGTGTAAAAAAATGCTTCGATAGCAGTATTAACGATGAGACAATCTGCGTCATCAGTGCTTTGTCGACATGCAATCGCATGGTCATTCAGTTTTTTTGTCAGCATGTCAATTAACTTGCTTTTGTTATATTTTCATTGGATAAAAATGGTTCCTGTCGAACAGTAACATTCATGTGTTGTTCGCAACGTTCGCTGGCCATTTTCGAGGAAACTATTCCACTGGAAACAAAAATGTGTTATGCGGTTTTGTAGAAAATGTAATGCTTTTTCTTTTTTGTAAGATCAGTTTTTGTGATATAGTTGATATTTCATAGACTATTTGCAAAAAAACTATAAAACTGTACCTTCTTTCCAAGATGGCGGCGCCGGCTCACCTTGAATTTTTCGGAACTTTCTATATATTCAATAGTACGCCCAAATAAACATCTTCACCAAATTTTAAAACTTTCCGATTTATTTTTTTTTCAAACGCTAAAAACGAGTCTTTATTGACTGGGCTATTCAAGTTATACTATACAGAATGCTCGTCACTTGAACCGGCACCGAAGCATTCACCAGGACAGGAAGGAGATTGAACTCGTCACCGAGCCGTGCCATGTTAGATCGGGGTTTCGAAAAAGGGTGTTTGTGCAAGGTACTTAAACAGGCGCCTTGTGCACAACTCAGGTGTGTTCTTCAGAACTAGTGAAATAAATTAATTTAATACAAATAACAGCTTCAATGCCTAATTGCACAAAACAGATTGATAGTAGAAAATGTAATGCTTTTTCTTTTTTGTAAGATCAGTTTTTGTGATATAGTTGATACTTCATAGAATATTTGCAAAAAACTATAAAAAAACTATAAAACACTTTGAGATACCTTTCTTGTATGAGGATTTCTCACAATTTAAACTAGTATTGAAATATTTTTGTGATTTTGTCAATATGCATAGAAATATTCGCTAAATTTATTGTCTTAATTGACTCGCGCTGTCAAACTTTAAGTACACCACTTAACTTTTGAGACTTTTGATATTTTGTTTAGAAGACCGTAATGTAAGTGCACGCGAAAATCCAGGTTGGTTCGCTTTTTCCGGAATAACCCACTTTTTTGGACTGATATTCCTGGACCTTAGTCATTTACGAGGAGTAAAATTTTTTATTAGTTGTTGGCAATTGTAACAAAACTTTATAGTAAAAAGACACAACGAGCCAGTATTACTGTAATTTTGCGTTCATGTGTTTCTTTCTCTTTCAGGTGGTATATTCTGTTATTCTTATTTTTTACGTATATTGTTATGGGCCCGTCGGTGTAAGTGTGTCTGTTTAGTAACGCTTTATCGTACAATGGAATCCACAATTCGTTTTACTCAGTAGTTCTGTAATGATAAGCTGCACTACTCCAGCACCAGGCTGGAACGTAGGCGGCGGTGCGGGTTTGTTATGCTGAAGTTCTGAAGTGGCTGGCGGTTCGGACCTCTCAGGCTAAAGTAGGCGGCGGTGCGGTGAAGCAGACCCTTCAGGTTAGAGTAGGCCTTCACGCTGCAGTGGTTGGGCTGGTGGACCCCTCAAGCTGGAGTGGTCAGGCTGATTGACTCCTGTTTCCAAAGAGGCGATGTTGAGTTGACTCTGGGCCGGGTGGCCGAGGTGCAGTCTGGTTTCCCCAAGCTGAAACAACTTCCTTCTGCTTAGACCCAGGTGTAGCGCGGTGGACTATGGCTGGAGGGTGGACTCATGATTCGACTCGACGATGTAAAGCCATTTTCTGCCATCAACGTTTCACTATTTAATTGTCTTCTCAACGGTCATTGGTTCGTGAGTGGGTTTGAGCAGTCTTTCTTTTCGTGGTGGTGGAGCTGCCTGGTTAATTGGTCGGCGCGTCCAATTAGCTAATTAATTTGTACAGCACAAGTTTGCTGATCAAGAGCCAAGCATTTTGACACCAAACACCAAAGAATTGCGGTGATGCGTTTGCTCAAATTTTTATGAATTTTTTTGCTGTTGGCTCCCTGGGGCGGTATTTCGTTGCTGTTTTTTCTTCCGCTTTGGCTCATTCTACTTGTCGCGACGTTGGCGTCCTTCCCATTGTTTTTTTTTCGCATTTTTCACATGTAGGGACATAAGTCTCCGTGGAGTAAAGCTGCTTTATACTTAGCCGACTCGCGGTTGGTTGGTCGCGGGCTTGCTTCTAAGACTGTTCGGTTTTCGGTTCCTTTTATGAACTTGCCTCAGCTCTGTAACGTTACGGCTGAGCAATATTGCGGATTTCGAGTTATATTTTTATGAGGGTTCGATCCATTTCATGCCGGGTCGTTGTGAGCGCTCGGCATTATGTTTTCTTCAAACCGCGTGCGCTCGATGGTTCGATGACTTTCGTCTTGATTATATCTTCTTGACGTTTGCTTGCATTTTCTGTTTCCAAAAAGTGCTTACGCGGGCCATTTTTTCATAGGCATCCATACTTTAAGGATCTAAGCGGTTCGCTTAATTTGAAAGTGTATTATTCAGTAACGGCTGCTTTTGTCTTCGACGCGGGTGAGACGTAATTTATTAGCCAGTTTCCGAGGCTGCTATTTTATTGCCCGTTTTTCAAATTTTGTGCCAACAGTTACAACCGTTGTGTTTATGATGGGTAGGACACGGGGGACCGTTTTGGAGCTCATATGTGCATTATCTTTGTTTAATGAAAAGCCGGCTCGTATAATATCTTTAGATAATAACTACTTTTATGTAACATATTTATCTGTTTTGGTATTTAATTGCATTTAATTTGTGCTATTCGCATTTACAAAACTATTTTCATTGAAGCATTGGTACTTTGCCATATACATGGTGTATTATTTTATTCTAATCTATTAATACTGCTTTTATGTTCTTAAGATTAAAAGTATAGAGTGGACCCTCGATATAGTATCTAAAGGTGCAGCTGGATCATGATCCATCACGCTTTGAGCTAGCCAATGAACTACTTTTAGCGTTCGACAATAAACCAGCGTCTTATCAGATAAGAAAAGCTTAACCGTTCGAACGCTATGATGTTTTCTACATATTTTGTAGTTTTCTATTTTAATTTGTGCCTACTAGAAATATCCAAAGACGTTGTAACAATATTTTATCTATAAATCATTTGCCAGTAAATTTAGGTAAGAACTGGCTGAGTGTTTTTACTTTCGAAGTACTCTATATTGCCATAATGGCAGAAACGAAAGCTATCGGAAAATAAAAATCAGAAATTACATTTGATTAGCGGAATCGTTTTCTGGTGGATAATTCCAAAACTTGGGAAAGATGCCCAAATTATAAAGTTATGATACGATCAATAGCGAAGAGTAATTAGTTAACTTGAAATTTCCGGTTGCATAATTTTATATTAAAAATTTTAATAAGCTGGTAGGATTTTGGCGAAATTTTAATTATCATCTGTCAGAAATGACCAATAGCTGCGGAACGCTTCCTAGCAGTTTCAAGTGATGAGAAAGGGCTAATTTAGTTTTGCGCCACTGTGCGTAAATAAAGTTTTGACGCTTGAGCGCCGATGTCGTAATTGGTTTGCTTAATAAATTCAAGCAAGCCCCACTCGAAGGCATTACTGTAAATTTATCTTTAGAATTCCTGAATTTGAAGAGTCCCGTATGTAAATGTAATGTTAGGATAAGAGAAACTTTCGCCTATTATTGGCATGCATAAGGAAGCTCGAGTTCAAGCGTCTCAACTTCATGTTCAAGGAGCAAGTGAGGTTCTTATATCTTCCGAGAATTACAGCAAACTTTGAATGCATACGGCGTAGAAGTAGAACACAATATGGGTTTTACAGCCCGCAACTTTTTAGTTTACAAGTGCTGGAACGGTGAGGATTGAATGCAAAATTGCGTGTTCGTGTGGTATAATTTTCGCGACAACCTTATCTACTAAAAAGCAATTTCGAGGTTTCGCCGAGAAACTAATCTGTATCAAGCGGGCCATGATAATGGATCGGGGCAAAACAAAGGCATTGGCATCTTTTGTGCGCGTTCTCAAAATTTTGCGAACAAACGGATCTGCGGATGAATCCCGGATTTCGGCCAAAATGGGCCGGATTTTATTTTTGTTGGCTTTATTGGGCCCAGCAATTTAGTCACGCTGTTTCGCTACACTTTCATCTAATTCCGGAGAGGAAGCAAACAAACAAAATAGTTGGAACTCAGCAATATCGGATTGCTATTAGGGCTCGTCTTTTCATGCAGCTTTTTAGATATGCGCCAAGCTAAATTGCTTTATAACTACTGCGGAGTGCTGAATCATTTCGGAATATTTCACTATTTCAGTCCCGCCACGACGCTGAAAAATGAATCATTCATGCATTCCTTAAACACCGAAATGATACGTTTTATTAATAATGCAAAATGATCGGCTGGAATACAGATGCTCCCAGATATTCCTGACAGCCGAAGATAATATTGAATGAATAAATTCCACCTAAAAACCAAATCGATTTCGTGACAATGGATTCTCGAAATCAGGAGCCTCCGTATGTAGCGAAATAGCATTTTTTGGGGCAGAAATTAGTGATGGATATCCAAACAACCAGTGAATCCAATGTTTCATGTGGACGATATTTTAGCAAAATGAAATTTTACAGCTGTCAAGCCGCACTAAATATTGGAACGGCGCTGATGTTTAATAAATAAATCGAATATCAAATAAAGTTAATTTTTATGTACGCAATGGAAATTTTAAACTATTATGCAAAATGTATAATTAATGCAAACATTTTATCTCGTTCAAAGCAGTTGTTTGCAATTCAATTATAAAAATATTATAGCAATTGCTTTTATAAAATTGTAAGCGTACCTGATAAATAAAATTGGTAACACTTAGCACTTTACTATCAGCATAAACAGAAAAATATTGTTAAACAAATGCATTGGTATAGGATAATCTAATTACTGTTGTTTATTATTTGCTCCAAATAAAATGATTTCATATTCAATGCACCGCAAATTAAAATACTCGAATATTAGCCGCAGGTGGAGGAATTCCCATTATAAATGGTACAAAATAATATTATACTGCTGCTATAAATATTTACAGTAGTTCGGGATGACAGAAGTCTGTAGCAACGCTGCTAGCAGACTCTTAACCAAGGTGCGTGTATATAAGCACTACCTATGTGTAAGTAGAAACGTAAACGCTAAACTACATAAAATCCCAAGAACAATAAGTAGAATTTTCTTAAACGCATCTTCATTAATATGCGTTAATAGTAAACCTATTAAAAAGCACATAGGGCAAACCACCCTAGTATTAGAGATTTAAGATTTTGTTTCGATTCACAGGTTTGTCAACATAATACTTTTGGGGATAGGAAAGTGCACGAGGTAGGTACCAAAATGAACGCGTTCATATTGGTCTATGATATCATTCCTCATAGTTATCTACTCTACGTGTCGTACCTATTGGGTACTATTTAGAAGATGTGAAATGGGAAAATCATGTCAAAAAATCAGTTATTGTACAGTCGTGTGCAAATAAATCTGGGACAGTGTTTTTTTCACATGCAGATTCAGTTAAGAATTTGAAGAATATTTCCATGGATTTTCTCTTATCAGAGATAGTTACGGGTTTCAGTACCTGTTAAAGTTTAATGTAACTCTTTCTGATAGCAGGAAATCCATGGAGATATTCTTCAATTCTTAACTGAATCTGCATGTGAAAAAAACACTGTCCCAGATTTATTTGCACACGACTGTACATAGTTGGCTGTAATGGGACATAGAAATCCTAGATATTGGGCAGAAATGAAATAGTTAATTCGGTAAGTGCATACCCAAGTAGATAGCTCTATCAATGATAACTAGAAAGATACCTACCGAAATAGGTATAACATAAATACTGTGTCAGTCCATTTCATTTCTCGGCCATTCCTATAGCTACATCACCATTTCGTATAGTTTTGGGACAGAGTTGGCGAGCCTGCCTGTATATCGGGGCCATTTCAATCATAGTTTATCGCATAATGCTTCAGATTTTTGCATCAAACTAAAATTCAAACACGAGGGTGGCTTTTGGCTTCATTTAAACGTTTAGCGTACCGAGCCAATCTTTACATCGTTGTTCGTACAGCTGTGTGCCCCATCGGTTGTAAGAAAGTTTATTTTCAAGTTATTCAAAATTTAGCCCATGAGAGCAAGCAGAATAATTTCTACCTCTGTCGCTTTCTAGCGATGACGCTTGTCGGGTCTGACGCGACCTGCGTTCTGATTGGACACATCTGCTCGCGTGACAGAGGGTCTCGCCCTCGAAGCTTGGTTGGCGTCAGTTTTTAGGGCATTCAGCCTGGGCCCGTCGCACAGTAAAGTCGAGATAGCGTGTTTGGTAGGTGCCTTCACGCTACGGCGTGGAGGCGTCAGAAATGTCGTGCTGTTAGTTTCTTGGTGGTCTTCTTTGAGACAGACGGTGCTCGACAAACGGAGTGAGTGACTGTGTGTTTTGTGGGGTTATGTGATGAGGTCCTAAATTCGCCGTGGCCGCTCGTACAGTTTATTACGCAAGCTTGTTTAGCTTATATATCCGTTGGGTGTAACAGGATTCTTCTTGCGAGCAACCTAAATCAGCGGCTCCTTAGGAGGGTGGTCGCCGAGTGGCGTTACACCGCTGTGCCCGAATAAATATAAGGGGAATTTTCTGGACGTTTTTGAGTCTTACCTGGCCCAAACCAAATGACAGCCGTAGGGACATGTCGCCACCGTTTGCAGAATTCAAAATTCCCGCACCAAGGCCGAGCTATTCAAAACAAGGTATATCTGTATCTACATCTCATTTGATCACCGCACTGTGTGTTCATTCTGACATTTCATTGGTGTGCAACTAATTAAGCACGCCCGTTAAATTACATTTGATCGCCGCACTGTGTGTTCATTCTGACATTTCACTGGCGTACAACTAATTGAGCACGCCGGCTTAATCAAATAGATCCGTTAACTATAGTTAACCCAAGCATGGTGCGCCCACTGTTGCATTTCACCTTTGTACACTAAATAAAGTATATGCGCTCATAACATTTGACCAAAGTATAGTGCGCTCATTTCTGCAATTCACTTTTACGAACTTAGCTAGATAGATTGGCTAACGGTATTTAACTCAAGGATTGGGCGCGCATTCTTGAATTCACCTGTTCTTATGTTGGTGCTGATGTTAGATAAGGCGCTTCCAGTTGGGTTCTTATTTAATCTTTTTAGGGTATGCCTTTTATACCACTGTGCATGTAATATTGTGTGAGCCGGTCATTTCGGCCCTATTGTAACTGCAGGCCAGGGTTTGGCCTAATAGATTGATTTATTACATTTGTCGTATGATTATCCCTATACGTATGCATGTTTATTTACAGGGTGACCCCGTCTCTATGGCAAGATTGATGTGAGGTGAGGCCTGGGGAGCGGTTCTTGAGTGTTGCAGGTAGGTCGGCACGCTGTCGCTACGCTGTTGTTCCCCAGAGTCAGTATTTGAGTATTTCTGCCCCGTTTGGCTTTCAAGATTCGGTTAATCGTTGGTTTTCCCTATTGAATCTTGTGGCGCCCATTTATTTTGTGACATACTATACATACCGACACGCCGTAACTTTTTGATCATCTTCCTTTCACCATTTTTGTCACTTTGGATCATCTTTTCTTTTCTCAATTTCGTCGCTATTATCATCATCATTTTCATTTCCTTCGTCCGCATTTCCTTCATTTTCCCCCATACAGGAAAAATGTTCTTTATGAATGTTTGATGTACAACCATGATGAAAATACTTTTGCAGCTATTACATGTTAAGTAGTTACTCTATATTACAATACGTTTCTTGTACACAAACCAATTATTTTTAATAAGCTCCGCTTTTGCTTTACAAGGCAATTTATTGTATAAGGTATCCATGAATTAAACAATATTTTCTTAATTTAGAAAAACATTTTTTTATTTATAAAAGAACAATAGATTTCTTTATGTATTTCTGTTATTTAATTGTTTTTACTCAAATACTTAAATGAACTCTGGGTAGCTACCAAAAAGGGAAAATAATTGGATGTTGCGATTTAACAAAATCTAGTAGGGCAGGAATTTGACAGTCGGAAATATCGCAAAAATAATAGTAGATTATATTATAAGTGAGAGAAATTCATCATTATTTGCGAGTGAGAATTTTGAATAGCGAGTGCCCCAGCACGAGCGATACAATTTCTCACGAGCTTATAATGGCATTTCGCTCACGTGTGATATACGACGTTTTATCTTACAGTAGCAATTCTTATGCCTAAATAGTTTGCGCAGTCAGAATATGTCGCAAAACAGATAATAGATAGTTACAGTAGCACCTATTGCCATGACATTATACAACTGTTTTCAGTGACTAAAATGAAGTTTTATTCACTAGTGAGTATAAAATACATTATACAACTGTTTTCAGTTACTAAAACTAAGTTTTACTCACTAGTGAGTATAAAAATCTTTTATACTCACTAGTGAATAAAACTTCATTTACATTTTTCGTTACAGCCCTCAAACATGTATCAACTTTTTCCTATGTTGTAAGACCTGCTACCGGAATCAATTACTTGAATGTCCAACGAGTTGATAACGGAAAATAAGCGGAATTTCCAAAATAGTGAAGATCAGTGTTCATACTATTCACGAAAAGCTTAAATGAAACAAAATTAGTGTAAGGTGGTTTCCAGCGAACCTGCCTGGTGAACAGTAGCAGAAAGTTTTACAAGAACTTCTTTGAAAGAGGCTACTCTTTTCGAATGAATTATTACCGTAGGTGTAGACAAATCTTGAATGCACTATAAACCTCATAAAGCAAATAAGTATTTTAGCATGAACTGCCGCAACTTAAATTATGCTAAGCATGAAATTTAAGTTAGATGAGGACATAGGAGGTTTGACGGTGCAAATTTGACTTCATACGTTCGTGAGCAACAAAAAAAAAGCTTTTTTCTCTGTCGATATTTTCAAGTTGTCTCAGCTTAAGGGATAAGTGTGTATTAAAGCAAGGGATTTATTTTGCAAAATTAAATTGCTATAATTGACTGTGCGTTGTTATTCTTACTGCTGTATGAAGAAATCCAGGTCAAATCTGTACCCACCTCGTAGGTCATGTGTTGTTCGTCCTCCGCAAAAACCAATATCGGCCGTCGCGGAGTGTAACAATGTGTGAAACTAAAGTAAAAGGTCGTGGGAGTTTGAATGGGGAAAATATAAACATATGAGAAGTTTAACATTAGCATCCATGTGGAGTGAACTACAAATCGTGTAGAACACTGGGACATCCCAAGCACTTTCTATTTACAAAATTAGAAAGTACTTATTTTTTATCTATTGCTAACTATTTCCTTCAAATGTATAGCAACCAATATAAAATTTTATTAAATTATTGCTCAGTGGGCACACAGTTTATACATTAACTAGCTTTTGCCTTTGGCTTCGCTCGCTCAGAAAACCTACCTAAGGAAGTGTTTAATATTGTTTCCCAATACAAACTCTGAAGCCCCGTTTCACCAATATATGGTTTTAATTTTATGTCATGTCCACCGTCTTGGACTTAAAAAAAATGCCATTTTCGCAATCAACGTCCCAAAAAACCTCAATAACGACACCCATACCGATTTTTAGGCTCATTTACCCCAATTAACCCCTTAAGGGGTTGATTTTTGGAAAATAACAAAATACGGGTTTGCTTATTTTTTAGGAGTAGGTACTCCTACAAAGTTTCAAGTCGAAATGTCTATTTAATATTATTTTTCTGGAACCCCCATTTTACCCCTTTAGGGGTTGAATTTTGAAATATCTTTCCTTATTCCTTGTATACATCGTAAAGGAAACCTCTGTGCAAAATTTCAGCTTTCTAGGTACAAGGGTTTGGGCTGGGCGTTGATGAGTCAGTGAGTGACTGAGTGAGTCAGGACTTTGTTTTATATTATATACATTAATTATCTTAATATATAGTTAATATTAGCAAAATTTTTACTAATACAACTCCATAAAACGTCCATAACTGGCTGTCAAAATATCAATAATTATCAAATGATACCCCGAGAAGAAATATTTTGGCCTCAGTCATGAAAGTTCTCATTACTTAGTAAACATTTTGCTCTTTTGCAGGAATATTTTCCAGAAGTTAATTTGCCTATTACGACATATCACATATATTAGATTGCTTTCAAAATTAAAGTCTCTTAACAAAACGGATACTACGCTTTCAGGATGTATTGAATTTAATATCAAGAATAGAAAGTCGCTAAAATACAGCTAGTCCAGTTGATATAATGAAAAATATGCATAAGCGTGTTCTGAGAGAATTTTGTCAACACGGTTGCTTGCGAAGACCTCGCAGAAGAGCTGCTTCAAGCCACTCCCTGCCATAATGGTTCCTGTGGCACCCATGAAACTAGTACATAGGTGGAAACCACCAAGCCTCACGGCCAAGTTGCCAAAGTCTGGCACAACACATGTGTTCTGATTAATTAATTTGCACTTATCAAGTGCAGTGAGGATGGATGTATACACAGTGGAATAGTCGCTTGGGGGTGCGTTGATGAATGGAAGACATACAATCTTTAAACATTCATACTCTTCCCTTTGTGCCCTCAACTCCATAAACCCATTCCAGCCAGGTACTGTTGGCGAGTGAGCATCTTTTCCGTAAAGCCAGGCGATATCAGATACAGATGGTACAATGTCATCTTGAGGGCTGATGTCTATGTCAATAATTTTGACAGTCTTCAGGCTGGCATTTGGTGGACCGTGCAACTCTTTACCTTCAATGCACCAGCTTTGCCAATTGCACGGGATGATTGACGCGAAGAACATCTTGTTCACTGGTGACAGCATTTCGGGGGGTGACAGCCATTATTCCTCCCATTGCATGGAACGTGGCACGTCCATCTATTGTACTTACGTTGAAGTCCGCGTTGTCAAATATGGATTGGCTGAATGGATTGACCGAGATGTCAACTACATATTCCTTTGCTTGCTTAACATACGATATTTCAAGCCTAGCAGCTTCGTCATAGCTGGCTGCAAATCCCAAGGTAGCAAGGAGGTTCAGAAGAAGCTTGGATCCAAACTTTTTATAACACTATGTTGCAACCCCAATCATAATGGATGACAAGAATGGTTTTGGTCGAACGGCTACCATTATGGCATGTGCCAGGGCAAGACTCTTCTTCGTCCATGGCTCCAATAAACCCTGTTTGTTCGTCAAAATGGTTATGTGCAACAGGAGAAGCAGCGTCTCCGGCACGACATGATGGGCACCAGCATGAAAATTATCAATCATGGGGAAGGAAGAAGTGTTGAAAATTTTTTTGCGGATATCCTGTAAAATAATTTTTGTAATACCTACTTGTTAAATATTTCTTTAAGGACTGTTTACTACTGCGTAAGCAACCTCTTTACGGCCCGGCCGTAAAAAGTGTCCGTAAAGACCACGGCCTGCTAAATTGCATGCCAAACGTCAAAGTGACGTTTGTCACACAAATCCAGCAGCAAGCAAGCCTTCAACTCCACATAGAAGAAGGCGCAAAAGACTGCTATAACTCCTGAACATACGCTAAAATAACTTGCTCATTCACAATATTAACGTCTTTAGGTATATCTTCATCATTTTCTACAGATGTCATAAGTTACGAGCTGGTTACAACTTAAAACTGCTTATAGCCATACACGAAATTGGAAATAAATGACATTTATAAACAACAGTTGCAACGTTCTACGCACTCTCAATCATTCTAAAACGTCATTACACAAACCTAGCGTTTTGATGAAAATGAATTAGAAAAATATATATATGACCGAATTGTATGTAGGTATTACAAAAACTATTGTACAATACACGTCCGTTAGGGCCTTTACTGCCTCGCCAGTATTATTCGACTCGCTCTTCGAGCTCGTCTCACAAATTCTCTGGCTCGGCAGTAAAGGCTATCCTAACGGACTTCTACTGTAAAATACTATTTCCCAGCAGTTTCCATAATTCGAACGCGTTCTTTTTGTGGGTCCGACATCTTCTCATTAGAGTCCCAGTTGTCGGACCAGATTTTGTGGCCAATACTCTTGAATAAGGTCACTATATCAGTAAGGTACCGCCATTCCATTCCTCGCGTGAGAATGTGAGAAAATTGTGAGATAAGGATAACAAATACAAATTTTACAAGTGCAATAGGGAAAACACTAGTTTTTGGGGACTTTCTTTTTGGTGTAATGGCACTTGTGAAGTGAGGAATCTGTTAGGTTATGTGTTTTTATCCCCATTTGGAGAAAATTGTGCGACAAGGATAGATATAAAAAATCACTAATGGCGGTACCTTATTGATATAGTGACCTTACTCTTGAAACATACAACACACCCTCTGTTGGCCGACTGAGAAATGATAATGTCATCTCCATACTTCTCTTCCAGACGCTTCTTCACTGTTTTTATATGAGGACGGGAATCCTTAGGAATCTCATCTATCAACTGTCGGATAGAAAACTGGCATTCCTCCCTGTTTTCCTCGAAAAACTTGTATATGATTTCCATTGCTTGGTCAATGCTGGGAGTAGGTTGTCCTCTCTTCTGAAGACGACCAGGTAAGTTGTAAAAATTTTGAATGCATTTTTGGTGGTATTCTGCGTTTACCGCAACTAAATCGGTGTTCATACCAATACGATCTCCGATTTTCCCCCCACTCATCACCACGCTGCCTTACGTACGATAAAATCGTACTTCCTACCTCAGATAGCGTTACTTTGGCCATAGGATTGCGCCTTTCAACTGGTAATTTGTTCTGTCTTTGACTGTACTCTTTAGTAGCCGACTCTTCGCTAAAGAAGCACTGTTAAAATCAAATGATAATGACGCTGTACTTAAGCGAGTCGGCTTTGGGGGAGGTGTAGGAGTTTTACTTTCACGATGCTATTCTCGCTATTGTATTTTTTTGGCAAGCCGTGTGAATTGTAATTTCTTCCACTCTTTCCAGCAAACGTTGATGTTCGCGCTGTCTTCGTTTTCCACCAGAAGCAAGAAGCGTAGTAATTCCTCTTTTTCACTACAGAAACTTCACCATCTTCCAAACTCTCCTCACAAATAAAACACCGACCTGTCTCTGACGTTGAAGTTGATGCCATGTCAAATGATGAGTTGCCTACTCAACGGAAAACATTCGATAACTAAAACAGCTCGAAGAAAAACTACGCGGTCGAAAATCACTTTGAATTATGAGAAAGAGAATATCACCTAGAACGGCCAACACGAAACTGAGCTGTGCAGAACTGATAGACAGAGACTGGTAGCGGTGTCTAGTGTCTACTGATCCCCAGAATCCTGTAAAACGTAAATGGGAAAACGAGATTAACATAATTAACATGGAAATGATGGTAATAAATAGTTATAGGGCCAAAACCTTCGTTTTTCGGCTATTTTTTACATTTCGAGAAACTTTGTCTAACTTTGATCGGCCGTATCTCGATTAATATTGGGGCTAAAAATTCATTTCAACAATTAAATTTTAGAAAATTTAATGCTCTACAACTTTGTCATACGCTATGGCGCACAAGATATGCTTAGTTTACGAGATATAAGTGAAAAACTGAAAAAGTCCGAAAATTTTGAGGTTGTTGCCCCCTCCCCAAGTTAGCACAGGGTCCTCCAGGTCAAAAACTTAGGATAGACATCCTAAAGTACCCCCAACTGACCTGTCCAAATTCCATTAACTTGGGAATACTTTCCAGGTAAAAAGTGGATATCGACTGGATTAAGCATCGGTGGTAAGATTCATTTCCTATTACGTCCTTTTCTTTTTTAGTTTTAGTTAAGATTTCCAGAGAATCATATATTAATCATTCACATTAGTAATGGGAAGATAATTGGCTTCGGAGTCTGTAACTTTCTCTAGATAGTTTCCAGCGACATAAATGGCACGTCAAGGCTACCAATAGCTGACTGAACTGTTGTACGCCTGAAATAACCTACACTTTATCCAAAATTTGGCTCTAGCGTTTATTATCCAGTAGCTCATAAAATCTGCAAACCATTGACTCGCGACGATGAATGATATATTGTCCACTGAACCCTAAAAAGTAAATAACATATTTCTAGCTGTCACTTAAATAACAGGATTAGATTAAACTTCTTAAAGTTTTTGTGTAACGGTCGCAGCAAACATCATTTTTCACAAAATCAAAGCTTTGTCTTTTGTTTCTGATCGTGTAAATATCAATTTTGTTTTTGGCTTCAGAGCTATCACTTTTTTACGATTAAGATTGACTTGGACTTCTAACGGATGTTTCAATAAGAGCTGACTGGCACTTTGAGATTTTAAATTTGACATTACGTTGCCTAAAGATACGGGAAATTAGTAAAGGAGCGCTATAGATCGAACAACGTGTACAAACTGTGATTTTGCTTAAATGGTTCGATTACAATTCTAAGTGACCAGGCTTATTTTCACCTTAACGGTTACGTCAATAAGCAGAATTTTTGGATTTGGAAAACTAAAAATCCTCAAGTGGTTTGTGAGCAACCATTATAGTCTGGAAAAAGTTACTGTGTGGTGTCACTGTGGGCTGTACTTTTTTTTAAATGCGAATGGAATTGCGTGCTTGTGTGTTTTACGAATCTCTATTTTACTTTTTCAAATTTTGTTAGCATCTAAAGAACGCACTATTAAAGACAACCAAGGACTTTAGATACAACTTCGTTTACCGGAGCCAACCAAAATAAACACATAGTTTATAGTTGCTTGTTTTACATCTTTACTTTTCTAAACTTTTAGGATATTAAAGTGTAGGAATGGTTTTTCCACAGACAAGGGGGAAGAAAAAAATAGTGTTGCACATTTCTAAGCTTCAGATTATCCAAGAAAATGAGAAAAGGTTTTTATGAACATGTATCACAAATTGAGTTTTAATGGAAGAAACACCGAACAGGTTAATAAAATACACTGTTTTCATTTTATTGAAATTATATAGAAAGATAGATTTAGTCCAATGCCATACCTACTTCAATTTTTATGCCGAATGACATAAGCCGTAAATAATAAAAAATAATATATAGTTGAATGGCTACGACCTACGAGCATTTACAGTTTGACATCAACATGTATCATTAATGAAAAGAAGGTTAGTGGTGTTTTCGGGGTACGAGCTAAGAGGCAAAATGTCGGTCATTGACATTACCACGAAAGCCGCAAGAATGTCTTTCACGCACTCCGACGATTTATCTCAAGCCGGTTCTACTTTGCGCGTAGCCGCTTGTAGGTTTTTACTGACTCACACGCCTCCAAGCTGGTGAAACGTACGAATTAAGCGTTAAGGTATGATGCAGTCATGTAATCTGAATCTAAAGTAGGTTTCAACTTAGCACTTAGTTGTGGATTTCATAAAATACATTGGTCGTAAGTAAATGAACTAACCCGCCTTTATATTTAATGCCAACGGGATCATGGATTTGGCTCCTTAATGGTCTAGGGGTTTAGATTTGCATCTATCACGCTCGGAAAGGATGGCGGATGGATTCACCTTGAAATCACCGTAGCAGCTTTCCTATGATAGATATATGGGCCTCACAGATGCTCCCCAAGGATGTGCAGTACTTCATGGGCTCGAATTTCGTCACCAACAACCAAGCGTTGGCAGATACTCTCGGCTGGCACCCGCTTGCTGCAACAATTAAATTACTATTGTCTTCAGGTTTAACAAAGCATGACGAAACGATGTTGTCACGTTTTAGTTTTACCTCAGGCGTTAATTGGCGCACTTTCTCAATACACTATTGGGAAACGCAAAAATTCACATTGGGTGCTACTTCAAATGCAGAGTGCGTTCTTAACTTAATAAATGCAACATAAAAGCTACAGATCAGCTTTATACTAACGCGTTTCTATATTAAAAACCTCTGATGATACAACAGGTCCTTTATATGCTTTATCTTCAGCTATTACTGCTGGGAAATGGAAATTTGACAATATACAATTCCTTACATCGAGAACCAAAGACGTGTTTCAAATCTTTTTTACTGCAATTTTTCGTGAGAAGAGGTTTAATTGTTTGTTAATTTAATGGCGATTCATTCTAATTAATCAATTGAATAATAGATGCAGGTAAATGTTGTAAAAGAGACAAACGGGGTCAGTAATGCGTTCTGTTTATGGCAGCCGCATCGAATAGGTGGGAGGTACCTTTCTTAGATGCATGCAAAAAACGGTCGATTTGCTTGCAGTCTATTTATTTATTTATTTTATTTATTTTTATTTAATTCGCACTCAGCCAACAGCCGTTAGGCCAATTATAGGCGTCGCTGTGCAGTTATGAGGATTTCCAACCCCACTAACGACTGTCATGATGTTGTTATGACCGCCGGGACCAACTTTTTTCCGTGATAGCCGTACCACGAGGCGCCGAGAGATGCAGCCGTGGAACTCCCATCCAAGTTCTGACCAGAGAGAGCGTTGCTTAACTCTGCTGATCGAACGTGGACGCTTGTTCAAGCTACACCACCCAGGACCTGCACCAAGCGTTAAAATTGCAGTCGTAGGCTCGTTCATAGGCACTGAAATTCGAATCCCACCGCCTTAAACTTATTTTTAATTTTAAAATTGATGTAATTCGCACCACCATGTGCTTCCTATTATGGTTTCAGTATTATTAGAAGCATAAAGATCTTTTACCCTTAGTCACATTTATCACAACGTGCACTTTCGGGGGAAGTTCTGAATAAAGCCAGATTTTTAAATCAGTATACATGACGCTTCATGATGTCCAATAGCTACAAAATTTATGAATTCGGCAACTTTTGCATTCAACAAATTGATGAACCTATATACTTTTAACAGATTCAAAATAAGGTGCTACGAGGCTGATATACTACTTTTTAAGCAGCAGGAATAATATGTTCTTCAACAACCGTAGTCCTATGAAACTTATCGCAGACCCTTTCTAAGGTCCTACAACTCACCCTTAGCAAATATCCAAGTAAATTCAAGCAATTGTTTTGCAGTTGTCGTTCCAACATCTTATACTTTTATTACAGCAGTTCCTACAATTTCTGCCTATTTATCTAAAACTCTTGTCCTATCACAAGCTTTTCCAGGATGTGTTAAAAGCATTGCAGTTGATTACTTGCTCTTATCAAGCTTATCAAATTTTTCTCGTTTCGTGGGCCGTTCATAAACACACATTAATCTTAGGTACATTAACAGACGGTTGCATAACCAAAAATTTAGTGATTTGAAAATTACAATATCAAAGAAAGTGTCCTTGTAATTTTCGAAAGAGCAAACTATCATCTTTGTTGTACTACATTTTTTATTTTTTAAAAGTTTTTTATAATATTCAGTTAAGCGATGTAAGCTTTGTTGATAAAATGGCACTGTATAGATGCCTTGACATACCACTTTTATACAAATATTGCCGACGACTGAGTCATTTCTGAGCCACATAGTTGATAAGACTGTGAAAAATATTTTTATTTAATTAATAGAAACGTAATTTAATGCTGAATAAAGTTTTGCAATATTACTTACTTTATACATAGACAACCATTGAACATACAGGGTAGCGAAAATTGAAGAATAATCTTGTAATGTTCAGGTAATTCTTCAAGTATTGAAATTGTTTTGTCTCAGAACTAACGTAAACATTAATCGTACCCTTTTGTTTTTATGTCTGGAACGTCAACTATCAAAGAAGAACGCTTATCTTCAATATTATCGACTTTCATTTTGTCAACTCATAAATCCTGCATCCGCCTGCTATATCCATGAGAGCAACTATTATCTGGAAAGATATTTGTTTAGTTTTCCAAAAAAAGAGATATTTCTCATTAAAATCTTCCAAAAATTTTGTTATACTCTCTCTCTGAAAAATTTTGCAATTCTGTACTGTGCAAAGTTTCAAATAATTATCTTTGAACGTTTCGAAAATATTAAACAAAAACGATCCTCAGCACTACACCTTTAACACCCTGTATCTGGAAAACCAAGGGTTTTTCGGCCTATGGTTATATAAAGTTATATTAATATTTCCGGTTCTAGAATTCGCTATTAAAGTTTGGCAGGCTAATTTTGAGACACCCTGTATAGGTAAGAAAACAAAAATTTACTTTCTTGTGATGTTAATATTTTCGTTTGTAGATAAAGTATGTTGTGTGCTATAGTTCAAAGCGTAGACCTGTAAAGTAGAAGCTTTTGACCTGTTTTTTTATTATGCCAAAAGTACTTCCTGGGTGATGTCTTTTGTATTTTTTAGGGGTCTATCTTCACAAAAGAGACCATTTGATTCAAAGTTTCAATGTTTTTTTAAGACGGCGAAGGAAGAAAATGACAGACATAAACTGTATAAGTAGTATTGTTTCAGAAACTAGGTAATTTTAATAAATACAACTTTATACCAGTTTAGTTTGACATAATTGGATAGAAGGGTTCTTATGAAAGTTGGATTTCAGTAAAAAATATATTAATGTATATAGTAAACACTTTTGTTTCTAATTAAACGATATCCCTTTACACAGCAACAGTATGCGACCTTTGTTTTATTGTATTTTAGTTTTGTACAGGCATTCTGCTAAGAGCTAATGCAAGATTAAGTAGTTGTATGATGTTCCAAATGCAAACAGCGACATATGTGATGTTTTTCTTGGACAATTTTGGCGAACCTTATTCTGAATGTTAATATACTTTTTTTAATATATCGATTTATATTTTTCAGGTAGTAAACTAGACACTAATATCTCAGCTTTATCCAAGATTGTTTTGAGATACCCAAATAGCCGAATCGAAAGCACTTCCTTGCGACAATTACAACTAACAGATTATATGCTTGTACCTTGGTAAATAGCACACAACCAGATACCACGATTATTTATTTAAAATTATTTGTTAAATCTTCAAACTAAGTTATATAATTGAATGTAAGTATTGAAACGTTTTTTTGCCACCCGCCAATAAGCTATTTTATCAACTTGTACCAAAGACATGCAATTATTGAAAAACAATTAATTTTCTTTACTTCTGAATGAATAGCCTTCGAACAACGACGTGTTTTTGGGGACGCTAGTGTTTTACCGTAGTCTTCTCGAGATGCCAGAAGATCACTTTAATCACGTTCTTGAATTATTTTGGTCTTCTAATCGTGTTGTGACGGACCGGATACCAGGCTAACGCTTGTGGTAGTGGCTAACTCCTAACAAAGGGACTCTTCCTAACTTTCGACGAGCAAGGCTAGTCACCTACTCGACGTACGAGTTAAGAAGGCTCAT
Organism: Agriotes lineatus; assembly: GCA_940337035.1. Taxonomy (NCBI): domain Eukaryota; kingdom Metazoa; phylum Arthropoda; class Insecta; order Coleoptera; family Elateridae; genus Agriotes; species Agriotes lineatus. The sequence continues at coordinate 226,988 of CALNHX010001419.1, forward strand.
AAAACCACAACTTGGTGGTATAAACAAGACAGTGGCCTAATGTAAGAGAAAGAAGTAGAACAAAATTGTGCTGTTCACTGAAAATATATTACGGATTAGGAGAAAAGCTAATTAATTATTAATCAATATTTTATTTTTGGCAAGTAAGAGCGTCTCGATTTTCTTGAAAACTACTGTTTTCAGTTACTGGAAATATCATTATAGTTTGTAAGAACCTAAAATATGAGACTTTGAATATCTAATGCCAATACGCGAATACTTCGGTTCTAAAAAGATATAATAAAAAATACCTCCACCACTTTTGTAAAAACTATTTCGTTTGAACTTTATACCAATTCTGCTAGTAACGTGATTCAGCATAATAGTCAATTCAGATAAATCTGTAAAATTAAATTTTTTTTATATCATTATCATATCTACATAATAATACAGAACATATTATCATCAGAAGGGGTTACCGTTGGCTAATCTCTCAAAATCAAACCTAACATAGCTACTTGGATACAATTGCCTGCCGACCAGCTCAG
>CALNHX010001420.1:0-92710 GCA_940337035.1 Agriotes lineatus
GAGAAGGTTTCATATTTCTAATTTCCTTCTACTGTTATTCAGCCCCAACTTGAACAAATCATAGACTTGAATATTGAAAATTATTGAATGGTATAATTCTTAATTAATATTCTTTGTGGATTATACGTTCAAAGTAAAAAATTGTTATTTGGGGCTGACATTTATTTTCGCCATAATTATATGCATAAAATAGTTAAATATTTCAACGAAAATTGTTACAAAAGATAATAAGATGTTATCATAGAAAGACTCTGTTGGATATTCTCTCAAAATCAATAGATAAAGTGACTACTTGGATACAATTGCAGGCCAAATAGCTAGTGTCGGAGACGGTGTGTTCAATTCTTTAAATAATTAAAAAGGGCGCCAACGGATTTTTATCAAATACCGACAAGTGTATCCAGGCATTCAAAATGAGAATACGTAAACCCAGATAACACAATTAATCTGAAAAAAAGCTCAACTCAAGTACAGGTCGCAGTAACAAGTAAAACCGGAATGCAAATATCACAGTATAATCATAAAATAACATAATCACAGTAAAAATCACAATATTTATCATAATCGGAATCGTACGTTGCCACAAATTATTAGATATGATTAACAATTTATAAATATGAGGTACCACAAACAAAAGATTACAACTAGTACTTACAATTTTGCAATACAGTGTTATTGCACATTAAAATCAACGAACGGGCAAAAGTTACAGCAATGGTTAATCCTTTTGGGTACTTGGTATTGGAGTAACCGCTATGTACGCGCTTCGGATGTGACTTATCAAGGTCACGTCACTGACCCGTGCTCTCAAACCGTTTGGAACAATTTGGTGCAGCGGAACACTGGTCGCCAGGGGAAAGTTCAGCAAGAAAGAGGGCTTAGACCTGGAGAATAGGCTTCCGGTCGGGTTCTTCCTGCACTCTCAAAACGTCCGCAGCAGGCATAAAAACGACCACGACCAATCCTAAACAGCTCTATACGGCCTTTCGCATCCCTCGCGTGGACAAATGAAACCACTTCTGCAATTAATGTTCTAATCGGCTCTCCAGTATTGACTGCTATAAGGGGCCAAAAGGTCCACGATAGCATACAATAAAATTAAATGCACTTCGAAGCGAACTTCCTACTTACCAGGGAAAAATTCCAGGCACGTGCGAAACAAACACTCGATAGCGTAAAATTCCTCCGAAAAATGGCGTGGGACTAAAATCTCCTAATAACTGTTTCGGAAACTCGAATCTGCTCCAAGAAGCGTAGACAAGCATCACTCAAACAAATCAAACGGCAGCCCATCAATTCTCTGAAATTTTCTATAACGCTACACCAGGTTCATGCCGTTCGTCGAGCAAAATCAGAAAGGGACGCTCCGAAGACAAACGCGAGGTTATAAAACTGTTCGTTGCGAGGCCAAAGAAGTAGACATGGCGCCAGCGCGGGAAATACGAACTGAGTACCAAAGATATCAGAATCGAGGTGGGTAACAATACGAAATAATTACTACAGCCGTCGAAATCAAACTGAGGCGCAATTGAATCGTATCAACGATTAATTCAAAGACCTTGGAAGTTCTTAGAAAACTGGATATTAATGAAGCATGTTTACATTTATTGGCTGGGGGGCTTTGTTTTTGTGTTTTTCATCTTGGGTGTTATATGCTTGTTTTGGCTCTATTTCCACCCTATGCACATCAACAATTTTTTTATTTACGCAAACTCCGACTACGCCGGGGCATAAAGAAGTACATCCCCTGTGTAAATCGAGGACTGTCTCTAATGTGTTTTTATTACTAGTTATTATGCAATTATAGCTTTGTTTGTAGGTTTTACACAAATAATGAAAAAAGTTAATAACTTCTTTCATAACTAAAACACTCCTCTTAGATAATAATAACTGAAAATTATAGGCAATATTTCTGTGCAAATAATAAATACACGATATGTCTTAATGACATATTTACTTTGCAAAGTAGCTAGTGATATAATTCAATTACATAAAAATTGTATACAATTTTGAAGTTAAGTGAGATTCTGTGGAACTAGTTGAAATTAGATATTGTAGACCCCAGCCAATAAATGTAAACATGCTTCATTAATATCCAGTTTTCTAAGAACTTCCAAGGTCTTTGAATTAATCGTTGATACGATTCAATTGCGCCTCAGTTTGATTTCGACGGCTGTAGTAATTATTTCGTATTGTTACCCACCTCGATTCTGATATCTTTGGTACTCAGTTCGTATTTCCCGCGCTGGCGCCACGTCTACTTCTTTGGCCTCGCAACGAACAGTTTTATAACCTCGCGTTTGTCTTCGGAGCGTCCCTTTCTGATTTTGCTCGACGAACGGCATGAACCTGGTGTAGCGTTATAGAAAATTTTAGAGAATTGATGGGCTGCCGTTTGATTTGTTTGAGTGATGCTTGTCTACGCTTCTTGGAGCAGATTCGAGTTTCCGAAACAGTTATTAGGAGATTTTAGTCCCACGCCATTTTTCGGCGGAATTTTACGCTATCGAGTGTTTGTTTCGCACGTGCCTGGAATTTTTCCCTGGTAAGTAGGAAGTTCGCTTCGAAGTGCATTTAATTTTATTGTATGCTATCGTGGACCTTTTGGCCCCTTATAGCAGTCAATACTGGAGAGCCGATTAGAACATTAATTGCAGAAGTGGTTTCATTTGTCCACGCGAGGGATGCGAAAGGCCGTATAGAGCTGTTTAGGATTGTCGTGGTCGTTTTTATGCCTGCTGCGGACGTTTTGAGAGTGCAGGAAGAACCCGACCGGAAGCCTATTCTCCAGGTCTAAGCCCTCTTTCTTGCTGAACTTTCCCCTGGCGACCAGTGTTCCGCTGCACCAAATTGTTCCAAACGGTTTGAGAGCACGGGTCAGTGACGTGACCTTGATAAGTCACATCCGAAGCGCGTACATAGCGGTTACTCCAATACCAAGTACCCAAAAGGATTAACCATTGCTGTAACTTTTGCCCGTTCGTTGATTTTAATGTGCAATAACACTGTATTGCAAAATTGTAAGTACTAGTTGTAATCTTTTGTTTGTGGTACCTCATATTTATAAATTGTTAATCATATCTAATAATTTGTGGCAACGTACGATTCCGATTATGATAAATATTGTGATTTTTACTGTGATTATGTTATTTTATGATTATACTGTGATATTTGCATTCCGGTTTTACTTGTTACTGCGACCTGTACTTGAGTTGAGCTTTTTTTCAGATTAATTGTGTTATCTGGGTTTACGTATTCTCATTTTGAATGCCTGGATACACTTGTCGGTATTTGATAAAAATCCGTTGGCGCCCTTTTTAATTATTTAAAGAATTGAACACACCGTCTCCGACACTAGCTATTTGGCCTGCAATTGTATCCAAGTAGTCACTTTATCTATTGATTTTGAGAGAATATCCAACAGAGTCTTTCTATGATAACATCTTATTATCTTTTGTAACAATTTTCGTTGAAATATTTAACTATTTTATGCATATAATTATGGCGAAAATAAATGTCAGCCCTCAAATAACAATTTTTTACTTTGAACGTATAATCCACAAAGAATATTAATTAAGAATTATACCATTCAATAATTTTCAATATTCAAGTCTATGATTTGTTCAAGTTGGGGCTGAATAACAGTAGAAGGAAATTAGAAATATGAAACCTTCCCCATAAAGTGTATATACAGTGTGTTAATGAATTGCAGGGTCAAACTTTAAGGGGTGATTTCTTGATCAATTCTAAGATAAACAGTTGTGACAAACATGGAACCTAAACGGCTTTGTTTTCAAGATACAGGATGTTGAAGTTTAAACAATTTTTTTTCAAAAATCTGGGAAACACTTAGAGGTATTCTAATGAAACTTGGTATAGAATAATATTTCATAAAGTATCAAAGTTTGGTGAAAATAGATTTAACTTATTTCCACCAGTGGCGTGCATCGGGGCCACCTCAGTTAGCTCATATAAGAAACTATACAAAATATTAATATATGTATATGTATTGAGATGGTATGACGCCCACGACTTGGCTCTGTTTGCAGTGCAAGATAATTGACCGATTCAATAGCACAGAGTTGGGATGTTCTATCTAATTGCAGATTTTAAAACTAAAGTAAAACAGTAAATGCATTGATAATGAGATGCGAGAAAGATTAAATTATTTGGAGAAAGGTACACAAAGGCAAAGCAAATTGGCTTGTGACTAAATTAATATAATTTGTATAAGATTTGTGCACATGTAAAGCCTGACCAATTTATAAAATGTATTTGACACAAAAGGTTGTTGGCTGAATTATAAATGTAGCGTGTTTGTTAAGTCATAAACAAGACAGTGAAATTAGTAAGCAAAGCAGAAAGGTAAATTAAGCAGGATAATATAATAGAAATATTACAAAAGAGCAATTCTAGAAGACAACAGAAAAGAAAAGATAATGACGCGAACATGGTTAACTAAAAAAAGTGCATTTAAAAATAATAAAGTGTAATAGTGCAAAGCAGAGCAATGAGAAAATAAAAATAAAAACGTTTGTGCGCTACCGAACGATTTAGTTAAAGGACTAAAGACAATAATTTAGTTTTAAGAAAATTGTAAATATAATTTAAGTACTCCAATTTACTTCCATTTGTAACCTTTCTTTACCAAAATTAATTTCTTTTAACATAAGAGAATCATAGTAACCCAGCAACCTGATGCTGTTTTGTTAAAAAAACAAGGAAAACAAGTGAAGTTTGTTAGATTTGTGCTCCACCTTTAAACACATTTTATACCATTAAACGAGCATATTACCAAGAAAAAAAATTGCCTTTAATTGCGCCCATCTTAGAGTACATGTGACAGTGTTTGGGAAGGTTTCCGCAGCACTAAAATATAATTTTCTCGAATCGCTTCTCCGAGGACATCGGCTGCCGTTCAGCTGGGGTTTCCAATAATCGTTCCCGGCAAAAGTAGAAATCCAAAGCCAGAGGCCTGCACTGCATTACGTCGGGGAGGAGAGCATCTGCAGCGAGGGGACCGTCTTCAGTAGAAGATCCGAGCAGCATTCACAACGGGCAGCTTATAAGTCTTCAAACGAGGTACGATAAAGCCTGCAAATTTAAGTGTGGAGTGTCGGAAACGCATTAAAATTTGAGGTAAAGCCTTTTCGAAGTGGCTTAGCGTTTGCCCGAGGCCCCATTTACTTCTGTTTTTCCAAAAATCTAGTAGCGTCGGTGGATTCTGCGAATTCGGCTGAGAACCCAAGCGAACAAAAACAAATGCACATTTTGGCGTCCCATGTACGTCACGAAACAATCAAGGCGAGGTGTTCGTACGTCATCACTGAAACAAAACAGTGCTAATTGTTGCAAGCGCAAAAATTTGAATAACTACCTGACACGTTTCCCACAGTAATTTCACTTTTAAAACATTCAAATACGCTGTCACCACTAGCGACATTTTATGTAATTTGTCAAATCAAGGATTTTTTGATTACCAAGAACCGTGCATTCGAACTACTGAGTTTACGAATGAAAAAAGTACGTTTATGATCCCAACCCAATGAGATTTAAGTTTCATGCTTGCCTTGTAGTTAGCCCAATCAGTTTTTCAGATTAGGTAAAATATAAAAGGGGAATACAACCATTTATTTCTGTAATCATTAATTACATTTCGCTTTTCACCAGCCACAATTTAACTTATTAAAGAGTATTGAGAATATCCCTTATGCAAATTTAGTTGGAAATTTTCCATGGTAACGGCGAAAATTGATTATTGGAAATTTACCGGAAAATTTCCACTTATGTCACTATCATCACAAAAAACCGTAAACTATTAGTACTTAGATATTAGTTTCTTAATTACTACAGCCGTCGAAATCAAACTGAGGCGCAATTGAATCGTATCAACGATTAATTCAAAGACCTTGGAAGTTCTTAGAAAACTGGATATTAATGAAGCATGTTTACATTTATTGGCTGGGGTCTACAATATCTAATTTCAACTAGTTCCACAGAATCTCACTTAACTTCAAAATTGTATACAATTTTTATGTAATTGAATTATATCACTAGCTACTTTGCAAAGTAAATATGTCATTAAGACATATCGTGTATTTATTATTTGCACAGAAATATTGCCTATAATTTTCAGTTATTATTATCTAAGAGGAGTGTTTTAGTTATGAAAGAAGTTATTAACTTTTTTCATTATTTGTGTAAAACCTACAAACAAAGCTATAATTGCATAATAACTAGTAATAAAAACACATTAGAGACAGTCCTCGATTTACACAGGGGATGTACTTCTTTATGCCCCGGCGTAGTCGGAGTTTGCGTAAATAAAAAAATTGTTGATGTGCATAGGGTGGAAATAGAGCCAAAACAAGCATATAACACCCAAGATGAAAAACACAAAAACAAAGGATATTCTACAACAAACTCAGAAAAGTATAGTTTTTCTATACAGGGCTCGAGCTTTGTTAGAAAACCGGGCGCGATGAGGCGTGCCTGACTTCTTCCGCTAAACGCTTCAATACTTAATAGCAAATTAAACTAACCAAACTGAAAGAGAATCAAATGGCACTTCAAGTAAAGTCAAATAGCGAGTTGAGGATGCAATTTTGCGTTGAACGGGGCCCACTAGCGTGGAGGCAGGGATGGGTTTCCAATCTATATATATAAAACTGAAAGTCCTGACTCACTCACTCACTCACTCATCAACGCCCAGCCCAAACTCTTGGACCTGGAAAGCTGAAATTTTGTACAGAGGTTCCCTTCATGATGTTTACAAGGAATAAGGGAAGATATTTCGAAATTCAACCCCTAAAGGGATAAAATGGAGGTTCCAATTTTGTATGAATCAATAATATTAAACAGACATTTCGACTTGAAACTTTGTAGGAGTTCTCCTAAAAACAAATAAGCAAACACGTATTTCGTGATTTTCCGAAAATTAACCCCTTAGGGGTGAAATGGGGTAAATAAGCCTAAAATACGGTATGGGTGTAGTTATTGAGGTTTTTGGGACGTTGATTGCGAAAATGGCATTTATTAAGTCCAAGACTTAAGGGAAGGGACGGGACGGGACGGGATGGGACGAGACGGGACGGGACGGGACGGGACGGTACAGGACGGGACGGGAAGGGACGGGACGGGACGAGATGGGACGGGACGGGAAGGGACGGGACGGGACGAGATGGGACGGGACGAGACGGGACGGGGCGGGACGGAACGGCACGTAGCGGAAAGGGAAGGTAAGGGATGGGATAAAGGGGGACGGGACGGGACGGGATGGGACTGGACGGGACGGGACTTGAAGGGAAGGGAAGGGACGGTACGGGACGGGACGGGACGGGACGAAAAAGGAAGGGAAGGGATGCGATGGAAAGGGAGGGGTAGGGACGGGACGGGATGGGACGGTACGGAGACGGGGAAGGAGAAAGAAACGGGGATGGGGACGGGGATGCGATGGGATGGAATGGGATGGAATGACAGAAAATAATTAGTCATTATTTAATACACAAATAACGAACCTCGCTCGAACGAAGTCGCGGGTAACAGCTAGTAATTGATATACCTACTAATTTCAAAAGGCGCCACCAATTTATTTAATACATAATCCCGCAAACCTAAATGGAAGGTGTGATCTTGACTACTGGCACTTACAATAAAGATTCAAAATCACCTTTCTAAAAATATTGTTTAATAACAAGCAATCTTAGAATAGCTACAACACTTTTGGCTAAAAAAACAGTGGCGTAGCAGATTTTTCTAAAATAAGTTAATTGAGGTGGTCCCGATGCACGCCACTGGTGGAAATAAATTAAATTTATTTTACCGAACAATGCCACTTTATGAAATACTAACCTATACCAAGTTTTATTAGAATACCCGTAGCCGTTTTCCAAAATAAAAAAAAAATTAACTTCAACGTCCTGTATCTTGAAAACGAAGCCGTTTAGGTCCTACGTTTGTATGAACTTTTTTGTCTATTTCGTGCTGGAAAACACATAGTGCCGTGCAATTCCAAAACACCCTGTAGATACAATGCATAATTTGTGAAAAGAATTCATATGCTTTTGAATTCTAAACTTTTTTATGAGTTAGTGATATATTTGATTTAATAGATATGTTAAATAGTTACATAGTTTGTTTTGAAAAGCTCTACTATTCGACTGTGCAAAGCTAGAAGTTAAAAGTTATTTTCCCTGCTAAATGTAATTTTGCATAGTACTTTTATCAAAGATTGTGGGTAGATGTAAGTTAATGTTAAATTGTTGAAAAAGCTATTAAGTCATATACACCTATATAAATCGTCCTCCCGATAAAGAAAATTAAATTATTAGACACTACATTAAAAGTAAAAGATCTAACTGAAATCTTAAAGCAGTGATTCTGAACTTCTGGGGAAGGACTAGCTATGGGGAAACGGGCTTGAAATATTGAAAGGGGTCGCAAAATGCCCCGACCTGTACAATGCAAGAGTGAAAATTAAAAAATACATTTATTAAAAATTAAAAAAAAACATGGAAAGCATTGTGAGACATTTAGAATTGTTATTTTATTAGTCTATTATCTACTCTAAAGTATTGAATATGTTAGATATGGGTGCATATTATTATAGTAGGGAGGCCAAGTGAATTAATAATTATTTTCGTGGGACTGAATAGGTTTATACCAACAAGTGATACCATCGTAATTAGAGGTATTTCCTAAGTAGAAAAACTCCTGTTGTCGCTTTCTTAGCCTGTGGAGTGACGAGCTATGACGTCACAAAGGTGGTAAAATGGTAGGTTTCAACAGTTTTTTGCAAATATCTCGTTACCTGTTAAGTTTACTGTGAACTTTACCTTATACAAAATTAATCTACATTTAATTTACAATAAAAATGGTCTTATGCATTTTTGCAGTCGAGTAAAGGATTACGGATATATGAAGGGGGTAAAAATGGAACTTTTTCTGTTTGGCAAAAATTCAAAAATTGCGCCTATGAATTCGTAATATTCGCTCCAAGTGTATTATATAAAGGGTTCAAGGAAGTGGGGAGGCGAGATGGTTATGGTGAAGCACCCAGCACCAAAGACGACATACTCGTACATTTGCGCAGATCATCCACTACTACCCATGTTGAAGTGAAAGTGGAAGATGGAATTAATGTCACTCTTGGACAAGCAAAATATCTAACTAATACTAAAAACAAGATGCAACTGATTGCTCTAATCACTGTACACAACAGCAAGCTGGCTGCAAAGTGATTCAGGCAGAAAGTGGTGCTGACATCAAGGTCGTTTTTACAGTAATTGACGAATCAAAGAAGGAAACAGAGGCTATCGTAATTGGCAATGACACCGATTTATTGGTCTTGTTGGTTGTTCATGCTCCAGCCAACAAACAGTTGAAGATGATTGTACCGAAGAAAGGTAACCAAGAAGAAAAAGTTTACTGCACTGGTGCATACAGCGTGGTATCGAGGAAATGAGGATGTTGTCTTGACAGCTTACACTTTCGCCGGATGTGATACTGTTTTTTTAATTTATAGAAAGGGAAAAATAAAGCCTTCTGAAAAAGTGCAAAGTGACAAGGAGTTTTACACAAAGCTGTTGTCTTTTAACAACCCAAATGCAGATCCAGATGCGCTAGCTGATGCTGGAACCATTTCTTCCTTTCGATATTTGCATAAAAAAATGCAGATAATTTGGATACTCTGCGCCTTCAATGTTACTTGCAGACCATCGCAAAAGAGCCTGTACACACAAATTTGACGTTGGCTGTACTTTCCCCCACTTTAGCAGCTGGACAACAACACTCTTATAGAGTTTACTATCAAGTGCAGCAATTGCTCAATGTCAATAAAGATTCGCTAAAGTGGGGTTGGAAAAGGATTGGCGGTTATTTGCGTCTAGTTGCAACCATAAGGCAGCTGCTCCTGAAAAATTGCTTTCCCTCATTGTTTGCACTTGTAATACGGGGTGTGTCAGAAACTGTGAGCGTCGTCAGAGTGGCTAGAAATGCTCTAATATGTGCAAGAATTGCTCTGAACATAGGTGCACCAACAGAGATGCACTAATTATTGACGACGGCATCGATAAAGATAATCTTCAACATGAAAAAGAGCTTAACGATTTTTAGGTTACTGATTGCTGTAATTTATTATTATGTAACTACCATGTACGTTGTACATACCACTTTCCATTTAAGAACATTGAATTTACTGAAAAGCATGTATTGTGAAGAAAAAAAAATTCATTATTTTTTGTATAAAAGCTTATTAGATAAAGTTTGTAGTTTGTTGTTTCAATGCTATTCACATGATTTTATATTTTTAGGAAAATATGACAAAAGATGGAAGTAATTTAAGTAGCTGTAATTCTAAAAGCTCAAGTGGGAAAGAGGAAAACGATATGATGAATTATCTAAAAGAAAAAATAGGCAAAATGAAGATAAAAACGACAAAGGAGGGGAGCAATGTAGATATATTGTCAGATTCATGCACATAGGCGTACATACATACATACACACATACAAATGTTCCTATGTTAATGATCCGTTACTAAGTACTTTTTATAACGAAACATACTCTTTATAACGAAACATACTCATTTTCAAGTGATTACGATGAATCCCAAGCTAACTAGAAAATAATGACATCATTGCCCCCTCAATATCTCCGTAACTCTTGTCTAGAAGTCAAAAATGCATAAGACCATTTTTATTGTAAATTAAATATAGATTAATTTTGTATAAGATAAAGTTTGCGCTAAACCTCATAGTTAACGAGATATTCGCGAAAAACTGTTGAAACCTACCATTTTACCACCTTTCTAGCTTTCGACCCCCTTCCGTCTAAACCCGAAGCGCAATGTTGCGCAACTTTTTACCACTTACTAAGAAGAGGGTACTAAACAGTTTGCTGCTGGGTAGAACTTTCTTTTTGGATGTTTGGGTTAAACCCCGGTTTCTGTACTAAAACCTGGAACTAAGAATGGCCATCTTTGTGACTTCATAGCTCCTCACTCCACAGGCTGAGAAAGCGACAACATGATTTTTCATACTCAGGAAACACCACCGAATAAGAAGATACCACTTGTCGGTATAAACCTACTCAGTCCTACGAAAATCGTTATTTGACGAGTTAATTTAGTTTGGCCTTTCTACTATTATTGCATAATATAGTAGCTAATGCAAAAATAATCATGATTAAAAAATTTGTGGTTTATTTTGACTTGTTGCAGAATGAAGTGCTTCATAAGATAGTAATATATTGGAAATTCGCACCCTTAGTTCTCTCTCTATATTTTAATGGGCTCTGTATATCTTTTCAAAGCAGCCATTGCAATAAAAACTGACATCTCAAAGATAAAACGTTGAAAAAGGCAGAGAGCTACGAAAAGCTTTTGAAAGCAGTGCAGAAAATTCATCATCAAGACCAATCTGATATTTCGAAGTAAAGCATATTTTCCATGACCTGGAGTAGAAATCAGTTTCTCGGTTACAAAAATTGTGGCAGAAATAAAAAAAAAATTCCCCATTGTAAACAGTATAAGAACAATGAAAGAACATTACATAGTATAACTCCGATTAACTTCATGAAAACACCTGTATCTTGTGTCTACTCTCTGTCGTGAAAAAATAGTATATACAAAGCATCAGCAAAAGAGAACGCAAATTTTTCCCTCAAAATTTTACCTTGGGAAAAGTGTGCTTCTCTCTTCCTTGATGTATAATGTACTATTTTATATCTCGATTTAACGTTAAGTCTTTAGTGGAGAGCCCATTACGATTATTTTGAAAGGGGTTTTCTAACCTACTCGTACATTGTTACTACGTTATCGTCAGCTATAAAATATTGTCTAAAATTCTTTGTCGAAGTTATAAAATCATTTTCAATATTTCTAAGTAAAATGTTGCTCTTCTGCCTCTTAGATTTTGACAAATCCATACACAGTTGTAAACATTTATATATTTTGTTGTTACAAATTTATATTCCATTACTCTAGTTTTAACAAGAAGCATTTACTTTTGTCAGTCAGCCATAGTATATATAAATTTTCTCTTGGGGTTGAAGAGTTAAGGTATTTAATTCCTTATTCTATGAAGATGGAGATTGCTATTTCGTTTCTTATTTCATGAATACGCTTCAAATATGTGTTCCATGACACAAATCCTGCCTCGCGATGAAATAGTAACCCTGCATAATTGGTTACACCTGTTGTTAACATCATACTTACACCAGGACTAATTTATGTTGCAGCAAGAGCTCCTCCAGCAATCGTGCAATGTGTTCAGATACATAGTGGACATTTTCATTTCACAAACGACTGATAGACTTTACAGACATTGTTCAAGTACCATCTGTGAAAATTCCTACATAACTTCCCACTGTATGTTCGCCTCGCGTATAAAATCAGGTGCTGTAGCTCTTCTTTATATTGATTTGCAAAACTATAGCTGTTCGTTGATAGCGATAGTGATAGGGACAATATTGGCTGCTGTATGTAGCCTCGTCAAGAGTAATTGAGAAAAATATATCACACCAACAATGTTTGTGGTATGACTACAGATATATCGCCAACTTGACGAGCAATAGTCTCATTTGATATGGGTATAGACTGTAGTTGTGAGTCAAATTTTCTCTGAACACAATTTCTGCAATATTAGTCGTAGCTGGCAGGTTTGATCAACCTCCAATAACAGAGTGACGCCTTTTATTTTAACTTATTTTTGTCTATGTAAAACTAAAATGTAGATATTATTCAGCATATTATCTTGATTTTGGTTTTGGAACAATGTGTTCACAATCATCATATATCCGCTTATATGTAATTAACAATGTATCCATAATTCTGCACCCGAAAACAGTACTGTGGTGTTACTATCAACTAGAGATGGGCGAGTGAGTGAGTATTCACTCACGTCACGCACATTTCACGCTTGCTTTAAAAACTCCGATTCACGAACGCTCACGCTCAAGGCGTGATCCTCTACTCACGACGTGACCCGCAGCTATTATTTAAAAATTTGTTATGCTCCGTTTGTCGTTTTGCATGCAATCTTTGAAATAAGTAATTAAATTCTACTTTTCATATTTATTTCCCAAATATACAATACATTTTCCCTAAATGCGCCTTATGAATTTATTATAGGTCCTAGCACCCCCTTATGAGATCTCATAAACTGCAAGTACCGCCCCGCCGAAATTTGGTTTGCAGTAAAGTCAATTTATTAAGCCAACTCTCGGGGTTTGAACGTTGGCCTTACTTCGTACTTGCGCTATTCGCACCCCTTTGGTTTGCACTTTGCTTAACGGAATATATTTGGGTACTTAGAGCTTTGTGTGGTTTTGATCATAGGTCAATTTAGTCATGCCACGTGTTGTGTCGATCTCCGCTGCGGTGACCCCCACTGTATTTATGTTTAGACATCCTTTTGCATTTATTTATTTGCATCTAACGCCCTTCTGGCTAGTCTTGAATTACGTAGCACTATCGTTGTTTTATAGGTCAACCTATTATATTTATTTGTGATATGTATTGGTTGTGATATATTTATGTTGCTTATTGATTTGTTTCATAATTTGAAGTGGTCTAATAAGCTCCAGATTGGGCTTGCTATTATAATTGAGATGGTTTGATTCCGCCAGCAATTTTGATATTTTAATGCAAGATTTGAACTGGTTAAAATAGTTGCGGTATTGTTATTCAAAATAAAATAGTATTATGCCCTTTTTGTATTTTATCTATCTGCAATTTCAATCTCAAAACGATAGCTCGGTAGACACTCAATCTCTATTCAAAGGGGTGTTTTCCTGATAACTTGTAAAATTTTACCTTAACTTGGGTACGCCACTGTGCGCCCGAATTATATTCAAATATGCAGTCGCAAATATGAGCGCTGCTGTCAATTTGCACAAAATGGTTTGAATCTTTCAGTAAGCGTTTTTGACTTCAAAAATTAAATTTGTGAATGCTCGTACAAGGTATTTATTTAAATTATAGTTATTTGGCGGTCAAATTCTCATTTGTTTCACTGATTAATTTGTCTTATGACGTCAAACCAACGCTGCTTGAATTATTGCAATTGTTAATCTTCACCTAACTTCACAACTGGATGATTGTTAATAATTTTAAAAAAACGCTTCAGCTGGAGGCTTAAATACGCCTGCTTCTTGTTCAAACCGGTATTGTGTCGCTTATACACAAATTTCCGGATCCACACACTTATATTAAGCGTTTTACAGTACCTTTAAACTTTGAGATAGTACGCTCCGTTCTCGGAAAAGGGGCCCCAGCTCGGATCTTCCCCTGGAGTGGTTTCCTCCGGTGTTTGTGCCGCTGGTCGTTGTCCTACAGCCCTCCTAGATGCGTCCCAGTAGACAGCCCTGGTTCTGGAACCTCCTCTCAGCTGCAATTCGCCTTCGTAAACTTCAAGTGCTCGCCAACGCAGCCCTCGGAATGCTTACGGTGAAAAATAACTTTTTGTTGGGGAAACTCTCACAGAAGCTCTGACACTTGCTCAACACAGTGGTATAATTTTTATTTATAAAAATGATGATTTACTAGGAAAAATCTTTATTTATAAATGAGCACAAAACTACATGTCAATTCTTAATTTATTCAAATGTTATCTGCTGGAATCCGTTATAAACAAATGCTAATCTAATAACTATAAAACGGATATTAACCAAGTACAAATGACTTACATTTTAAATTAAATATTTTTACAAATAATTAAATCTAAATAATTCTTACAGCTAAAATCTTGTCTACATTTTTTAATAGTCAAAATGTCTCTTGGCGCTACTACACGTTTTATTAATTGCGTTGCTTGTTCACTCACGTAATTACACTGATTAGTTTTAAGAGTTCACTTCCTTCATAATTGTTTTTTGGTGTCCAACTGTCTTCTTTTCACTCGTTTTCTCTCTTATTTTGGTGTCTGCTTTTCTGCCAAGTCATGTTTGCTTCTCACAATTGCAATTTTTATGCCTTTATGCCTGATTTAATTGCTCGTTGCAACATTATTATTTCTCTGCTTCATACCTTTTAAGGATTGCTCACAAATTGTATCTAATTAGCTAAATTGAACTCTATAGCAAACCTTTTTGTGATTCTTTAATTTGGTGTGGCTATTCATTCTGCCCAAACCTAATAATTAATTAATTTGAACTTTGAGTTCAACCCTGTGAAAAGCAAGCTGTCTCCTTTGCGTTCCTTAATCAATTCATTTACTTTAATACAAGCATCTCTTTTTCAATGCATTTACTGAATGACATTTAACTTAGCATTGCGGCTAGATAAAACACCCCAACTTAGTGATTAAATTTTCATACTGTACCGCAAGCAGAGCAGAGCCGTAAGGCCTAAGACCATTGCAGTATATGTACATGAGTGGTATGTGTCTTGTAGGAGTTTGTCGTTATTGCACTATAGAACCACATTCTGAATAAATATTGTTACTAGTTATTGGTTCTGTTGTTATTTTTATTTGCTTGGTATATCTCTGACCTTGGGGAGGTTCGACCCAAGGATTTGTCTACGTCGAGAACCTGGCGCCTTCGCCCATAGTTTTGTTGCAGCTTTGCTGTAACTTCGACCCCTCGACTAGTTAGCCAACCTAGACCGATATTTACCAGCTGGTACAATACCAAATACAACTTTCGCCAACAGGTAAGGGCCGCCCTACGCCGTCCTTCGTTACAAATTCAAATTCAGATAGAACAGAATGTTAAAATTTAAAACCAATAAAGCACTCGCAACAGAACTAAAAACTCTTTACGTGATACATACATACTGATTTCCCGCAAAAACAGTTCTTGCAACCGCTTTCAAAGACATTACTTTTAATGCCAAAAGCTCTCATTGGAATTTGATTTTCTCTACTGATACGAATACAAGAAGGTATATGTTGCTAGGCAACCTTTTAATTCCTAGGCTTAAAACTACTTTTACGTCCGATGAACTAAAAGTAAGACTGTAGACAGACACAACATTTACAACACAACACCGGTGCGAAGCTCCGTCGCTACAGGCTGCCACACAGAAGTACTGTAATTACGCTACTACATTGTTTACATAATAACTAACACTAACCTACTAATGTATTTTGGAAGCAAAAGAAAAAGGTTCAGAAACGCTGCTTTAAATTACATGACTTGGTCAGAAAATATTTTATACTAATATGCTTTTTGTTGCAGAATTTCTGTATTAAAACTTACTGATATGATACCATACGGTTCAGAATTTAATTGTTTTAAGACATATGAAATTGTGTTTCAGTTCGGTTGAGTTAAACTGATTAACACGATTTGTAATTCGAATTAAGCCTTACAATACGGGCTAAATGTATCAACAGATTCCAAATATTTAATAAGAGATCATAATAAACATTTCCGCTGGGTTTTGGTGGACATTCCGCCAATAGGGAAGTTCGTGTGTACAGCACGAAATGGAGCAAATGGAAAACGTCATTTTGTCACGGTTGCGGGTGAAAAACTCTTTGTTTGTGTAAACAAGACCTCAAAGGGTAATATAACGAGGCACCATCTGTGGGGTATTGCTCTGCACAACGGACGGGATGCGCGTAAAATACGCATATTAATGCGTCCTAATTTGCATGTAACACGCAATACGCGCACTGTTCTGTTTCTGATTCTATTGACACAGCCGCCGCCGCCGAGCTACTGCTGTCAATCATGCGAGAAAAAAGAAGCGAGCTGGCCATTGTGCGATCGGTTACCAAATACAGCAGTATGTGTACAACATGACAAGAGGTTAACCCTGTGAACGCCTTCGAACAAATTGAAAACGTGAAAGGCATTAGAATACAAAGAAATTAGAAGCAACGCTCGTCTAGCTCGACTTTTCAATTTTATTCAACGCCGCAACAACAATGCCAGATGCAGGGACGAAGATGACATGAGCTTTATTAACTTACATGTGATCACCGATTAGAATTCATATATAATTTAAGAAACATATTTCGTTCCTTTGGATTAGCTGTAGAAACGACTTCTACTCGTATACGAGTATACTAACAAGTGCCAAAAATAAATATGATTGGTCTATTGATAAGCTGATTGTGCAGTTTGTTTTAGTGATCGTTTCCTTAACGTCATGTGCACAGGGAGCAAGCACAGAAATACCCTAATATTATGTTTTCATCTGCCATCCCTTGCTAATAGAAGAGTACATCACAAATTTAATGACTGTATAATACATTTGCCTGTCAGTAGTGATATGCTTAAACTTTACACTCAACATTCACGTTGATTTGAGTTACATAGCAGCATTGGAAATTGTTTATTATAGAGGCCTTGGTTCTTTAGGTTATTTTCTCATTTAATTAATTTAAATTCGTATTAAAAACAGTTCCTTTGGTATTAAACACACATAGTGAAGTCTGTAAACCTAACCTCATTTCTTGACAAGTGAGTATAAAACTGTTTCTCTTAATATGACATATTCAATAATGTGTAATAATTGTTATTTTTGTGCTTAATATGTGATCGTACCACTCTGTTGTATTGTCATTGTGGAACATGAGTTTCTACAACTGCATGAAATACTAACGAAAAAACTGTCACTGTACACTTTTAA
This sequence comes from Agriotes lineatus, assembly GCA_940337035.1. Classification (NCBI taxonomy): domain Eukaryota; kingdom Metazoa; phylum Arthropoda; class Insecta; order Coleoptera; family Elateridae; genus Agriotes; species Agriotes lineatus. The sequence continues at coordinate 17,580 of CALNHX010001420.1, forward strand.
AATACTTAGTTCTGATTAGTTCTTAATACAACCATAAATAAAAGTGAAAATAAACGATAGAGGAAGTGTAGTAGAGAAAAAATATATGAGTTAACCAAAAATGTTCCGTTAAACAAGCAACGGAATTATTCAGAAACAATTTAATGAATCTTGTAAAATACGTGAATACAAAATTTAACGAGACACACCAATTTAAGTGTCATTAAAAATATATCGATAATAAATCTACAACTTATTATACTACCCCTAAAACGTAGGATAACGTAGTGCTATGTTAATTTTACTTCGTGCAGATCCGGTTGTGACGTCATGAAAATGATCGCCGCGACAAACTGTGTTCATGTATTTATGTTTAGATTTAGCTTAGTCCCGGGGCTCGGAATCATATGATATAGGTTAAAAAGTGAAAAACAAATAATAATTTGTCATATTGCGCCGAAAATTATACTTATATTAGCTTAACCCTTACGTCATAACGTTCGTCTTTTTTCTTCTACCACCTTTAGCCTTTCTTCTTTTGCACATTAGGGTTTTTTAATTCTGGGTAAAACTAAGGTTAGGTTCGTTGCCGTTAGATGGCGCTGAAGGAAACACGCCCCGTCGGAGACAGTGTTTCTAATTATGTTAAAAATAGGTAAAAATATCTTTATGTTTCTAATAAAACTGAATAGTCAAACGAAGTACTCAGTAATGTGAATTACTTTAATTCGCAAAGATGAGAAAATATTGCAGTCGGTAAGTCTTAACCGCTCGGTTAGGAAGGCTACGTAACGCATACGCTTTTCGTTGTGTAATGAAAGGGAAGGCGGCGACGTCAAAAAGTAGGCCCGATCGTGGGTGGAGCTAGGCCTATCGTTGACGATGCAGTGTAACACACACACGCAGCTTTATTTACTTATGAATATATAGAAATATTGCTTTAAACTGAGTAAGAAACGTTGCAATGTTCGTTGCAATCGGTTGCATTTACGAGTAGATGAAAGTGTCCTCCTAAAAGGCAATTAAAGACATTCTCATTATATACTCGTATTTACCTAGGAACATGGAGTGTTATAATTACATGTTTATTCGAAAATATAAAACTGAATCACTCTACATTAATTAATTTATTGAATAATAAACGTAATAGGGTAACGTTTCTGATAGGGGCTAAAATTGGAAATGCTTAGAAATTATTAATTTAATGGAGAGAAAAACATAAAACGTGGTGTCGAAAACTTTTAAGGTTTTGTAGGTGTCGGTTGTTGCATATTTTTGGGGTTCCGGAAAATTCAGCAAAAACAATTTACTGGAAAATAATTAACCGAAAAGATAGTGCCCAAAAGATAATTCTACGTAGTTATAATAAATTGTCTTTCTTTTGTATTTATATGTTTTTTGCCTTTGTGTTTTTATATGACCGGCTACTTGTTTTTTTATTTTTTTTGTGCCGATACACTAAACAAGAAGAGAATATTAAAATTAAATGAATACATAGGTAGTATATTATAATTTCGAATAACTATTCTTTCTGTAAATAGCGTTTCAGTGAGCTGTTCGTTCGACAGATGGTACCCGTGGGTAATTATTTTTCAGTAAATTGTTTTGGGTAAATTTTTCTAGATCAATTTTTTGCTTCCTGGATGTTTAAGAATCTACGTTCGAACAAGTAAAGTACAAGCAGTTCAAAAATAATTTTAATTCCTACTAAACTTACTGCACTTTTCTCATTAACTTAAGAAATATATATATAATTATTGATTTCGGATTGTACAAACCATGTTATAGAGACAATATAGGGTCATCTATATTGTTATCAAGAGTGTACCCACACCAAAGTGTAGTTTCAATATTTTAAATTTTACTCCATTATTCTAATTTTTTGCCACATGACGAATTTATATTGTGTTGAAAAATAACACTGGATATAACAATTATAAATTCAAAAAGCATATTCGGCCATCAACACCAAAGTTGAATGATTTATTGCAACTTTTAAGAGCTTTACACTACTCAATCAACAAACCGGTAGAAGTGCATCAATTAATAGCTTTGATAAAATGAAAAAATCCTAAGACACAAATAGAAAAACTATCACAAAATAAGCACCTTTAGTTACATAGAAATTTACTATTCTATTGGACTTTTTTTAAGATTAATACGATTCATTTGAATTTGAATCATTAGAACGGAACAAGCATTATATTAAACTACACTCAATCCGTGGGCACCATGTGTTAACATGACGTGAAAATGAGTTATAATTTACCTATTTATTAGAGTTGAATCTGTTTTTAAATTATTATAAGTTCGTCAAGATTTGGTTAACGAATTCCGTTTTTAAATAAAAGTGAGGGAAGTTCTACCGTGTTCGTGAGCTTGCTTTAAATTTTCTTATTAGCGCTGGTTCTAACACAAAACTGTCTGTTATTAAATTTTACATAGTGCCTTAATTTATAATACTGTAAATTATACAAAAGAAACTGTAATTACTTTGCCAACCTCATGCTTTTACGCTAGATTGTGTAGGTGATTGCTACCAACGTCATAGTGTTCCGGATACAAAGAAAAAACTGTAATTGTGATGCTAAACTAGATGGCGTAGATGACTGCAACCAACTTCGCAGCATTCCGAATAAATAGATACGTCGATCTAATAGATCTGTGTTTACATTATTAATAACAACACAAATACATTTAAAGCTCCACATGTGCTAGTCGATCACAATCTTAACTAACCGTGAAACTATGTATACTTAGATAAAATTATTCAATTTACGAAATATACTTTAGGAATTTTAAAAACAGTCACTGAATTCCTAACGTTGGGAATGTGAAAAAACGACAAAAATCATCAATAGGATCACTTAAGATGTAAAATGCATTTATATGTCATAAGTTTAAACAAAAATAAATCAGTAATTGTTCTGGGGTAAAAATACACGTTGCTTACGAAATAATACTTAACTGTAGCAAATCCAGCTGTTATTTCTCCAATTACCAGAATAGGATAATTTTGACCTCCAGTCAATTATTGTACTATTTACGCATGTTTACAACTTTAAAATGGATTAGACGTGACACAAATTTCTTAATTTTAATAAGTTAATCATTATTATTGCATTTATTTTAAATCGCTAATTTATATTGCAACTACTATTACACTAAATGAAAACCTGCAAGCTCCTTTCCTGACTTCTAAAACTTATTTACTTTCGGTATCGCTACATAAGCTACATTGTTACGTTCCGAGATCATAAACATCTCATACTTAGCATTTTAACATCTTTTACGTAGGATGTCGTAGCTCCTATTGTTGAAATCAACTGATTGGCAATTTATTAGGCGTGAAATTCATCAGAAATTGAATTTCAAAATGGCATCTGCAGGAGATTCATGCATTATCCTTCTACATGGCTTCTTTCTGCTGCCATGGTTAACAATTCGAATTGGAATTTTAATTTCTAACGGCTTTTCCTGGGTTTGATATTCGCGAATCTTAAACACTAGGGTTTTGACAGTTTTTGAATTGCCTGTAGCAAGAGGTCTTTTTGTAATAAAAAAACTCGAATAATTTTCTAGTAAAATAATTATTACTTTAATTTTAATTTCATCTTTTAACTTGTATTAGCAATCAGAACAATATAAACACTATTACACTATTTGGATTTCCTGTTCGAATAGATGTTTCGCATTGTCAGGTGTCAGGATATTTCTTAATACTTGGAAATTAAGTTGTTCTTGCTTATTATAGGCACTCAATGTCTGATTGGTAATAGCGATTACTGTATCAGCGTTTAATTTTATTTTGCAGACCAAACAAAAGGTTGTAATTTTAACAATTTACTTGCAATAATTTTTAAAATAGAAATACATTAATACACACAATTTCGCTCTATAATTTCACAACAAAAATGCATAAATTTTGAAATCTCACGTTTGTATTGTTTTTAGTTGTGGGTTATATTTTATTTTGAACATCTAAAATGCATAATCTAGAATTTTATTAAACGTTGTAATATTTCCCAGTAGTCGTTCCAAAAATTGTTTTCAAGTGTTTAATCTTTCAAATGCCGGTAGCTTCGCTAAGCCAATTCAAAGTAATAAATCACAGAATAACGTGCTCAAAATATATCTTTTAAAACAACATATAAAGAACGCATTCAAAATAAACAGCTTGAGGCCTACACACGCTGAGGCGTTATAAAAATAAATACGTTCGTACTTCTTCAGTCTGTAAACCCATTACGAATAAAAAATTGTAAATAAACTGTCAGGCAGGCATCCGAATTGCTACCACACACTAGTTTTCATCCCCTAAAGTCAATCTATACGGCTCATACATATTTATCCTTGTAAGCCACCCCTAAACTGATGTTATACATAACCTCTACATGACGGGTGACTGGGGTGCATTTGTGAAATGTGCAGCCAGTATTAATTTTTTACCGAATTGGTTGTTTCAAAGCTGATATGTGCATATGTGTCAGTTTAGTAAAACCATGGAATTCTAATTATGTACTTTGTTGATTTGTACATAGGTACCGAACAGCTGCATAAAATACTGATTTAGTCGATATAAATAGATCTGCTTTAAAGTAAACTTATTTTCGGTTATTTCTCAAATTAAAACGTTAATGTAGAAACTAGTCTTTCCGGTTCTTTCAGTAAGCAAAATGATACTGATTTTAGAAATTAAGTGAGTAACATTTACACACTAAAACAGAATACTGGGTAGTATAATATCAAACTTGAGTTACTTTTATGTTTCCAACGGCAGAGTTTATTCAACTGTTTACGTGACAATTAGCTATTAATGAGTAGAATCAATGTTAGAACTCCGAAGGTACTAAATTTGAAAATTCTTTTACCGTAAAAGTTTAACGTTTAACATTTCTCATATTTTAAGATAAATAATTGCTATAAGACATAATTTTTATTTCGTATGTCAGTTCATCTTTTTTCAGCTAATATGACATTAGACAGTTTCGCTAACTATGGTATACCTTTCAAATTTAGTGTTAACTGTAGACGCTATTTAAAATTCTAGATATAAGTTCAAAAAATAAGATAACGTAAATGTTACAAAATTGTTAATTAACAATCCATTTTTTATTAAATTAGGTACTAATGGTAATTATTTAGGTAAAACATAATTGGTGTTTGCTGAGTTTTCAGTGTTAATGTTAATCTGGTATTTTTAATACGGTGAAACCGAAAGTCTCATGGGTTCAATATTATTGCATTTATGTAAAACTTTTGCCGATTTTTGCCATAAGAGCTCAGGGCCGTAACTAGGTATAGGCCGAGTAGGCCCCCGCCTACAGGCGCAAGCGGCGAGGGGCGCCAAAATGCCATTGAAAATGTTGTTTCGTACTAATAAAAAACAAATAAACAAGTGCGCAATTTGACCAATAAATTAATTTGTAACATTCTCGATTTTGGTACAAATAATGCTAATTATAATAATGCGAATTGCGCCCAATCTGGTCGATACATTACATTGTCTTGTGCAATTTGCAAAGGAAATGTTATACAGTGCGAGTGTAAAGTCTGGAACTATCGAAATAGAACTTTTATCAAATGTTTTTGAAAGAAATCCTCGAACACGTCAATTTTTATTTTAAAAAATACATATTTTACTGTTATTGTCACTTTTAGATTGTCTTTTGTTTTTGAGTTATGACGTTCGCGATCATTTTTTTAAATGGAAACCCCAAATTTTTATGATAAATTTGGACAGAGCATGAAATTCTAAGACCAAATATGCTAAAAAAGTATGATACTATATTTTGAAATTTTCGAGAAAATCGCTATTAAAGTATTAAAACAAAAATCGAATAAAAATCAAGTAGCCATGAAACAATGAGTTAGCTCTAAAATTATGACAGTTCTTCATAGTTTGTTTATCTGTTTTTGTTGTGTGCTTCTAATTAAATAAATAATGATACAATATTTGAGTGAAAAAGGACCAATTGAAATTTTAGTATTGAGGGGATCTGGTAACCTTACGATTTTCTCGAAAATTTCAAAATACAGTATGATACTTTTTTTAGAGTATTTGGTCTTAGAATTTCATGCTGTGTCCAAATTCATCATAAAAATTGAGGGTTTCCATTTAAAAAAAGTATCGCTAACGTCGTAACTCAAAAACAAAAGACAATCTAAAAGTGACAGTTACAGTAAAATATGTATTTTTTAAAATAAAAATTGACGTGTTCGAAGATTTCTTTCAAAAACATTTGATAAAAGTTCTATTTCGATAGTTCCAGACTTTACACTCGCACTGTATGTCTACCAGATTGTACCAGCGTTTATTTTATAGTTCTCACCTATATCAAATCAAAACATTAGAATTATTAGCTTGTGAACCCACGGCATAGGTGGCCTTATTCGAATTATAAAAAGTTTCCATTTTTAAAACAATGTAAACAAGCAGTGCGACAAACTAACTTAAATTTTAAACAACTATTGGAGCGGGTCCACTGATTGCACATATCACATATACATTTACTGCTTTGGGCTCATCGCTGGTAAAGTGGCCCAACCCAACAATCACCAGAACACCACATATCGATTTTGAGAGCTGACCTGTTCTACTACTATGGTATTTTTCACTGCAATCATTTTCCCGGAAGAATTTGTTCAGTTTCAGACACTTTTGCGATCCTACACGATGACAGCTTTTATTTAAAAAAAGAATTATCGAAATCGGCTCGTAACTACGTGCCGACAGAAAACGCTTCATGTTTTAAATATATTAATTACTACAAACAGTGTGACAGTGTGGCTACGAGTACAGAACCTTATTCTCCGTTCATATCTTACTACGCATAATACGTAATTATTTGTTTATATTGTATTATTTTAACATATTGATATGTCTTTACTAGCTTTTGAGCGCACCACATAGGTGGTCTTATTCTAATTAAAATAATTTTTGTATTTGTAAAATTGAATTGTACATAGAAAAGTTACAAAAGAAAATGTTTTCAACGTTTTTAATACAGAAAAACAATTTTTGCTAAATCGAATTATGGCCGAAGTCTTCAAAATTATCTACAAAATAGGTAAAAAATACCTTAATGCTGCTAATAATACAGAAACCCTTAGTAATGCGCATTACATGAATTTGGAACTTTAAAAAAACATTGCATCCAGTGGGATTTGAACTCGCGTTCACTGGTAAATGAATATGCTTATAGTTGCACTATAAATGACGCAGTGGTGTTCCGTGCTGATGAAATGGTGACGCAGAGACGCAGACACTAGATGTTTATATATAGGGATTTGTAAAATATTCTTCCGACTGCATAATAATATGTATGTACTTTTTTTAATTTCTAATCTTGTTTCTGTTCTCATTTTTTTTGTGTTGTATTTTGGTATTTTAATATTGTTGTTTATTTTTAAAATTTTGAATACAAAATGTTGGGATTTATTTTTGATATACTACCTGTTTGTTTGATTACATGACATCCAATATTCAGAGATAAATGTAGAAGTCATACAGTATTATTAGTATTTTTTGTCACATACATCGTTTTTTACTGAAGGGCGCAAAAATGTTGGCTTGCCTACAAGAAAAGTTTTCTTAGTTCTGTAAGAACTGGTATGTATGCAAGTAGGAAAATAATCAACTCAATTGGAATTGTAATATACAAAAAAGTAGATGTACCCACTTGTTAGAGCCTCAAACTTATTTTTTAAAATAGAAGAAACAGAAAAAGTATAATGCTTTCAGATATTTTCAAAACATTTTTGAATATTTGCAGTATTTCAATTCTGTGTTACTTTGAAAATCATATTCCTGAAAATTTACAACACATTTAAGATTTGCATTTATTGTGCAGTTTTGATTATTATGTACATTAATATTATCTAAAAAAGTACCTTTTGGTATCATTTTATATCAATATTTTAAGCTTAGATTGTTTACAAAATAATGATTCCTTAAAACTAACTTACTGTGTTATTATTATATTGTGGCCATACTATAAAGCCAACAACTCGTAATAAGTTACGTAACTACATAGTGGGTTTTCTTTCTGGTAAATATTATGCAGATTAGTTTGTCAATGGTTCAAATTATCTAGTGGAAATGTGAGTGTCATAATCATGCCAAATGCTTCATTTCACACTAAATAATATCGTTAATAGAATACCGAAATGAACTTAATGACAGTTCAATAAAATTTACTGGATTACTGCTTAATAGTTTATTTGAACAAGCTTAAAATGCTGACAATACTGCCATTAAGCGTTACGACATTCTAAAGCACCAAGAAAGGTAATTATAAGTTAAGGACGTGGGGCATCACACACAAAGTTTGTAAATTCAGAGTGATCCTCGGTCAAACACGACAACATTTTATCGAGTATAATCTTCGGAATCTCAAAAAACCTTAAAAGATAGGACGTTTGTAAAATTGGGAAAAAATATGTACAGGGTGCCACAAAAATAAGTGCACAAAAAACTGCAGTATCATGAGTATAAAAATTGGCCGAAAATATTATATTCTCTTATTACGAGCAGAAGTTCTATTTTATGTGTCGTGATTGGACGGTTTATCTGCCGAGCTTGCGAGTATTTTTTGTGAAACCAGAAATTATTTTAAAGTAGAAGATTGGGCAGACTGGTAAATGTAGCTTGCTTTGGAGAGTGGTACTATTACTTTACTATAAACAACGTTGTGAACCAAATCTGAAAAAATCTATAATTATTTGTCTGTCAAGCCGCTTCAATTTAGTGAGAATTTGTAAGTATAATTTGCAATTACGTACAAATTTATTGAGTAAATCTTATTTATTCATTACAGCTTTTAATGTGTCAGATGTATGTTAGGAATTTCAAATGATTTAGTTACTTTGCTTTAAAATAACCTTATCTGCCGCTGACGAGGGCAGATAAAGTGTTTAGTTACCATGGCAATGAAGTGCTACTTTAGAATTATTAATCCAGTGGTATAGTGTCACATTTTACTGACGTTTGAAGTACAAATAATTGTTTATATTCTGGGCATTTTGAAATTTTATTAAAAACCCCTTTTATCCGATCCAGACGAGCTGGGTTCGGGAATATATAGTTGCGGGAGATATGTTTAGTAGTGATACGATTTTTTTAATGTTGTTATGGTTAACAACAATACTTTTAATAAACAGTTATTTAGTTAGCAATAGTAAAGTAAAAAGCGGTGGCGCAGTGCATCTTTAGGTAAATTTTTAATAATTTTTAATTCAGCAATGCATAAGCCGATTTTCACTTATAATACCATGAGTAGTCAAAGTTATGTCGACTATTTTTGTGGTGGTGTCACGAATGTCCATTGCGCTTTGGTACGATTAGGACGAGTGCGATAGCACGAGTCCTAATCCCAAGCGCAATGGACATGAGTAGTGATACCACCGCAAAAATAATCTACTTAACTTTGACTAAGAATGGTATTCCAGGGACTATTTAATGAACCAAACTACGTTTTCAAATTAGTTTTCAGTAAATCTAGCAACAAACTACGCAATTTCTATAGTAACAGAACACTAATATTGACTTTTTCTAATAAAAATCACATTTGTTTAAAATAGTCACCTGAATACCTTCTAGGAAGATATATCCACTGATATTTTTTTGATTGGTCAAGAAACGTCAGAATTCTGGATTTTCATTGGTCACTTTTTGACAGATGACAGGTGAATTGAATAGTCATAGTTATTTTAGAAACTATTGGCACTTTTGCTCCTTTTATAGGGTTTTAAGCACTTATTTCTGCGACACCTTATATTTAGTACTGCATGTTCTACAAATTCACAAAACCTACTTAGTTTTCCAAAAATCGGAAATACATTGAAAATTTATATTTTCTTTTTTGCTGGCTTTGCTTAGTAAAATTTTAAAATGCAAGGAAACTTTCTTAAAGCATGTTTATCTTTAGAAGATACCAAAGAATTGTTCCGACATTGCGAAACATTTTAAACTATAAATAACTTTGTTTTTTTCTTATGAGCTTCATACTAGATTGTTAGGACATTAGATAATGTTAATTTTTTCAGTGATATGCAATATGTTAGGTCTATTATTTAATAATAGTATTCCTAATAACTGTTCTGCGAAATGTTTCTAAACGTCGCAAAGGTTGCTTATACTTAGGGAATTCTATTGAAAAATCATTTCAACGATTTAAGAGAACATCATCTAAGTAGTCTAAAAAATCTGTGAAAGGTTTTACTCAGAACTTACTTCGCAAGTGGACGTCGTGACACTAAACACATTTAAAAATCAAAGAAAAATAAGGGTAAAATATATTCACGTTCGTAATAATACTGAAAAAATAAAAGGAAACACTTGGCAATGCGAATTATACCAATTTCAAATTTAAAAAAACTATCGGCGATGGGGTTCGAATTACAGCGCCTGCGAACGTGAATTTAAATCCGTGCATTTGATACACCGGACCTTGGAGAACCTCTCATGCTTTTGCGATGCGCGGCTGCATTGTTCAAATTTGTTAACTCATTTACGACATCACCCTTTATCTGTCGGGCCCAATTTTCGTCAAGTATAATGCCTGACCTATGTGCAAATTATTACTTTTACTTACTTCCCAGTTAACGGAAAAATAAACAATTTCTTTTAAAACCATACATATGTTAAACTCAATCGGGCAACACGCTGTATAAAAGGAATTCGTTTCTGCTTGCCCTGAAACCTATTCAAGTGCTCCTTGATAACTCAGCAATGACTTTTTCGGTTTTATGTAAAATACTATCTATAATTATTAAATCGCAAAGTGAACGTTATAACTATAAACAATTTTAAAAATCAAAGGAAGCTAAGGGTAAAAATATTCTACGATCCTACTAATGTTGAAACAATTAATCGGAACACTTGATTATGGGAATCATAAATTTAAAATAAAAAAACTATCTGCGATGGGATGCAAATTACAGCGCCTACTAACGCGACATTAAATCCAGGGCATTTGATCCACCGGAGCATGTTGGACCTCTCCCGGCTTTACGATGTACGGCTGTATTTAACAGAACAGACTTATTATTCGAACTTGTTAACTCATTTACGACATTACCCTGTATCGTTGAGGCCTGTTTTCATCAAGAATAAATCCTGACTTATTTGCAAATTATTGCTTTTATATATTTCCCAGTTAACGCAAAAATAAACACAATTTTATTGGTCCGAAATTTTCTCGGTTTAATGCCAGGCAGACGTATAATCTGCATCCAAAACATCGTCTTCCTACAACAAATAGTTTTTGAGTTATACTGCCAACAGACAGACAGACAGACTCGCAGACATAATTGAAAAAACCTATTTTTGTGATCTAGGGACCTTGAAACGTGAAGCTCTGAAGAAATCTCTTTTATCAGTCCTTTTACCATCGTGAGGGTTTAGTGATACCATTATGATCTAATTTCTGTTTGCTGCTTCCATGCCTTTCTATCCTGGGCTATCTGTATTCCTTGGTGCAATGAGTGACCTGTTGTTTCTTTGACTCCATCGGACCACCGCATTGGTGATCTTCCTCTTGGTCTTTTTCCCTGTGTTTTTCCCTCAACTATCAAGTTTTCCATCTCGCCTGTTCTTCTGGCTATATGACCGAAGTACCTTAAGTATTTTTTGTTTAGTTGCTTTAGTAATCTGTCCATAATGCTTAGTTCCTGTAGTGTGGATATATTAGTTCTATGTTCCATCCATGACACTCGAAGGACACGTCTATAAACCCAAAGTTCGAAGGCTTCAATTCTTTTCCCATCTGCTGTTTTCAGTGTCCAAGTTTCGGACGCGTACGTGGCTATTGAAAATACTAAGCTATTTACTAGTCTTATTTTTACTGCTTTTGTGATGTTTTGATCTTTCCAGATTTTTGTGAGTTTAGTCGTCGCCCACCTTGCTATTGCAAGTCTCCTTCTAATTTCTTCACTGCAGTCGCCATTACTAGTTATTAGCGATCCCAGATACACGAACTTGTCTACTACATCGAAACCCGCTAATTTTTTGATATTGGGATTGTTATTAAACCGGTCAATTATCATGACTTTGGTTTCAGCCTGATTGATCTTAAGTCCGTAATCTTTACTGTAATTTTCTAGTCTTGTCATGATATCTGTTAGTTCTTCTTCATCTTCAGCAATGATAAGAGTGTCATCAGCATACCTTAGATTATTATGTTTTTTCCCTCCGATTGATACACCTTCTTCCCATTCGTCAAATACTTGCCTCATGATATATTCGCTGTATATGTTATAAAGGAGCGGCGATAAAATGCATCCCTGTCGTACGCCAGCACAAACCTCTAATGTATTGGATAATGTTTTGCCCACTCTGACTTTGGCCCTACTTCCATCATATAGATTCTTTATCATGTGCACCAGGTGTTCAGGGGTGCCCATTTCTATTAAGATTTTCCACAGCGAGGACCATTTCACTGAGTCAAATGCCTTTGTGTAATCTACAAAACAGAGGAATATTTTGATGTTATCTTTTCTTGCTTTCTCTATAATTTGGCGGAGATTGAGAATTTTCTATCTTGTTCCCTTCCCTGGTATAAAACCTCTCTGTTCATCCGAAATTTGTGGTAGTAGGAAAGACTTCATTCTTTCATTAATGACGTGAAGTAGAACTTTGCTCGCATGGGGGATTAGAGCCACCGTTCTGCAGTTGTTACAAGTTGTTGGGCTCCCTTTTTTATGTATTGTGACGAAGATAGACTCGCTCCACTTTTTTGGCCATTGACCCGTGTTCCATACTTTGGAGCACAAGGAATAAATTATTTCAATACCAAGGTCGCCCATAGCTTTCAGGGTTTCTGCTGTAATTCCATCCACACCCGGAGCCTTTCTATTTTTAAGAATTCGTATTGCCTGCTCAACCTCCGATTTTAATATATCTGGCTCTTTATGATGTAATGTGGTACTATTTCCGTGAGTTAGATGATCATCCTTCTTATACAATGTTGCACAGTGTTGTCTCCATACTTCAGCGATTGAAACGTCATCCGTGATGATAATTCCATTATTGTTCTATATTATTTGTGTGCGCGGCTTGAATTCCCTAGTGAGATACCTTAATTTGTTGAATAAATCGTGAGACTCGTTGTTTTGAGCATGTTGTTCTATTTCTATACATATATTTTTATGTGTTCGTTCTTATCTCTTTTGCATTGTTTCTTGATAAGGTTGTTGATATGTTTCATATTTCTTGTCTTCTCCTCCTTGGACGAGTTTGCGTTATTGATCCTTCTTCTCTGCTCGATTAGGTTGAATGTCTCGCCCGAGATCCAGTGTGTTTTTTTAAGTACTTCTTTTTCAGGGGTGCATGTTTGTATTGCGTCCTTTATCCATTTTTTAATGTCCTTCCACAGCGTCTCAGGATCTTTGTTAGTGTCTGGTGATTGTCTTCTTAATTAGTGTTGGAGTTCTTCTGGATTGGGTGTTTTTAAACTGTTGTTGGAAATTGATTTGTCGGGTTTTCTAAGTTTTAATGCCAAGGAAGCCACCAACAGCTTGTGATCCGACCCACATAGGATGCCTGGTCTTGCCTTGACGTTTCTAATTGAAGATCTCCATCTGCTTCTGACCAATATATAGTCTATTTGATTTTTGTGGTTTCCGTCGGGACTCGTCCAAGTTGAAAGACGACGTGGATGTTGTTTAAATAGGGTGTTCGCTATTGTTAAATTGTTGCTAATAGCGAACTGTATCAGGCGTTCTCCTCTATCATTTCTACAGCCCAGTCCATATTTCTCTAGGTGCGTTTGCAGATGACTGTCATGTTCTGTATTTCCTACCTTAGAGTTAAAATCGCCCATTAGTATGAGCATATCTTTTTTCGGTATTTTTTCTATTATGTTTTCTAGAATGTTATACATTTCTTCTATTTCGTCGTCTTGCGTTTGAGTTGTCGGCATATATACTTGAATTATATGACAGTTGCTTGGTTTAGATTCCAATGTTAATGTTATTATTCTATTACTTAGTGTTTCATAAGATGTCACAAATTTCGATGTTCTCTTATTAACAATGACAGCAACACAATTCCTACCAGTTGTTTCTGCTCCCGACATATATACCACGTTATTAATTGTTTCAAAATGCCCTTTGTCTTTCCAATGGGTTTCGGATATTCCACAGATATTCACATCTATTCTTTCTAGTTCTCGTTCGATTATGTGAAGTTTTCCAGTTTGGATTAGGCCTCGAACATTCCATGTGCCCAGATTTATGGGGTTACGCAGTTGAAGTGTATCAGGTCTTCCAGGAGTACATTTCCTAGAAATCTAGAAAGCTGATTTTTTGTGATTACAATATTTCCTTCGTCTTTTAGACAAGGGAAGTAAAAATATTATTTAAATAACACCTACAGTGATATTTTCTTATGAATTTGTGACCCAGCAATAATACAATTTCATTAATCAACGGAATTTTTTTTTTACAAAACGTAATTGTTCTCGACCTTGATAATCCAGGCGTCGATTTTAAATTATATAAGATCAGTTTATTGCAGCAGTTAAATATAACCTTGGTAAATTTGTATTAGCTGGTTTATAGAACATTAATTAGAAAACTGTAGTGCTTAATAATTTCAGACAACATACACAAAAATAGTTTATCTACCACAGTGTGTAAAATTGCCTTTTAGTTGGCAGTTTTAAGTTTGTAAAACGACTGTTTAATAACATGTTTTCATTAGTTTAGGTCGTCAGTAGTAGTAAGATTTCATTAGGCACGCTGTCAGTAGCAACGTGTTTTAAAATTTTTTAAACACGCAAAATTACGACCGGTTGCTGGTAATCCTAATTTACATTTTATTTTTTTTTATATTTACCGTGTTTTCTAGATTCTATCGTAGATAAAATATTGTACGATACACATGCATAAAGCATCTTTAGTCACTCGCGGGGCTTAAAACACGAGTGAGCGAGCGTTTTAGCTCTATCCCACTCGTGCCTAAAGAGTAGCTTTGCGCACTTGCATCGTAAATTACTATTAAAAAAGTACACGTGTATCTTTGAAATCAGAAAACCAAGAGCTATCCAATCATACTATCTAATATGGATCTCATAAAAAAGAAAGTTAGCATTTTTAGCTCTCTTATAAAAAAGTTTGGGAGAATCTTCTCAAAATAAAAAAAAATACGAAATGAAGCCAACAAAGGAAAATTTTCATTATTTTCGGATACCTATCTGAAAGCTAAATGGGCTACGTCAAGTTGCTTTTTAGAATATTGATAATTATGCAACTTCACCTCAATTTAACCGATCTATAATCACTTCAGGTAAACAAGATCTCCATTCATTCATGCATATACCTCAAGAACGAACGCTCCGTATTTATTCAGCGTATGGTGTCAGTCCTCCTCAATTATCAATTTTCTTGATTGATTTGACTCTTCATTACCTGGTTCTATCTTCTTCTATTTTTTTCAGTTGTAGTTGTAGCATGTTACGTTTAATATGCGATATATACTGCAGCCATGGCTTTCCTCGTGAATTTCGTAAATTGACTGCTCCCTTTACAACAATTTAAGTATTTTTCCACTTCTTACATACCCCATTAACGTGGTTTTACTTTTAAATATTTACTATTAATTGTGTTTTTTCTCTTATTTGGACAACATGCATAACATAGAGAAAGCTTCAATTATTTAATTACTAGTGGCGATCGTCAATGTTTCTCAAAGCTTAATTCAGACAAACTAGACAAACGAGTAACAAATAGAGTTGATTAAAAAGAAGAATATAAATTGCAAGTTATAAATTCCACTAAAGTTGCACTTTCAGGTTACTTATTTCCACGGTATTATCTGGACATTGACTCGAACACCCTGTGTTGTCGCTACTTTAAAAAGATTAGACAGTTTTAGTCACCTTATAAAGATACAGTAATAATATCGTAATTTAACTCATCAATAATATGTGCACGCTGTGGAAACTCTTCTTGTTCACACAAGACCTTCACAAGGGTGCAAACAAATATATTTCAATAGTTATAAAATTGGAAATTAATTGCAAATAATATAGTCTTTTAACGAAAAACTCGATATTAATACTTGAGGGAACCTTCTCTTGCTTGCATAAAAGCTTCACGACGGTTACTTACACATACTATCAATCAACAGCAGCACTTAGAATTCCATAGTGGCGAAGTAATTTGGCACAAACCTACTATGATATTTTAAAGAAAAAAATATATTCAAGGGGTGCTGCAATGTTACTGTTGAAAAAAATACAGAAATAACAATTATTTTATAAGTTTTTGCCACTTTTCTGAGTGGACCATTTCAAATGAACGGTACTGTAGCTAGTGTAATTTTTTTTAAATATGAAATCTGAAACCAAAATTAAAAACTGATCTGAACTGTAAATGTTTTTTTTTTAATATATAAACCTACTTGATTTCAACTAACACAAATTTTCAATGCTGTTCAAATCATATCATGTTGCATCTTTAGTCCTAAGTTGGAGACAGTTTCCACATTTTCATTTAAATTAACAGGAGTTTCATTACATATTTTTGAAGCAGAAGCAAGCTAGACGGTGGTTAAACTGAAAAGTCCATTAGAGTTTTTCAAACACATCCCTGGTTCGTCGTAAGCTTCCATCATCCACAAAACGCGGATCCGCCCTCAAATTACAGGACGTGCACTTATCTAACCATCCCTTTTTCGCACTAGAGGGTTTAATTTGAGTTCGCTAATTTCGCGTAAGAGAATGTAAATGCACGGACACAAACGACATTAACTTACAATTTACCACTCACCACAAGGGAAGAGAAAGACCTCAGCAGTCAGGCGGGGTGGCGTCGAGAAGAGGGTCGTGCTGAAACAGACACAGAATACCATTATCATATCATGCGGATGTTACAGTTATTAAAAGATCTGCTGCGGAGCTAATCGCCCTAATGTTTAGGGTGGAGCGCTCGGGCTAAATGCAGCATCCCTTAGTGACTTTAAAGAAAGACAAATAAATAAACTTAATTGGTTGAGGGATCAGTGTAACTGTGACGGCTAATGCAATTTTATTTACTTTTTCGCGGTAATATGCTGGGGAAGTTAGGTCGTGTCACGAACAAGTCAAACTGACAACTTTAGGGATAAAATGTTTCTGAATCGGGGAGGAAATGCAAGAAAATCAGAGGAATTTAATGCTAGAAATACTCATATGTTTCTGTATGTTAACATATTTTGTGCAATAACACCTTTGCATACACCTTACTTTCCAATTGGACATTATTAACATAACGACTATATGGTAATTTTGAAATTCTTGAAATAATATTGTTAGGGCAAAAATCGAAAATAGATTAGCAAATATATCAGCAAATAGACAACTCAGTCTTTTGAAAACTTCAAATGTTATATAATTAACTTACGGAACCAGTGCTATTTGAAGAACAGAGAAATGTAAAAAGAACTTATCAAGTAGACCCCAACGAATTAGCTTACGCTATATGTTAATTAAGACAGCAGTATTGACAATATAAAAAAAAAACTATGGTGTTCCGAAAAGAATAGGACACCGTAAAGGGCGATATGCTTCTCATCAAAATAGATAGATAGGGTTTAATATATGATTTAGCAAAAAATTCACTGTGAAGAAGTGTCACTACTGCGAAGTTGAATGTTTGTTTCTGCATTTTCTTCGCGACTTTAAAACTACTATTCAAGTTCATACTTGACATGATATAATTTTGGTAATTTTTTCAAACCCTCATATAGCTGAAATTAGATACATATGAGTATGGAGCGCTAGCGTTGTTTATTAAAAATTTCTGAAATCCTTTTGAAGTATTTGACTCTTCAAGTGATTTCCCTAAATCAGTGTTTTGATATTTTTAATTTATATTCTTCCAATTTTGATCGGCATCACAAGGCTAAAAAATAGGGGAGGGACTGTGAATGTTTTCTGAAGTATATTTCAGCTTAAAGTGAAATTATTACTGTATATTTCAAATTAGAATTTTATCGATGCACAGTACAAATGATGTCCCTCTATAATCATAAACATTAGTAATGGTATATTTATTTTAATTTTACAAAAGTGATAAACCATTGGAACGAAAAATGTACAAATTTACTTTGATACAACTGCAGTCTAACAGAGCTGAATTGTCAATTTTCAGTCTAGATAGTTAAGAGATGATTTTATATTTTGTTTTAGACTTAAAAATGTTGTTGTTTTGTGGCCTCGTAACGTAAAATGGTTGCATAGAAACATAATGAAGTAATAGATGCAAAGTTGACAACAATGAATTATAGTATATACATTATATACCAATGGACTAAATCATGCCACTTAATCTCCAAAGTGAGGATTAAATGGCCCCTTAGTCTCGAGGTAGTGCTCGTTCGATTGTCAAAGCGCAAGGAAGTGTTCCTTACGCTAAGATATCTCGAGTGAAATTGTTTAGTGCCCCTTAAGGTCATCGGCCGGCTGTCCTATCACAGAGGTGATAAATTGTATGTATTGTAGTGACTGCTATACTATTTTTCTAAATTGAATTATTTATTTGAATTTCAATATAATTGACTTATTAAAATCGATAGTGCCTTGAGACTCTTTCAGGGTGGTTTTTTTATCTATACCTTTTCAACTTCAAATTGGGACTAATCAATTTCAAAATGGGAATAAACAATTTCAAAATGAAATAAACAATTTCAATTTGAGAATAAACAACTTCAAATTGGGACTAATCATCTTCAAATTGAGAAAAGCTTTTTGTTAACGGCAGTCGTTGCAAAATGACAATTACATGGTTGTGACAGAACACCAGCAACAACTAACAATAATTAGTTCCGTCCTGTAACAACCATGTAATTGTCATTTTCCAAAGACTACCGTTAACAAAAAGCTTTTCTCAAGTTGAGGTTGATTAGTCCCAATTTGAAGTTGTTTATTCTCAAATTGAAATTGTTTATTTCATTTTGAAATTGTTTATTCCCATTTTGAAATTGATTAGTCCCAATGTGAAGTTGAAAAGGTATAGTTGCCTGTCAATTAAATTTTCTTTTAATAATGACTTTGAATTATGTTATGACATTAACTGTCACCTTTAACGTCAAATAATATTCTATTAATAATCACAATCAACTATGACAAATGCTCATTCTATTTATCTTATTGACTGAATATTATACTGTAAGTACTTGATTATAATTAATTGCAGTCTTTAACTTGTCTTTATTTTCTATAGTGTCGATAGGACAAAACTATAACCCACCTTGAACAGCTTTCACTCTTTCTATTCCAAGATCACCTTCAATACAGCACTGATCCTGATGTAAACAGCCTGAACCCCTAGTTAGTCCTGCTGTGATGCACTGCCCACTGACGATAGCTGTCAACTTGTCAAAACCCTTGGCTGGTTGTAGGAAAGACCCCGTTCTACTTCACCAGTACTACTGCTACCTTCCAGAGACTTCCTTGTTCCGACAGCTTCACGGCAAGTTTGATATTACAGATGATCTCCAATTAATATTTTTCTTCCTTAGATCCAAACTTCAGCAACCTATGTCTTCAGTCACCAACAGAATAACTCGATTCCATCAGTCCCTCTACTATCCTCCATCATCAGATCCACGTGTCCTCAGTACACCCTTAACAAACCCAGCACTTGACAATTCTCGAACCAATGTAACTTTTTATCAATTGTATTAATCAAAATAAACTAACTCTATCCAAATATTATTTTCTTCTTGCTTCTTCTGTTTGCTTCTATCTAGTTATACAACCTTCCAATACTCTTCAATAACTGTTTCTTCATGAATTATAATCTGGTTTATATTTCTCTTTATTTTCCACTTTGTAGACCTTACTAAACCTTTTTTAAAATGCTTTCACCAACCAACCTATCAAAATTTAGAGCAATTTCCACGTTTTTATTCATACCGAAGAAATTATATTCCAAAGTACATTTTATTTTATGAGTTGTTATTTTCTAATAATCGTAACAAAATTTTCTTAACTACTATGTTCTAATGATTCCTGCCATCTATAAATTAAATTTATTTGAGTCTTACCTACTTCACTATATTATTTTAATAGAAATTACATTTGTCATGTGTGATATGAGAATGTATTTACTTTATAATTTTTAAAACCCCTACAGAATACTCAAATGTTATCCCTTTTATCTTAAATTGCCTCAAATTCGAATTCTTTTAATGAACTTCATTCAAACAGCCAATTCTTTTTTAATATTTTCTAAATTGATTGTATTGATCTCCCAAATAATATTTGTACATTTAATCTTCAGCCAAAACTGCTCTTAATGTACCATAACAGTAGTTACTTAAAGTTATTAAAAATTTTCGGTGATTATTGGTGTTACGTTAAAATTACTATGCAGCCTGCTAGCACGGATACCGGCCCCGGCTATCCAGGCGGCATAATTCCGGGCCTAAATTACAACAGAATGCCCCGATTTTTCTGGAGCCTCGAGAAACGACCTTGCAACCTTGGACCCCAGGTGCAGACGCGTGACGTCAGTGTTCTACTAGCAAAAATAACATTTTCTGTTGAACCATCTTGCAGTATAAAATCAGTTGCAATATAAAATGTTTTGTTGAAATCTGGATGTGATAGAGAGACTATCTTGATAAATCTTTCCTTTATTTGTTGAAAAGCTTCTTGCTCCTCATTTCCCCATTTCCATTTATTGTTTTTCTTTAATAAATGCGTAAGTTTAACTACAGACGAAGCACAATTGCAGGCAAATTTTCTATAGAAATTACATACTCCCAAAAATGATTGTAATTCTTTCTTGCTTTTAGGTGGTTTAAAATCTTGAATCGTTTTTATTTTATCAGGATCTATGTCAATACCTTGAGGACTAATTACATATCCTAATAATTATATTTGATCCATCAATAGACCCGTTTTATCAGCATTAACTATCATACCAGCTATTCTAAGTTTCTCTAAAACCAAGGCTAATTGATTCATATGTTCCTCTAATGTTCTAGAAACTAAAAGAATATCATCGACGTACACTATTACAAACGATAACATTTCTGAACCCAAAACATGATCTAAACATTTACTGAATACGGCAATCGATACATTTAATCCAAAAGGTAAATCTTAAATTGATAGCTTCTACCATTTACTAAGACTGCTGTATATTTTCTAGATGTTTCATGCAATCTTATCTGCCAATATCCACAAGTTAAATGAAAAAGATGATAAAAACTTAACACCATTAAATTTCTGTAGTAATTCATCTATCGATGGTGGCGATTCTCGGTGTTGTGGAGCCTTCTCAGTTTTCCGTTATTTGGAAAATTCCTGATTGCCAGCTCGCCTTGGAATTTGTGGACTGTATGAATTGTAGGTTTCACTGAATAAATACACTCGTTGAAAGCCGGAAATATGTTACTTTATTAGCAATAAACAACACATTGAACATTTGAACCTTTACAAGAATTAGCTTTCGTAGAGCGGACCGGTTCGCATGCTGCCACGTTGACAGATGGAACGTAAGTGCGGTGAACGGCGGGGCAAAGCCCGCTCGACCTTCTACTGCGCACAGTATTGATTCAGAATGCAAGAGAGGCGGCAAAAGTTTATAAAGTCCTTAACATACCGCCCGCCTTGGAAAGGGTAACCTTTCAAATAAAACAGTACAGAGTTGACATGTAAAAGCTAGAGTAAAACATGTAACATGAACACACATATACAGTGTGGTCCATTAAGTGTGCAACAAATGGGAAAAATTTTTATTAGTTGTACAATCGAAATTTAAATATTGCCAAAAGTTAGTGCATGTTCGATAACCATATCAGATGCCCTTAGAATGGCTTCAAGTCAAACAATATACAGAGCAGGACAAAAAATATGAAATTTGTTCAAGAACAAAGTTACCTTATTTAAAAAAATATAGCAAAATTTTATTGAGAAAAGTTGTTTAGAATTAAAAGTTATGCTCAAATACAAAGTCACGGCCTCCTATTCGAATTTTGATTCTTTTTTGGAAAATTTTGTATTACCCCCGTATGATACATATTTTTATTATTTTGATTTTATATGTATTTAAAGTAGCCACAACCACATCCCTTTTAAATAACTTTTAGCAACTTGAAGCGTATTTGTAAAATTTACTTAGATTTATATCTTTTTAGGTAAGCGCCCACTTCATGTTTGTTGCAACGATATTTAACAGAACTTTAGAATTTCGCAAATATTCTTTTTAACAAGGCAAATGCTTTACTAATAATAATTTACATATGAAAAACTCTTAATAAAATCAGAATAATAAAAATATGTATCATACGGGGATAATACAAAATTTTACAAAAAAAGAATCAAAATTCGAATAGGAGGCCGTGACTTTGTATTTGAGCATAACTTTTGATTCTAAACAACTTTTCTCAATAAAATTTTGCTATATTTTTTGAAATAAGGTAACTTTATTCTTGAACGAATTTCATATTTTTTGTCCTGCCCTGTATATTGTTTGACTTGAAGCCATTCTAAGGGCATCTGATATGGTTATCAAACATGCACTAACTTTTGGCAATATTTAAATTTCGATTGTACAACTAATAAAAAAATGTCCCATTTGTTGCACACTTAATGGACCACACTGTATACAAAGCATAATAGTACATGGATCTTAATCTAGTACAAGAAAACCCGAACAATGGGGAGCCAAAAGGCTTTACGAAAACTGCGCTGAACGCTAACGCACTAGTTCACAACACTAGGTAGCGGGCACAATTTAGCGAAGGATCGCTTCACGATCCCTGACACAGTGTTCACTGACGCCACACGCGTAACGCCGTCAAGGCCAGGGTGCAGCTCGGTGACCCGGCCTAACCTCCACTTCAGAGGGGGTAGATTGTCATCCTTGATGAGGACCATGGAACCAGGCTGGAGGTCCGAAAGATGCGTGCGCCATTTGGTGCGCTGTTGGAGTTCCGAGATGTACTCTTTACTCCATCTCTTCCACACATTCTGGTGAAGTTGTTGTATTCTCTGGTATTTAGACAGCCGAGACTCGACTATCTCAGTTACGTTGGGATCAGGCAGTGACACCAACGGACGACCAATCAGGAAATGAGCAGGAGTCAAAGGCTGAAGGTCGTTTGGATCAGAGGACAAAGGGGACAGGGGTCGGGAGCTTAAGGTCGCTTCCACCTGTGCTAACAAAGTGCTAAATTCATCATAATTTAGACTAGCGTTACCTATAACGCGACGTATGTGATGTTTGGAGGACTTGATTCCGGCCTCCCACAATCCGCCAAAGTGGGGACTGTGCGCGGGTATAAAATGCCAAGCTACTCCGTCGTTCGCGACTGATTCGGAAATAGAAGGGTTTTGTTCCGCGAGAAAATTGCCTAATTCGATTAACTCGGAATTAGCGCCTACAAAGTTAGTGCCGTTGTCTGAGTAGACATGGAGCGGTTTGCCTCGTCGAGCCACAAACCGGCGAAAAGCCATTAAGAAGGTTTCAGTAGAAAGATCAGCGACCAATTCAAGGTGCACTGCCTTTGTGACAAAACAATAAGCTGTAACTCGTTGTAAGCGAGCGAAGCTTGAATACTGATTGAACGGAAATGGTTCAACAGAGGTTACAGGAAGACTCTGAACTTCTTTTTTGAATTCTGGAAGCTCAGCACGAACATGTTTGGAAGTAGGCCAAGAGGCCTCACCTTCGCTTAGCCAGGTGGGACCGTGCCACCAAAGGCTTGACAGACCCAGCGGGTCAAATATCTGCGATCTTTCAGACAAGATGCTACGCTTGGTAGCCTTACTACTTGTAGAATTTGAAATATGGGATATTTCAGACAAGCTGCTACGATTGGTAGCCTTACCAATTGTAGAATCTGAAATATTGAACATGGAAGTAGGCCAAGATGCCTCACTTTCGCTTAGCCAGGTGGGACCGTGCCACCAAAGGCTTGACAGACCCAGCGGGTCAACTATCTTGGAAATTTCAGACAAGCTGCTACGATTGGTAGCCTTACTACTTGTAGAATTTGAAATCTGGGATATTTCAGACAAGCTGCTACGATTGGTAGCCTTACCACTTGTAGAATCTGAAATATTGAACATGGAAGTAGGCCAAGATGCCTCACCTTCGCTTAGCCAGGTGGGACCGTGCCACCAAAGGCTTGACAGAACCAGCGGGTCAACTATCTGGGAAGTTTCAGACAAGCTGCTACGATTGGTAGCCTTACTACTTGTAGAATTTGAAGTATGGGATATTTCAGACAAGCTGCTACGATTAGTAGCCTTACCACTTGTAGAATCTGAAATATTCTCTACTGATAAGAATCCTTTCTGAGCGATTTGCAATGAATCACCCAATACCTCTACAGGTTCCTTGAGAGGGATAGAGACAACGAATCGACCATTCGCTTCTCGTTGCGTATTTTGCACGAAATGTGCCTCACAGGCGTTCTCTTCATTTGTGCGGACCTTTTCCTCTGGGTAATGTTCGAGTTGCCAAAACCTAGCAATGGGATCAGAAGCATCCTCGATCGTGCTAAGATTGCACTGTACAGGGTACGCAGAAGGGGGGCCTGTAGGGCCAGAAACAATCCAACCAAAACGAGTCTTTTGGAGGATGGGAAGATTTGGGCCTAGACCAATTTGTCCAATACAAAGGAGCTTCCAGAAAATGGGCGAACCAATCAGAATGTCGATGGTGCCCGGTTGGTCGTAGGACAGATCTGATAACTTGATGTTATCAGGAACCTTGAAGCTGTTTCGCTGGACGCGAAAACTTGGGGTAACACCCGTAATCTCATCGAGAACAAGACAGGATAGGCCAATGCCGTATGAAGTGTGAGGGGCTTGCAGCTTGATATCACACCTAGCCTTAATTTGAGAAGTGGCTTTACTTAAGCCAGAAACAGTAACGTTGACTTCGCGAATTGGAAGCTTCAACCTTTTACACAAATCTGAACGTATAAAGTTCGATTGGGAACCGGAATCCAACAGGATTCGCACAACGTGAGGCGTACCATCATCAGCGATGAGTTTAGCGGTAGCCGTAGGTAAGAGTACCTGCAAAGCATTCGAACAGAATGCAGAAATCGATTGGTTTAGCTCAACAGGGGTTTCTGCCGACATCGCAGATCCTGGTTGACTAGAAGAAGCATTTTGAGGTTTATCCTCATGAAGAAGTGTGTTGTGCCTTGATTTGCACTTTCTACACGTATATTTGGAGCTACAAAGGCTCGCAAGGTGACCCTGAGTTAGGCAATTAAAGCATACGCGGAGCTCTTTTGCCTTTGACTTTCTGTCAAGAACAGACAGCTTGACAAACTTATCGCATTTGTACAAGGAATGAGATCCTTTACAAAGTGGACACGAAGGGGTACCCGACACAAATGATTTAGAATGTACCTTGGAAGACCTTTCGGGTACAAGCTTGCTATCTTTTACCTCTAGAGTTTCTAGAAGATTTGCTGTATTTTGTAAGAATTCCTTGAACTCATCAAGATTAGGCAGGTCAGACCTTGACCGGTTTCTAAGGACCTCCCATTCACGAAATGTAGTGGGGTCCAGTTTTTTAGAAACTACATAAATTATAACAAAATCAAGAAGCTCGCTTTCGGTAGCTAATGATTTGATTGCTGCAAAATGTTTGAATAATTTAGTTGCAGATTCCTTACTGCAAGATTCAAGTTCAAAAATAGCCTTGAGGTGGTTATGAACCAGAATTTTTGGATCATTGTATCGATTGCACAATGCATCCCAAGCTAGAGTATAATTACTCGCAGTAAACTCTAAACTTTTTATAATTTGGCTTGCATCGCCCTGTAAACTAGCCTTTAAGTAATGCAGCTTTTGAATATTAGTTAACGCTTGATTCTCATGAATTAAACTAATAAAAATCTCACGAAATTCCAGCCATTCTGACACGTTCCCTGAATATTTGGGAATCGAAATGGCAGGAAGGCGTACAGCTCGATTATTGCAATGTGAACTGCAATTTGAATGCGTTGATCTTACGCTACCGTTAGGAGATCCAGAACGATCTGGTGCAACATCAGATTGCTTGTTGTATTCATTAATCAAATATTCAGCTTGTGAGATTGCACGAAAATAAGAGTTTTCAAATTCGACTTGTTGCTGCATTTCAGATTCTGTATCCTTACTGGTGTCTAAAATTTGTTCATGAACCTCATAATATTCTGATAACACGGTGGCTATAGCATCCAATCTTTTTTGCAATTCAATAATTTGAGTACTAGGTAAAAATTGATCTTCATCATGAATTGTCTGCAAAGATTGCACGTGACTTGCAAAACGCGTAAGCTTGCCTTTGATAGAGCCACGTACTCTTACAAGCGGATCCATAATTGTTGAAATTAAAACAACTTAAGGATGAAAACTGTTCGTACGCCACTGGCCTGAATTTTGTACGCTTCTGGTACGCGGACCCAACGGGTCAACTATCTGTGATATTTCAGGCAAGATGCTACGCGTGGTAGCCTTACTACTTGCAGAATCTGAAATATTCTTTAATGATAAAACCTTTCGCACGCCTCTGGCGCGAATTTTGTTTACAACGCAGACAGCGCTTGATAACAACGCGAGAAACCTGTCGCTAACGACGCAGAAAACGACCCTGGTACAACGCGAGATGATTCACCTGTGACTGCTTCGACTGCAGTATGAAACATGCAGGGGATATCGCTAACAAACGTAATAGCTTGGCATTTCACGCAATTAAAAATGTTTATATGACTCATAAACCATTTGTTTACGCAATAATACGCAGCTGAAATTATGCACATGTATAACACAGATGATAGAAAACCAAATATTCATGCATAGGAAATCACAAAAATAGGAAATTAGGCTTACATTGATATTGGTGTATGTGCCGCCTTGCCGGTTTTCCTCGTTGCTGTGGTTCGTACTACCGTCTCGCCTGCAGCTGCAATGCCCACGTGCACGAACTTGGCGCTAAACTCGGCGTTTGGCTATCTACCGTCTGCTGTCTTCCTTCCTCTCGTTACGGGCACCGCATGTGCCCTCTTCGTTCCACGCGTTGCGGCGAATATGGAGCGCTGCTTCCTTGCGGTCGATTACATGCGATGCAATACAAAACTGAATATGCTTTTGTACTTGCCAATGACCAATGTTGTCGAATGCTGTCGCTGTTGATTGGACTCGCAATGACCTAATGTGGTTTAATCCTGGCTCTGTAGGACCAATGTTGTGGAGCCTTCTCAGTTTTCCGTTATTTGGAAAATTCCTGATTGCCAGCTCGCCTTGGAATTTGTGGACTGTATGAATTGTAGGTTTCACTGAATAAATACACTCGTTGAAAGCCGGAAATATGTTACTTTATTAGCAATAAACAACACATTGAACATTTGAACCTTTACAAGAATTAGCTTTCGTAGAGCGGACCGGTTCGCATGCTGCCACGTTGACAGATGGAACGTAAGTGCGGTGAACGGCGAGGCAAAGCCCGCTCGACCTTCTACTGCGCACAGTATTGATTCAGAATGCAAGAGAGGCGGCAAAAGTTTATAAAGTCCTTAACACTCGGTCTTCCACTAATATGGTATTTAATCTTCTAGCATCCAAGCAAATTCGAACTGACCCATTCTTTTTTGTAACTACTACTATGGGATTAGAATATGGTGAATCTAAATGTTCAAGGATACCAAAATCTAACATTCTTTTTATTTCGTTTTCAACGGCTGTTCTTTTTGAAAAAGGTATTGTATAAGATTTTTGTACAAATACTGTTTGATCTTCCATGTTTAATTTACAAATATAACGATTACATAAACCTGGTTTATCAGAAAAGGTTCCATCATATTTTTCTAATATATCTTGTATCGGATATAATTTCTCCTTATTGAATTGTTTATTTAACTGGTGTATTGTTAAAGTTGGTTCTATTTTAAAACCCACTCCATTATCATGCGTTTCATTATTTGCTTCTTTCAAATCTTTCAAAACTAAACTCAAATCTTTTTGTAATTGTAACGATTCACTTAACTCATCGTCGTTTTCAAATAATACTTCATTTGTCTCAAACATTTTCTCATCTAAATTAATTGTTAATATTAACTTCCATTCATTTGATACTACTTTATCTTGGTTAAAATTATTTTTAAAATAAACTTCATAATATTGTTCTGAATCTATAAATTTCATTATTTTTTTATTGAAATTCAAATTAGTTTTAACGTTATACATCCAATCCATGTCTAAAATTGAGGTAGTATTCAATTGATTGATAATCAAAAATACTATTTTGTGTTTTGAATTTCTCATATTAGTCCAGTCACTATGTCATTTTTGCTTGAAAGTGAAGGGAAATTTGAAATTTCTTTTTTGGGGTATTGGTGAGGTCCAGCAAAGCTTAACTTCAAGTTTTCGACCAAAATTTCCTATGTGCTATTTCCGCTATCTTGATAAATGAGTACGTTTGATTTTTTTGTGATAAATCGGTTCCTGTTAACACTACATAAAAATAATGCAGACATCTTTGTAAGAATTTTGAATGTTCTACAATTTATGTTCTATTACTTTTTCGCGTACGAGCGATATTTGTCGAGATATCGAACGCGAAAGGAGAGCGTGAAAGAGTCGAGATTTTTTTTCGAGCTTCTGGGCTTGTGTCGCATTTCTCTTTCTATTTAGCGAAAAAGTAGCGATTATCAAACTTGTAGAGGTTGAAAATGGCTTTAATTTGACCTATTATAAATTGATATGTGACTAAAATTACGACTTGTAGAGCGGGCCAAAGTTGTCAAGTTGGCGCGTAATTTTTATTTCATGTATCGTACTATTACGTAGATGACATAACAAACTTCATTGCATTATTGGAACCCTTATATTTCATCAAGTAGACAGTATACAGCATTATATGATTGTATATTAATAATAATAATAATAATAATAATAATAATGAAGGTCTTTATTCAATTATTACAAAATTACACAGAAAAAATATTGACTAAAACGTAATATTGTCTTGGGCGAAGTTCAGCTTGATAGAAAAACAGATCTATCCGCTGTTCTTCCACTTAACCCGGTGAAAAACAGAAAGAAAAGAAAACAAAAAATCCAACGATCTACGCTTTGGCGCCAGGCGAAATATTACGCACAAAACAGCTATGGCGGTGTTTAGTGATATAGCAATTTACTAAGTGTGTTAGTTTGACCCTAATAATTAATTCATTGATGTTTATCCATAAAATTTAGAAAAATAGCTTTTTTAAATTTTGACGTACAATAGCCTTTTAGTACATTTGGTAACGAATTATAGCATTTAGTTATACTGCAGAAAACGATCGCTTGAAAAATTTTGACTTATGTTGAGGTGGATTCAGCGTTCCTTTAAATCTTATATTTAAAGCATGTACGTCAGTTCTAAAATTTATTTTGTTGTATAGGTAATTCGGTGATTTACTCAAAATGATCTTGTGGAAAAGACATTCAGAATGAACGAAGCGCCTTTCTTTCATATTAAGCCAGTTTGAATCTTTCAGCTTATAAGGTTCTTTCATATATTCGTATTCCAAATATGAGGCGTAAACATAATTTCTGAATTTTCTGAATTCTAGCAATATTAAAGCTACTTAAATGTGAATCATAAACAACGGCACAATAATCAACACAGGACAAGATTAATGCATTACACAAAACGGTTTTCACATTTACACTTAAAAATTGTCGATTTTGATCAATACGTTTCAAGGAACTATATGATTTTTGCAGACATTTTGAAATATGTTTAGTAAATTTAAAATCATTATCATTCTTTTTAAAATCAAATAAAGGTTCACACTTCGGTTGTTTTTCGGGTTCTTCTGTTGCAGATTGACTTCGTCGAGAAGCAATCGAGGCTAGTCTTTCATTGCAATAGTTCTTGTAGCATGCTCTATGCACACTTACATTATCCATTCTTTCCAACATAGACCGATGTTCACCGTGTCCCCTCTTCACGCTCGCCGCTAAAAGAGTTTTCACAGCTTTCACTTTGGCCACGTAAACGTCTCTGATCAAATGTGTTTTACATATGAAACAATCACCCATTGTAATCTCAAGAAATAACACGTTTACAAAATATTTATTTCTAAACCGATGTTCTATAGCAGAAACGTCAAAAATAACAATTTACGTACTGGGTACTTGAAATTTAGCGATTATCATAATGCAATGAAGTTTATTATGCCATTTATGTAGTAGTACGATACATGAAATAAAAATTAAGCGCCAATTTGACAACTTTGGTCCGCTCTACAAGTCGTAATTTTAGTCGCATATCAATTTATAATAGGTCAAATTGAAGCTATTTGCAACCTCTACAAGTTTGATAATGACTACTTTTTCGCTAAATAGAAAGAGAAATGAGACACAAGCCCAGAAGCTCGAAAAAAAATCTCGACCCTTTCAAGCTCTCCTTTCGCGTTTGATATCTCGACAAATATCGCTCGTACGCGAAAAAGTAATAGAACATAAATTGTAGAACATTCAAAATTCTCAAAAATATGTCTACATTATTTTTACGTAGTGTTAACGGGAACCTATTTATCGCAAAAAAATCAAGCGCACTCATTTATCAAGATGGCGGAAATAGCACATAGGAAATCTTGGTCGACAACTTGAAGTTAAGCTTTGCTAGACCCCCCAAACACCCCAAAAAAGGAATTTCAAATTTCCCTTCACTTTCCAGCAAAGGCCTTATTTTTGGACATAGTGACTGGACTATATATACTAACATTAAAGCCTGTTTTTTAACTTTCCTAATTCATCCAGTAACACCTTGAATTGTTAAATTTACTGCTGGTAATACAGGTATTTTATTATTTTTTTCTAATATTTTTCCCAACATTTCTTCTGACATAACATCGAACTTATTATTCAGTTGATTAGTACTTGAAACTTTGGCCTGACATTACAAAAAAAAACAGATATTAGTTGTCAAAATATTGAATCAGATGTTTAATTGATCCAAACTTGATTTAAAATTATTTCTAAATACCTACTCCAAAATATATAAATTTCAAATTATAATGACCGAAATACGTCGAGTACCCGAATCACTATGTAAATTTAGAAAACTAATATTCTAAATTACGCTCTAAATATAAAATTACAATTGTTTCTATTAATTTGTCGTTCCAAACTTGTTATGTATTTCTTAATTAAATATAAGAAATAAGCACTAACCTTCTGGAAGTATCTCTTGTACCTGAGTGTATTTTATGCCAGCTTCTAACTGGATGTTGATCTGCAAACACCTACTTCGGGTTAATCCCCACAGCATGCTGCATTACAAGGGTTGTGTGAAATTGTTGTGATATTTTGTTGATGTTTTTAAACTTTTTGGAAGATATCTGTGTTTTTTCTTTGGACGAAAAAATAGATTTTTTCTACGATCGTGTCAAAATGACAACTTTTTGCAAAGTTTCTAGTGTTAAAAGTGACTTGTGTAGCACTCTTAATATTAGCGCCCGAATTGCGTCTTTTTAGCACGTTGCCATTGGTGGCGTGTTTTAATACTATATTAAAACACGCTCTGCCGTTAATTTGAGTGTCAACATAACCTAAAATGTCTAACACGATGTGACGGAAATGTGTCACCGAACTAAGTATTTATATTTCTGTTA
Organism: Agriotes lineatus; assembly: GCA_940337035.1. Taxonomy (NCBI): domain Eukaryota; kingdom Metazoa; phylum Arthropoda; class Insecta; order Coleoptera; family Elateridae; genus Agriotes; species Agriotes lineatus. The sequence continues at coordinate 49,168 of CALNHX010001420.1, forward strand.
CGATCGTATGATACACATGTATAAGTGCCATTAAAGCACTAGCGACGTTAAAAGCATTCCGCTTTGCATCGTGCTCTAAACTCGTCGCACGTGCTTTAAAGGCGTACTTATACACTAGTATCATAATATATTATATTAGCACTAATTTCGATTAACTTTCTTGTTGCTAAGTAAGCGACACTGATGTTTGACAGTATATCTTTACCGTATCGATAATAAGTTAATCTGAAGTGGAATACACAGGTTGGTAAAAAAGGAAAAGCGAGAAAATATTTTTTGGGGTATGTGGCTGTGACTTCGTATTTTACGCCTTCGCTCAATTCTAAGCAACTTCCCCAAATAAAATTTTTGTGTATTTTGAAAACTACGGGTGCTTTATTTTTAAGCCATTATCATATTTTTGAACCTCCCCCGTATACGAATGGAGATATTTAAATGTTGGCAAGTTTATTTTGAGTTTTAGAAAATGCAGGGACTTTTAACAAGCACAAAATTTTCTAATAAATGGAAAATTAGAAAGTTGCCTCTTTGTACCCTTTTTTATTCTGATCACGCTGTATATATTATCCTGGTGGTATTCCACAGCCCTAGAACTTAAACAATACGTGTAGATTATATATTTTCGGTCATATTATAAATACTCTGCAATAAATATTTGAATAGATTAGCTAAAAGTTAATATTACTCTTACTAAACTTACCGTTTTGTTATCATTCATTAGATGTAGAGATATATTTTTCTGTAGTGAAACAATACTTTCTGGAGTATTCGTCGTATGGAATCATGTAGATACTAAAGCGTCGTAGTAAAACCCAGGTAATTACTAAATTAGCACCAATATACCGACTGCAAATAACAGTAGGTAAATAAGGGTTAGCATTCCACAAAAAACAAATGTCAATATTTGCTTTAGAATGTATTGAATGTCAGCATTTCGTTACTATTGAAACATCAAATTACAAATACATGGCATTATAAAATAATTACCCACGTCCATCAGTGGTGTACTTCTTACTTCAGTTAAATATAATCTATAGCAAAATTATTAATACAACGATGTATTAACAATGTTTTCCTTCTGAATTAATCATCAGGAAAGTTTGAGCTAACAAGTTATAAATATTTTAAAAATATATACACCACAGTTTGGTAAGAGTTGCTGCGCCTTTATGACATTAAAGGAATTAATACAGTTAATTCTTACAGCTGTAAATTGTGTGAGGTTGATTACCTATCATAAACACACTGATATTTTCTAGTGATGTTTTGAAGTCACCGTCATCTATGGCTGAAAATTCAATTTTAAGTGATCTTGGATTCTCTTAACCATGATTTCTTAAAATTTCATATTAAATATTGTATAGAATTTTACGAATTACATCATACTGATGGGAATTTGATCTAAAAGCTATATGATCTACTATTAAGTGATGCAATTTCTTTTAGTAGTTATTAATTATTTTTATCTACTCCATTGGGATAAGTGACTCATTACGTCACTCGGTTGACACTATTTCAGTTAGGTAATGAAGCCATTACACCACTCAGTTAGGTAATGAAGCCATTGAATCACATAATGACATTTGCCTACTAAAATATTTTTGAAAATGACAGATCTGACATTTCTCTTAATGCACTTTTCTCAATTTAGGGCAGTTGTAGATACAATTTTGTACAATACATGTGTGATAATGTATCATTAATATACTTGTGTGCTTACATAACTTGCACACACGTATATTAATGATGCTCTTATCCCACTTGTATAGTAAATGACTATTTCATAACGTCGTGTATAAGTTTGAGATTTTAAATAATAGGATGTTATAGAACCACGGAAATAAGTGTACCCAAGATTTCATTTGTTATATTTTAGAAATAATAGTGTATTTATCTGTCAAATAATTATCTGACTATAAATATGAAACACAGCTTCTTGTGACAGTTTTACGACAGCACATATATAACTGTACCAAATACATGATCGAGTTTGGTCAGTCTGGGTAACTTTTCCCGTTAAAGGTGTTGCAGTACGTTAACGCAGCAGTTCAGTTCTATCAGTTAATCGATCTATCAATATGAATTTCTTTAATTTGTTTGAGCACCTGTTTTATTCGGCTCAAAATTAAGTGGTCATAATTTCAAACATGCGGATGCAGTAAATAATCAGTTACGCCTTAAGTCGCCCTTTACTTTTCATATTTATTATATTAATAACGTTAATTGTCGTTTGTCGTTTAGGCATCTGTTGCTGCGGCTAAAGATAGCGCGCCTTTTTTCCGGTTTAATTACACCTAGGTAATGAGATATATAAAGCTAGTCACGTTGGGATAATTATTTAGAAGAAATTAGTGAAGGATAAATGAGAACATAAGGGCTATTGCTTTGCTGGTACCCAAGCGGAGGTTTCGCCGCTAATTTCTTGCTGGCAATACTAAATTAATTTAGAGCTTGTTGTGCCCTTTAAATTTAAAACAGGAAAACGATTTTTTGTAATTAGATGTTCCTTTTCAAACTTTATGTTAAGCAACAATGTAAGATTTGGTATACAATCTTTAACTGAAAATTACATTAATTGAATAACATTATAATAAGTTTACGACTATTTAATTTGGCATTTAAATGTAACTTTAAAGCAAAAAAGTTATAGATAAGATCATATCTGCTCGCTTTATCCTAATAATATCAGGAAAACATATCTAACTACGTTTTACGACGTTACGGTTGTAAAGCCGTTTCTAATTATTTTAACAACTAATTAATGTACAGAAACGACTTAATCTATGATAGTCTTCAAAAACACACCGCCAGATGGCATTTCCATCTTCCAAATGCAGTGCTTGGTATTAGCTTTTGTTTTAAAAAAGCTATTTGCTTATCAAATTCTATTAAACATTAAAACATTTGTTAATAAATTGTTTTTTGATTAATGTCTAGTCAAAACTATAGCAGTGATTGGCTTCAACAACGCCCACTGTGCATCAATTTGTAAACCATTAATAAGATGCATTATTCAACAATAGACACTCACGTATTCTAAATATGTGCACTCTATGTCAAGGCATTTTTGATTAATGAATTTAAATATATCATCTTCCTTTTCGACTTTCAAGGGGCTGTATGTCTTCAGGGGTACAACTTTGTGCTAATATATGTTTAGCTTATTTTCTTATTTTGACTCAAGCAATCACCCGTGTTATTTATGTTCCTTCATTTGAATACACATATACAATTCAAAATAATAAAATATTCAGTTTTGGAAATTTTGAAGTCTTCACTTTACTTCCAATTCCTTAAGATGTACATTTTAAGGCTCCGCTTGATGACGTTTACTAAACGGACTCATCCCAAAGCATCTGCGGTAATCTGGTGTAGATTTGGTTTTTATGGTTTGGTGAATTGTTGCATTCGTCTGATTCAATCAGGATTTTATAGTATTTGGAATTGAAACCACCTTTATGTTCGTTTTGTCGGATTTACTTTTATTCCGTTTTCGAGTCTGATGTTCTCCACTTTATCTTTGAGACACTCAGCTGCTAAAGAAGCCGTTTATTGTTGTCTAGAGTTTGTTCATTCACTTCGTAGCTTGAAAAACTCCCTACAATCTAGTAGCGAGAATCCATTCTGGACGATTGCGATGCAAATGTCCGACGAGCGAAGACCAGGGTTACTTTTTTTACATTACCTTTTGTGTGCCCGAGAATACAGCCACCACCCTTGCGTTTCCTGGTGTGTTTGCAACCGCATAGCTTATTGGATCACATTTGTTATAGAGGTTAGTTTTTGTAGATTTGAGATTCATTATTATTTTATAACTAATAGTGAGCAACCATCACTTATTTACTTATTTATGCTGTATCTTCTATATGTGAATAATAGTAAATGGATGGTTTCGCGCGCTATCAGGCGATTGTGCGGATACCTTGCTGTGTATGCTATAAGCTATCTCCATATCTATAATTGGATTTGTTCGGTGAGGCCTCGTTGTTCGACGAAGTTACTTAGTAGGTTTTTAATGTATGCTTCTTTAGTGAGACTATTTTACTACTTCGCCGAATCTATTCCAAGAGCTCTTGTTTAGTCAAATTCTTTTGTGCGTACTAATCACTCCGTATACATTGTTCCTCAAATCATGTACTTATCTGGGTGTATCTGGTTGTATTTAATTGCATTTAGTATTTACTTCAGGTTGAAACGCTTATATTTTTCAAATTTATAATAGTATTTTCGCGAATTATCTATTGGTGTTTAGTTATTTATTGCTATTAAAACATTTGAGCTTGAACGTCCATGATTATTTTTTTTATTCGAACCTATCGATATCCTACTGTTCTTCCGATTAAGTTCTGATACGATGCAACATCAAAACTCTGTTCACGACCAATGAAACTTTGGGCAACGGCTTCAGATCAGTAAAGGACATAATTCCAAGTTTAAAAACCGTTGGCGTATATCGCATTCCTTGTTCGAGTTACATTGAACAGACTGGCCATTCCTTTGATCTAAGACTTCAAGAGCATAAAGACGATTGCCAATAAAAGCGCATCACAAAATCAGCCGTAGCTGAGCATACATTTACAAATGGGCACATTTTAGAATTTGAGCACGCCAGAGTAAAACATAGACCCTTGTGATACACTATCTAAAGCATTACAACTACTGTGCGTCATACGGCCACGCACCGCTGATTACGCTGCACTTGAATGACCAATCAGCGTTACGTCACTCCGCGCGCCTGACACAGGGGACTAAAAATAGCCCCACACCGACCTTCAGTTCTTAGTGCGACTTTCACTCTGATGATGCAAGCTGCAAGGTCTTGCAAAACGTTAGTGAATATGTGTGCACAAACAGCAAAAAGGCCAAATCTGCCTAAGTATCCTCGGTTTCTAGGTACTCAAACAACACGAGCCACCAAAGAGCATGGTCATCGCATGGATTCTTGCTTGAGTTCAGGAGGTGCTAAACACATTAAGCCAAAATTCTATGTTAACAAGAATAATTCCAGTAAACACGAAAGCCTCAAACAGTATATCTTTCGATTAAGGTTATGGAGGAGATCATTAGCAGTAAGTTACTTTTGTTTACGTTATTGATTAGTTTGTGCTCCGTATTTGAAAACCAGTAGCGCCTATCTTCAGCGGTGCGTCAGGTTTTTTTATTGAGACGCCCCGATTTTTTCATCGCATGTAAATACTTTTTTTTCGGAAGGGTGTGAACCTGGTTTACGGTCGCTGCAGCCTCAATGAATCTATTGTGCTACCTCCAAGTCATGTGTGTGTGTATGTTTTGTGTGTAGTTTTGTTACTCTACCTAATATGTTGTACTGTTTGGCTGTCCGCACCGCAGTCACGTTCAGCGCCCTGTATGTCCAACGAGAGCATTTTCTGGTACCAGTAACGACTTCCTTGAAGCCCCACCAGAAGCGATCCAGTGGCTCCAACAACTAGACCTGGAGCTGTAATACTTGAAATTGAATTTGTATGTCAATTTGACTTAATTTTATGTTTACATACGTTCATAGATGTTTTGTTTTTCTTTTACATGTTATACCACCTGTATATACTGTTTTATATTATGTATGTTGTGCCATTAGCCAAAAAAAAAACTCTACCTGATAGACCAGTCTTCAGAGGAAAGCGACGTTAATTGTATCCCAACGTCGAATGGTCACCCGGATCAGTGCCGATCCAGTGAACCTATCCGTGGATTGATCCAATGACTAGCTTACTGCAAGCCTAACACCTTATCCACTGAGCCACCGAGGTGGTTATCTAGGTATTTACTATTAACCTCCTACAAATCAATCAGCATCATTCCGGCGAAGCAAGGCTTAACCATTTGAACGTTGTAAATTTTTTTAATGTTACCATCCTAATATTAAATCTGTTTCTAGTTTGCATAATTTTGTCATCCGTGCCTGGAGTATAAGAATGTCATTCCTCTGTACGTATTTTTGTAGTATACCTACTGATGCTTCAAAACTACTTATTGTACGATTAGTGCATCAAGTAAAGGTAACTAATTGTGTTGCTCTGTTTCTAATAAGACTTTGATGGTGGTTATTTACTGTTAATATGCTATTTGTATATTTTTTAATATTATCAATATCACGAGGTGTCATGCAAGAATGACCTCCATAAATTCACCAAACTATTGGCTTATTTATGCATGTGTAGATAGGTTGTTTGAAATCTTCCATAAAGACGTTGCTAACAATGGGAGACATGCATTTGCAATACAAAAATCTTGTTGGTAAAATTCATTGTGTGTTTTTAATGCATAGTGTTAAAAGTTACATAATGGTGTCAATTTTTAATGCTGTTCGTGTCTGATTAACAGCTCATCAAAACTAACCATTACGTATTTGGTGCTTATATTTGCTTCTGTAGGATTTTTAAGCAAATGCGCTGTGGTGCTAATGTATAAGTCTATTTCCTGATAGAGGGTGTTTTCGGTAAATATTTAACTGTGACATAGTGCATCTATTAAACTAATTATTGGCTTAAGTATTTCCGGCAATCCATTAAAGTTCTGCGGTTTGCTAAATGTCGTGTCAGTGTATGTCATACAAATGTGTGAATTCGTCTTTGTGCTGGCAAAGTGTTCTGTAGATTTTTGTTGATTAGCGCCATAAGTTTTTTATTGTATGTGTCTTAATTAAGTATTACAGTGACGTTACCATTGTTTGCAGGTAGAGTTTTAATTGTGTTATTAGTTTTTAGCATGTGTAATGACTGTTTTTCCTGTTATGGTATATTTCGTCTGACCAGCAGAACTTGGAAGATCGTAACATTATCTTGGGATTTATTACCTTAAGCGAATTTGTAATTCTCAAAGAGTCAGGTCCTTTAGGTAAGCATTTGAAAAATTTCAGTTTCTTCTTCATATTGTTTAACTTCACTATATTTCCTGTTTCGTTAACTGAACTGTAAGTTGTCGATTTGTACTTCTTGTGGTACACCTCCTAATTTAACTAGCAGAAACTAAAAAATGAGCATGAGAAGTTCTGCTGCAACTTATGTCTAAAGCACGGTATCAAAGGTGCTGACTTTTAAATTTTCCGAATTGCTTAAAATTGTCAACTGCTATTTTTATTTCAAGTGTTGCGCCTTAATGTATATTTCCACTAAAATTGGTGTTGGAATAATGACCAGAGCCGAGCCGTGCCTGGGGTGCAAAGCGTGCACAGCACCCGGGCGGCAAACTATTTGGGGCGGCAAAATGAAAAATGAAAGAAATTTAAGATAGGTATGCTTGTGCCTTGCGGCATTAGAAAATGCAACATTTTTTATCAAGTTATAGTCTTGTGTCTGGCTTTTTTTCGTATAAAGGTAACTTGATACAGAGAAACGGTTGCATTTTTAAGGCGGCAAGCATACAATAATAATTTATTACTTATAATTTATTTTTATTATAAACACGTCGCGTCGGTGCCGTTTGCTATTGTACACGGTGATTATACCGACACACGAGTTATCGCTCTGTCGCTATGGTGCAGCGTCATGAAACACGAAACTATATAGATCAGCGAAATCAGCTAGACTAAGCGGCCCTCTTTAGACACAAAAATAATGAGTAAATTGTGTATTTGTGCTTTGTTGCAACATGCTTCATGCTCATGCATGCCGCCGGCATATACGATAACAAACTTAAAAAGGGCAATTGGGGGTTAGTTTAGTTTGCGATTGAATGCTAGTAAGATTGTACTGAACTAAGCAGAAATAAAAAGGCTAAACGTTTCAAGCAAGAGCTAAATAATATAGTGCTTTTTAAAGTTGAAAGTTTTAAAACGTAAGTATTTTTCATTATTTTAAACATTTGAACTTTTCTGCTTATTTTTCTGTTTCGCTATCCTTAGAATTTATTTGTGCTTAATTCAGATGGCCGATGGCAGAAAGAGACTTTCCGGCTTTCAGTATCGAAAAAGAAAGTCCGAAAAAGACGAAATTAAAAAAGGACTGGCTGGCTCCTTAAAAAAATTTTTTGTTTCCACGGCGGCTGCAGCCGAACAACCATCAACAAGCCTGCAAGTGGAGGAACAGCTTGATTCGAACAAGGACACGCATATGGAAAATCCAGAAATAGGGCAAGAAAATAATAAATCCGAGGCGGATGCACAGGACACACCGGATTCACCACCACCAACCGAGGTTGCTGCTGAGGACGCTGGGATGGAAATATTGAAAGATCCTGCTCTTTGGCCGCAAGTTTTAACAGATAACATTAAAATGTCTATTCTTGAATTGGGGCCATTACAATTGAAGAATATCGCATTTCCATTAGACGATTCAAACAGATCTTTTTCAACTACTTATTATGACAAAAAATTAAGCAATAATGAAAAAGTTCCTAGAACATGGTTAGTTTATTCTAAGTCAAATAATTCTGTATTTTGTTTTTGTTGCAAATTATTTAAAGTTACTGATAATGTTTTTAACGATGATAAAGGTTATACTGACTGGCGACACTTATCTCAAAATTTAGACAGGCACGAAAAAAGTAAGGGGCACTTTGAGAGTGTTAAGAAATGGGTCGAGCTAAAAAAATCGATTGAAAAAGGGACAACTGTTGACTCAGTCAACCAAAATTTAATTAAGTTGGAAAAAAACGATGGACGTCAATTATTGAAAGAATCATTTGTGTCATACAGTATTTAGCTGGACAAAATGCAGCTTTTAGAGGAAGTAATCAAAAACTTTTCGAAAAAGGCAATGGTAATTTTTTGAAGCTAATTGAATCAATTGCAAAATTCGATAATATAATGGCGGAACATATTGGCAGAATTCAAAAAGATACCAATAATATGCCACATTATTTAGGTGATAAAATCCAAAATGAATTAATTTGTCTAATAGGTGAAAAAGTCAAGCAAAATATAATCGAAACTTTAAAATTGTGTAAATATTATTCAATTATATTAGATTGTACACCTGATGTGAGTCACGAAGAACAAATAACTGTAGTTGTCAGGTTCGTTTTCATTAATGATATTTCAAAGGGTATAGAAATTAGAGAGCATTTTTTAGGGTTCTGCCCAGTTACAGATACAACTGGTGAAGGACTAACGGCCTTTTTATTGAATTATTTAAAAGAATTAAATATTGATATTAAGGATATGCGAGGGCAGGGATATGACAACGGTGCCAACATGAAAGGCAAACATAATGGGCTGCAAAAAAGAATCCTTGATATAAATCCTAGAGCCTTTTTTGTCCCTTGTGCAGCTCATAGTCTTAATTTAGTTGTCAATGATGATGCGAAAAGTTCGCTTGAAGTAACAAATTTCTTTGCTATTATTCAAGAAATATATGTTTTTTTTTCAGCCTCTACCTACCGTTGGCATATTCTCATGAAAGAACTTCCTACCATAACTGTAAAACCTTTATCTGATACACGGTGGGAGAGTAGAATCGATGCCATTAAAACCCTTAGATTTAATTTAGAAAAAATTTATGATGCTCTCTTTTCCCTTTATAATGATACATCAAGAGACAATGACACAAAAAACCTTGCAAAGTCACTAATTAATAAAATAAAATCATATAAATTTGTGTGTTCTCTAGTAATTTGGTACAATATTTTATCAAAAATAAACACTGTAAGCAAAATCATGCAAAAATCTAATATTATTTTACCAGAAACTGTAAAAATGTTGACAGAAATTCAAATTTTTTTCATTGAAATACGATCTGAAGGTAGTTTTACAGCTATGCTTAATGAGGCAAAAAAAATTGCTGAAGATATAGACTGCGAAAGTGTTTTTCCAGCTGTAGGCTTGGTTAGACCGAGAAAAGCAAAGGTTTTTTTTTATTATGAACATAGAGATGAATCAATCGAATCACCAGAGTTGAATTTCAAAGTCAATTTTTATTTTTATATTCTTGATATAGTAATATCAAAATTAAATGACAGATTTGAACAGTTAAACGAGTGCAACTCCTATTTTGGCTTTTTAAATAATTTAGGCTCTTTATCTATAGATAAAGAAGAATTAATGAAATGTTGTATGGATTTACAAATTAAATTAACCGATTCATCTACAAAACAAATGGATGTTAATGCAATTGATTTGTGCAATGAAATTGAAATATTGTCCATTTATAATAAAAGCAATACGACTTCGGCCAAGGAAACTTTAGAATACCTTGTGGCTAATGATTTAATTAGCACTTTCCCGAATTTATCTGTAGCCCTACGATTTTTTTTAACGATGCCTGTCACTGTGGCTCATGGTGAGAGATCGTTTTCATAATTAAAAATAATTAAAAACTATTTGAGATCTACTATGAGCCAGAACAGACTTACAAATTTGGCTGTAATAAGCATCGAGGAAGAGATCTGCCAGGCGTTAGATATGACGGATTTAATACGAGAATTTGCAATTAAAAAAGCAAGAAAAGTCGCTTTTGATATTTAAATTTAGAATTTATGTAGTTTTTAGTTCATGTTTATAACTTCTAAGTTACTAATAATAAATAATTTAAGCAATACTTTGTTTTATAACTATTAAAGCATTATGTTAGTTGTTTTAAATATTTAATTTTTTAATTTATACAAATAATAAAGTTTATAATAACCTTTATATTTTTTATTTTTTAAAACAAGTTACAGTTATCAAGGCAACGCAGAATTTTAAAATTAACACTATTTACGTCTAAGGAGCTATACGCTATAGGGGCGGCAAACTATATCTTGCACCCGGGCGGCAGATACCCTTGGCTCGGCCCTGATAATGACTTATGTAATCGAGTATTCCTAGACATTTGTATAATGAACTGCATGAGCTTCGAAGTTGCAGAACACATAGCTTCATTTTTATAATTCATCAAACTTTTCGCAATTTATTGGTGGCTGTTAAATCAATCATGCAAAACAATTTACTGCCATGATAAAACGATTTCTGTGGAAGTTGTAGCTAATTACCAATATTTGTAACTCGGATTATTCTATTCCAAGGAAATGTTGTAACCGTTCTAATAACGAAAAACGTTGGTATTTAGTGAAAAGACAAAAGTACTATCATAACGGCTACTCAGAAAAAAAAATACAAGTTAAAGTCCCAGATAGGATACCTAAATAATTGAGCACATATTTTTTAAATTTTAGATGCCATAGTCTTGCATGACATAGATATGAATAAATACGGTCATTTCATATATCTATTTATAATTGCTTCCGGCAAAATACAGCATGTAAATTAATTGTTATAACTTCTACATTTCAAGTTATTGATACAGAGCAAATGCAATATATCAAATACGTCGAAGTGACAAAATGAACTATTTTCTTCAGTACCTTCTCTCACTGGCAGTTGGTAATCAGTATTGCTACTTTTACTTTAAATGCTGATATCTTGAATGGTTGGTTTGGTATGTTATATCCTCATGCGTTCATTAACAGTGCATTATACAGTACGATCAAAAACTATTGTCTTGTAATATGTCTGTGGAATAATTCTTAATTTATGAATGCAACAATGTCACTTAAAAATCAAATGTGCAGTTTGACGTTTAAGTGTAAACGCAGGTGCACTCATAAATGAGAAACAATTTCATAGCATTTTTTATCATACTTTATTATACGTTAGTGTGATGCCGCAGGGTGGTGCAACGTGTAGTAGCAATTTTCACGAGTGTCTAATGGCATTTCACTCAAGTGTGTTAGAAATAATTTTATCTATCAAAAAATATCCAAAACGGTACAAAATGAATTGTATAATATTTTGTCAAATTAGTTAAGCAAAGATAAGTAGCATATTATTAAGTAGTTGTGTTCGAATTCAACTGTTTATTCAAATATGTTATCTCTTGTAATCAGATTATGAAGTAGTCCTGGGTACTATACGTTGTGTCTAGGCATTCTAATATGTCTAGAACACAAATGTATCACTATTCCATTGGTGGGAATTGTTGGTTGTTTATAGTTTCAGTGTATAATAAAACGTGTTAGGCAGTTGTGAATAATAAATAGCCTTCATTAGTCATTGCAAACCACATAGAGTACGGAAAAATCCGTTACAGTACGATAAAAGAATTTTATTTTGTCAATGATATACTATCCACTTCAATGTTTGTAAATAATCAAGGGTAATACCACAAGTAGTGGATATATTTTTGACAAATATTTTGCCGTTTCCATGTAAATTATGGCGTTTAAATTTCACGAAACAAAATCATATCAAAAATGTCACGAGCCGAAGGCGAGTGACATTTAAATGTGATTTTGTTGAGTGAAATTTGCAATAATTTCTATGGAAATGGCAAAATATTAAAAAAATATATATTCACTTCGAGTGGTATTTGGGACGACTATTTAACGATATTAATACATAACGATTAACTTTATTGAAAAATAATCCAACTATTAATATTCATCCTCAATTAAATTCAGCGGAATACTTCCAAAATACAAGATTTTTAAATTTTTAATGCAAGCCAAACTTTGTTCACACAGTTTGTTGGTGTTTAGTTTTACGTAACCTAGCGATATCGTTAAGGACAGAACATCGTTGCTAAGCGATATTTCGCAACAAGGCTATTTATTTTTTGAGTACGTACATTGTTTTGTGAATATTTTGCAGGGTGCCCAATATTCAGTGATATACTGCTGTTATTGGTTGAAAAAAGCAAATGTCTGCAATATGATTGGCTTATATGTTATAATGTTGAATAGTCGTTTTTATTTAGTGTTTTCAAAGTTTTTATTTGTTGTTTTAAGTATTTATGGTATTTTGAGAATAATACTACACATCCACATTTAAGCTACAATTTGTTTTGTCAGCTCAATAGGGAATAGTTTATTAGTATTATTAGCGACAGATTGAGGTTTCTGTAGTCACGAAAGCTCTCCGCTTTCAAATAATAATCTATTAGTTCGTATTGTGTCGAACTTCTTTTTCGTTACTGTGTTTATCGGTTTTATTATTTTCGCCTTTCGTATTTAATCTAATTTTGATATACCTAGTAAAATTCTGTTTTTAATTCCTTTAATTCTTGTAAGAAAATAATGTTATTATCCAATATGAACGCACTTTCCTTTAGGAGAAGATTCTCACTAGCTATATAAATTAGGTGATTAAGAACACACTGCTCTACTTACATTAATAATTGATAAGGTTTTAGCAATCTTTTATATTGTTTTTAATATATGTAAGTATTATCCTGCAGGTATAAATTATTAAAGGAAACAAAACTTTGTTGTATTGTTTTACATTAAGCTATTTGGCTATAGTTTGCACTGAGTAGAATTTCAAATGCAAAAAACTAACATGTTTAAGGCCATTACTCTGCCACGGCCTACACGCTGCATTGACTACTGACTGCTTTTAAATTTTATATTTATGGATCTACTCAAAAGGATTAAATTATGGGCCTGTGAATTTACCAAATTGGTCTTAACGAAAATAGATACTCTGTAGTAACATGAGATGAGATGGCGCCATGAAAGAAATCGAACTGTAAAGATCATAAAAAAGGAAATGGTACGTACAGAAGGTGAGTGTGACAAAATTGATGAATAAGTGTATTTTTAGTGTCATAATAAGGACATACGATTAGGCGTGTGGGTGAAATTATTTTAATGAGTTACACAAAATTGCAATAATAAGAGAAACTGCGTAGGCTTCTACTTACCAATCTGTTTGGTTTGTCTTTACTAATTGAAAGTGTTTAGAAATCGTTACCTAATTTGTGGAACATTTTATTACAGTCAGTAAAAAAGGAACAAACATGCAACTAGCGACGTGTCAGGTTTACGAAATTTTAGTTTGTACATAAATTTTTCTACGAAATTTATATTTGCACGTTTAAAGATGTACTTAACTTGTAATTGTACTTAAATGGTTAAGTGACTGGAAATTAGTGATGGGCATAACCGGACAATTTTCATAACCGAATTATTTGCATTCGAATGATATTAATAACCGAATGATTATTTGAATACATTTTGGCTTTCGATTCGTTTTGATTAAGTCAGCCGGTTGGCGGTTCACCATCATCTGCATCGACATCGGTTCACCGTCATCTGCATCGACATCGTAACTTGCAGATAGCAGAAGTACCAATACATAATATGTACGGTCGGCGTCTTAGAAATCGGGACACTTAATATGTTTTTCTAGTCTTTGGAGTATTCTTGCTCCGGTTACTTCATTAATGTGAAATGCCATTTCAAAATTCACAAACAATAAACAATCTGACGTAACAATTAAAACCATAATATCTGTAAAAACCCAGTTTATACACTTAAAAAATACACGCAAAATATATCATAATAGTGTGTAGTGCCCGATTTCTAAAGCGCCGACCGTACATTATGTGTTATGTATTGGAAATTAAGAGGTATTTATTAAGAAGTGTAGAAAGAAAGAAATATGCGGGACTGCTTGCTAATCGCAATAAGAACAGGGGTAAACGTTTATCTTTATCGACCGGGCGGGTTAAAGGGGCCGCCTCTTGTTTTGAACCTTTGGAGATGTAAGCAAATAAAAAATTGTTTTATAGCTTGATGCGTTTTGCAGTTTTTAGGCGTTCAGGTTTTAGGTCCCCAGAATTTGATGATTTGATATTTTTTATGATAGGAGGTAGGTACGCGATAACCAAATGGTGTTTTCAGTACAACCTGCTTTGTTTATGAGTTATGACGTATTTATATTTACAGAATTTTGAGCACTGCGTAGGTCGCTGAAATATAGCACGTAGTACCTTTGAATAGAGGTTTTATATTCAAAGCGTAGTACGTATCAGCATGAGGTTATTTTTCATTTGAATACTTGGAACGAAAACCGAGTTACATAAGTTATTTCAATAACCGGATAACCGGTTATTTTTCATTCGAATAAGCCCATCACTAGTGTTTTCAGTACAACTTGCTTTGTTTATGAGTTATGACGTATCTATATTTACAGAATTTTGAGCACTGCGTAGGTCGCTGAGATATGTCACGTAGTACCTTTCAACAGAGGTTTTATATTCAAAGCGTAGTACGTATCAGCATGAGGTTATTTTTCATTTGAATACTTGGAACGAAAACCGAGTTTTTAGGTTATTTCAATAACCGGATAATCGGTTATTTTTCATTCAAATAAGCCCATCACTACTGGAAATATTATATTTACCTAAACATTCAAATTGTTTTATTCAGTTGTAGTAAGGAATCTGCAAACAACTCATGCACATAGTAATCCCTCAAAAATGTCGATATCCGTAACTGCCCATTGTCTAAAAAACCAATAAGCGTAAGTTTATCAAATCCCGAAGGAATAGACAATGAATAGCACTGTATAAAAAAGGTTTGCGATGTTGAAACGCTCTAATTTCATCGGCAGTAGTATGAGTGGTTACTGTGGTTGTTTGTACCATTTTGTAGTTGTGTGTTTTGAATATTAAATTAAATTGTTAATTTACTCCGTACTTTATTACCTTATTACTGTGGTAGCCACAAAGTTATCTAGCTTTTTTAAAGTAAATTGTTAATTTCACGAAAAGCACAGCCTGCAAAGCAATAATTTCAACAGAGTACGCGAGATTTGTCGGACAAATAGTTCTTCACTAACTATAACCTTATATACATTTATATATGCATTAAGTATTACTTCGTTGTTCTATTCTTTTTTATGATACCTTGTCGTAGTATGCTATATCGATACCTTTTTGTAATTTCATCTTTATATATTGGCATCTATGTACCTACTTAACACTCAGACTGACAAAGCGAACCCACCCATGTCTTTGCTATTAATTTTTTTTCCATGTAGTAACTAAGCGATAAGTTGGTTCTGCCCATCTCTAGAGGCGGTCAGCAGGAGCTGCAGAACAAAACTTCTGAGTGACGTCTCCACGCACGATGGACTAAGTACCGGAATCCGATTCGATTTGGACCCTCTTCACTGTCATCTGTACAATAGGTGTGGACTCTACGTATGAAATATTCATATTTAGACGAACCTGTATTTGAATAAACCACTATCATTTAAGAGCGGAAGCGTTTTCTAACAATTTAAAATAATGTTAAGAAATTTGCTTCATTTCAGGAACGTACAGTAAACCGTTGTTCAGAATTGTATTGCTAGAAAACTCAAGAATTGAAACTTATTTTCTGACATTTATATGTAAAAAACTTACCCTCTCTTAGATTTTGTCTTTACCGTGTTTTCCTGTATGGAATGTTCTGTAACACGTTTTGTCTTAAATGTCCATGTAGCTGAATATGTACATTCATAGACCATAAACATTACTCTCAAAAATTATGAGAGAGCATCGGTATTACAGATTTAACCGCTTACTTGTTATGGTGTAACTTAGTAATCATGAATTTGTCATAAAGAACGTTTTCTATAATTAATATTCAAAAATATTTGAAGTTCTTTGTCATGAAAATTAAACATAAGTTAGGCAAGGTTCTAACACCTCAACAAATACTGGACAGCTTGAAAAGTAGTCGCTTTTCTAGTTATTCAAATCCATTGAGCATAACGAGGTTAATTCTTACTTATTGTGCACTGCCGCTAAGTTATAGTAATCTGAAGGTTTTAATAGTAATACTTGCAACTTTGATTTATCTGATTTTAAAATGGAGATTAAAGTAGTGTTCAGTTGATTTCGTTCGAATTTTTGAAGTTTGATAAATATTACAATGTTACATTACTGTTATCTCTTAAATAATGTAGAAGTAATGTAGATAAACGGAAAAGCTCATATAAGAGCCATTTTACTTTAGGTTGTTCTATCTAGTAGGGGTTGCCAGAAAGGGCGGCAATAAAGCTCTAGTATCCAAGTGGTGTAAGATAAAAACTTAAAAATCAAAGTGTAAAATTAAGCTACCATTAGGCGAGTATAGATTTGGACTTTCTTATACAACAATTAACAAGAACAGCACATAGTTAATGAAAACCCTTAAAAACATGAAATGTGTTTTTCTTTGATATTTTTAAAGGTTATTAGTTTCAAAACTCCCACTGGCTAGAGAAGTTTCGTGTAAAGTCTTTTACAGATTTTTTTCCAAACACTTAGACAACTCGCGTATCCCGACAGAGAAAAAGTGTTTTGGTTGCCTGCCAACCAGAATGTACTTACACCGTTTCTACCACCTCAGCATTCGATTGAAATCCCTTGTTTCCCCTATAGTACTTACGGGATCCATACAAGGGACTATAGACCAGACTCTACGGTGGGTGAAGCCGC
Organism: Agriotes lineatus; assembly: GCA_940337035.1. NCBI lineage: Eukaryota > Metazoa > Arthropoda > Insecta > Coleoptera > Elateridae > Agriotes > Agriotes lineatus. The sequence goes on from CALNHX010001420.1 coordinate 66,351, forward strand.
ACCTACCATTTTAATTTATACAGCGCTTCTTGGGTTAAGCGCGTTAAGCACAGCTGGCGATAAATATTAGCAGCCTTTATCACTTTGAGCGTATAAAAATTTGATGATTATTATTTGTGAAGCAGAGCTAAGTACATCACTTAAAGACATATTAGGCACAAGTCTCATCATTTTTGGTATTTATTAACCACATAAGTGTAATATGTACCGCACCCTAAACGAGGAGTGAGCACAGAGCTAGCTAGTTATAACTCTCGGTAGAATGTGAATAAGGACCATGCAGCGGTTTTTACAGTTCAAAAAGGGCACCAGTTGTTCTACACAACATAATCAAAAATGTAGCTATCAAAACAAATTACCATTTACATTATATGCCTCTTACTTAATCCTAAATTTCAAAAGAACAGAAGAAGGTTTATGAAGGATCGTAGCACAAATACACAAAAAAATATAAACCAGTAACAGTCAATCGTAACAACATAAGAAATATTAATTAAACAACTCAGGTAAAACTTGTCGCTTTACTGCACAAATTCATTTTGGAGTCGAACCAAATCAAACAAAAAATATGAATGATTAGATTTCAAAATAATTTACAATACAACATATTAATACTACGACGCCAACAGTATTATAAAGTCACAGTTATGATAACTGGCATAACATTGATGTCGTACCATGCAAACATTCAGCTAAATTAATGAAACAAATCGCTCTTGACCGGCTTGCAAAACTTGCAAAATTTGAATTTATAAAAGCTGGACGCTTAAGCTCACATTCACACTACACGCATGATTTCAGCTAATCCCTAGTTGAAAACGCACTAGCGTCCGATAAAACTATAAATTTTACGTTTCTCCATGCGCTGTTACTTTCAAATGCCTTTGTAAAAACTACGCAAATATAGCGGCTACAATGTCCTTATCGAAATTGTTCGACACGCTAAATTACAATTAGTACGCACTTACTGCGGTAGGAGATGCTCTCCACGGCTCCTTGATATACAGTCCGCAGGTGCGAAGATATCATGCAAATCGCCACATTCCTGGATTGAGATTAATTGGAATGATCTTGGTTCACAGTTATTTCTGGACAACAAAAGATCAGTAAGAAAAAGAAGATACTAGTTTGAATTTACATGGGACCACGTAATTTAAGTGACTTAAACATAATAACCAAAGGTTTCGTTATTGATTCAATTCCCAGTGTAGATGACTTAGACGTTAAACGTGAAACATTTCAATTTTGCACTGTTATTAACAATTGTATCGTGTGTTCCAAAAAACAACTCATTCGCAGCATGCCATGATCAAATTGAAGTTTGCCGTAACTTGAGATATACCCATTGATGCAAATGAACTACCAAGCCAGAGAAAACTAAATTACATCTTGACCTTAAATTATTTTTGTAAAAATATTATGATACACGAAGTGGTATGATCAATCATAACAAAGAAATATTTAAAACTAATAAATTTGGAAGATTACTATAATTAAATCTTGATGGGTGTTAATTTTTAAATATTAATAATGAAATTAATTGAGACAATGAGAGAGGTAATTTGATAGTAAGATATTAATTGAATATACAAATTTGATGGTTGCAGTAAATGTTAATAAAGAACAAGCCAAGGTTAGAATTGACAAATGTATTTGTTATAATAATCAGAATGAATATCTTATAATAATATTATATTTAAAATTGAAAAGAGTGTCATAAGAATAGTATCTAATAGGAATGCCATTTTTGTTTAGTTTAGTTACATAAATAAACTCATCAAAAAATGTACAATTAATCTTGAAATGTTATAATTTTGAGCAAATAAAACTAGAAATGTATGCATTATTTGTATAGTTGTTTGGTTATAAACAAATAGTAATGCTGTTAACAAATCTACGCGGTACAACAAAATGAAAATAAAATATTAATGTTATTGGGACTGGACAATCTGTGAAGAGATTATCGAACACAGTGTATTACATAGAAGGAACCAGAGAACTACTGAATTGGAGAAGATTGGATTTATTGGTAAACGTGGCACATAATTAAATATTTATTATTGAGATTGGCGATTGTATGGAAGTAAGATCATTTATCTAGAAGGAGGTTAGTAGGAGTGCAAACAGAATTGGACTGCTTCTGAGGGAATGGCTGAGTGCAGAGGACTATCTAAGGAATAAAGAAGATAAGATCAGATTTATTTATAAAGTTGAAACTTACCAGGCGTCTATTGGAGTTGAAGTTGACGTTTGATGAGGGGATTGAGGCCGGATTCAGCGGATTCTTGGAATTGGTTAAGAGGAACAGTTTGCAGGTATCACACAAAGTGAGCATCGGGATCTCTTGAGAGAGGGAGCAGTGGTGTTTGGATATTTGCAGAGTGAGCTTAAGAAGTGATAAGGTTTGTGTTAGTAATTAATATCAAAACATTTTAAATAACGAGCAATAGGGAACAAGTAAAATACAAAACAGTAATTATTTTAATGAATTAATAAATAATTAGGTATGTCAATGTAAAAAATAGATTTGTCAATACCTGATTTGAGAAGGTGTGGAAATCAGTTTGACAGCAAGTGTCATTAAATATAATTTTAAACTTAAACTAATAGAGATCTAGATTTGGCGAACCACCCCTGAAATAAGAGTACTTGATTTGAAAGTAATTATAGTTTAACGGGGTATTGTATTAATAAGAGCAAGCTTAAAGTAAATTATTGAATACATAAATTATATTACTATTTCAAATATATGAGATAACTCCAATATATAACATAAGGTCACCCAACGTGGTGAAATTGTAATACATAATGTGCTAGCTAGATGAGCTAGCATATCTTTAAAATATACAAAATACTTAACAAAAACAATTTTTATTGCCCGTTATGATTATTACAGTAGTTGTTGTGTACATGCCATCTTATTTTCTTTTTTGTTTGATACAAGTAAACGTAATGCAGTGTAAACTTTTACCTGTCACAGTGACAGATGTGTTGATAAAAAAAATGTAATCTGACGTTTACTTACAGACTTAAGTTAAGACATGACTAGATTTTCTATCTTTCTTTCCAAGGCCTACCCTAAATGAGTTTTTTTTTGAAACACACGATATAATTTTTATAAGATTTCATGTTTCTAGTAATGATAGTTTCAGTACACTGATGTTGCAAATGTGTTCCATTTTATATATAGAGATGATTCAAAAATAGCGCATTTCCTTTGGAGGGGTTGTTGGGGACTACTGGCGGAGTACGGGAAATATCACAAAAAAAATCTTTACAATCATTCCTTTGAAATATTAACAGCTGAAGATGCATTTTGAAATGAGCTATTTACCAATATTTAAAAAAAAATCAATGTTTGAATCGAAGATTATTATTGTTATTAAACATCCCAATTAAAAAAACTGACAGTTTCATCAAACTTACCTAAAATTTTAGTTTTCAAAACTAGGCACCAACGATGCTGACTTGTTCTCAGGAGCTTGAGCAGTCACTTTTATTATGCATTAAACATACTTTTGTCCTTCAATCTGATTAAACCCAAAAATGTATTACTTCATTGTTCACTGTCATAGCAACTACTATTATATTTTGTCTACTTGGAGACCTTTAATGACGATCAAAGCTGATTAATGGAATTATTTTTCAATGTGCTGAGAAGTTTACCAAAAGGGACCTGGGGGATAATAGTATTTCAGGGCTCGCAATTTCTAATAATAACTAAGTTCAAAATAATAATTAATGATACACCTACATTCTCTCCATGTGTTAACTATGGCAACCATTGAGCAATGGTTTCAAATATACGTTGCTATAACACATAAAATTTCCAAAACTTCGCTGTCATCAATTTGTTCTTTAATTTCTTGACGACATAATGCAAGCATATCCTCTAGTATTTAATTTTTTATAGCTTTGGCTGTACAATTCAAAACCGTTGCAATATTTAAATGTTCTTTGAAAATTGTATCCAATTCTGAAGAAAAATCTATTAACTATCGGAAAATCCTAGGGTTTTGAGAACCTTTCATCATGTCGTCTTATTCATAATCCAGCTTTCCGCAAAATTGTATACAATTAATTATTCTCTTTAATATATACCCATTCTTAGTCACCTGTTCATTATTATGTTGGATTATATTATGTCTATAAACTCAATTTAACTGAACTGCGATGTTTACAGAGCCTATTAAAGCAAATTCCGAACAAAATTTCATGGCGTGCAAAAATGTTGTGCTTTTTCACCATTTAATTTAAATGTTTGAGATATTTAAATTCTAATCTTAGCCAGGTTTTGTCTATTCCTTTACAATAAAAGAGAACACGTGGAAAACAAAACAGAGGATTTAATGCATCACATACACAAATGCATCTAGTTTTTTTTTAAATGTCAACAAAAAAAATCTTGTAGAATTACGAGATCCAACTTTATTTTCCTGGTTGAGATTTAATACCAGTGTAGGCGGCCCAAACTTTTTATTTTAACATTTTCAGCTAACGGTAAACTTTTAAAATTAATGATAACAATAGTCCACAGTAGCTCCTTAGTGCATATGATATGAGCCAGCGTGACTCATCTCATAACTCATATACTATATGTTGAGATACTTCTTGGATATTGTTTTACATGTTTTAATCGGCATCAAATAGCGATCTTTGGATCTCATGGCTTCAACCTTGTTATATTATAATGGTAGGATCAATGATAATATATATATTTAATTACAGAATAATTACTTTTTTTAATGTTAAATAAGCTGTTGGCAGGTAGGAGGCTAGATTCCTTGAGCCTCTATGAAGCAGCAGCCACTGGGAAATACATGAAACCGGATAAGATTTTTGTAAAATATACAAATCAGTTAACTATAGCACAAACATCAGAAAAAAATCATATCATATGGAAATACTTGTTTCTTAACTGTTACTATATGAACTCTTACTTCTTTTACTTACTTGTAATTGTGCAAGCAAATCATTTGTTAATTGATCTAGCGTTTAGCGAATCGTCTCCTTTAAGGCTATGCACTATGGACCAAGAATTGGGGTGAGTACCTTTGTGCATACGACTTTCTGGCTTAATTTTCTTGAAAATCGAGGCAGTTTATGGAATGGGTAACATCCTACGGCAGCAAAACATTTCCAAGACCACGTCTATTCTTTTATCGTTTTCATTTAGAGTCCTTGTCTCGACAATATTGAGAAAACGATTGTTTTTATATGCCTATTTTTTTTCTACAGACCAAATTTTTGTCAGCTTTATTATAACTATTCCACCGAGTTGTATTCTACGTGAATTTTCCTGGTCACAATTTCTTTTGGTGTTAATCAGGTTTGCCAGGTTGACTATTTCGGACACAACCTCATACATATTGGTCGTTAATTTATTCAAGACGATGCAACAGTCTTTGAAGTACAGGCAGAGATCAGGAAAAAGAAAACATGTACAAAGATTATCTCAGTAACAAATGCAATATAATACGCAAGATACAACGCGCAGAGGGTGAAAGCAAAGAGGCTAACTAAACGGAGAACTAAAAGCTGCTCTACAAGGTGTTTAAAGCAGAAGCAAGGAGCAAACTGTGCTCAAGAGATGGCAGATAAAACAGGGAACATACTAATTGAAGAGGATATTTTTAATAACTTCTAACACCAAGAGAGGGAAAAGATGTAAAACAACAAGAGAATCAGATAAGGAAAAAAAGAGGCAGATAACAGGGTTCAAGAGAATATTCTCACTAAGGTTTCCAGTCCCGGGATCCGGTCCCGGGACAGTCCCGGGATTCTACCACAAAAACTGAGTCCCGGGACCACAGCCAGCCCAGGCGAAGTCCCGGGACCATGTCAACATGCGTGCGTATACTGAATATCAGAGAATTAGGACGGGTATTCACCGGCGTCCGGCGTATTACTCATGCCTCTTGTACATTCTGCATTATTTGCGTTTTGCGTAACGCAGGAGAGGTATTGTTTTCGGTAGGTTAGAATTAAACCTGTGTGATGTTTCAGCCACATTTGCATATCTTCTTCTATTTATGTATTTGTCTGTTTTTTTTGTTGGATTTAGATATGTGCGAAGAAGCTGAAAAATTTATATTTTTGGGTTTTAAGTGTGTTCGTTATTTGTCTGCTAAAGCGTTACAATTAGAATGAATTCCGATTCGCAACCTACCTTCATTTTACATTTAAAAAAATAACGATTTGAAGTCATTATGGCAAAAGTTTTATATATTGAAGATAAACAATTGGCGAAATGTCAAGTGGGTTCCTACAAAATTATCATAATCAGAGGCAGCTTGACGAATGGAACACACGCACTTTGCAGTTCAAGCAAAAGCAAAAGCGACAGACATTTTTAGTCCCAGAAGAAAGCAATGAAGTAGTAGACGACCCCAACGCCAATTATCATCACAGAAATACTTTATTTAACTTAAAACCATTGTTTTTCTTTTGAAATTTCATTCAGAAATTTCACCTGAACACTATTTCTTTTTCGGGACCATTTTCGGGATCTTCGGGACTAGTCCCGGGACCTGAAATTTAGCTCGTAAGTCCCGAAAGCACTTTTGGTCCCGGGACTTGGAAACCCTAATTCTCACGGTAGAAGAACAGATAAGAGTAAAAGTAATAATAGCAGCTGTCAAAAAAATAAAAATAGGCGAGGTTACTGACGCGATGGCATGTCGCCAGCAATGATAAATTATATGGGAGAAGTCGATAAAATTACTAAGGTCTTTACGTTAGCGTGGACACCTACAAGAGTTCCAAGATATTAGGAAGTGGCCGTGATAGTCCTGCTGTTCGAAAGGGGAAATTCTAGAAAATGTGGGAACTACCGAGGAATATCACTACTTAGTGTAACGTAGGTAGGTAATAGTTATTTACGTTGTAAGCTTAATATTAGCCTTTATGGGTGAGCCAATGAGCTCCAATAAAAGCTAATAGCAAGCCAGCCGCATACGACGTTTCATTTCCTCTTACTGAAAGTATTACTGATTAACAAAGTATGTGTTTATTAGAAAACAAGGTGCTTGTAAAGTCGCCATCACAACATTTTATAGGCTCCGTGCTTCTAATGACTGATTTATCGAGTCAGTTCAGACGGCAGTAAATGACCTTCTAACAAGTCAAGAGGAAATGAATTATATGAAAGAATACGGGAAGGCAAGTTAAGGGCAGTGATAGAGCAACAACTGGAAGACTCTCAAAACGAATTCAGACCGAACCATGGCAAGAATGACAACATATTTGCTTTGCGATTAATAACTGAACACACTGAGCGTAACAAGGAGGCCTACCTGTGTTTTATAGAACTGACAAAGACGTCGACAAAGTATGGAGAGAAGATATATGGGAATTTATACAAAAAAAGAGAGTAGCAAACGAGCCAATTATGGAAAATAAGTGTCTAAACAGGAACAATCGTAATTATTTAAGAACGACAAACATATAGTCAGAAGAATTCGCCACCACAGAAAGTGTACGACAAGAATTTTAAACCTCTTACTATTCATAATGCTAATGTATGAAATGATGGAATATTTTAAGACTGCGACAAAAAACAGCACGATTTTAAAATGTACAGAATATAAGAAATAATAGGGGATTGTGCCTTTGCAGACGACATAGGAGAATGAGCAAACACAACATCAAACTTAGAGACAAATTTAGACATATGGGAAGGAACGCTAAAAGAAAATAAAATAAAGATAAATGTGGAAAAAACAAAAGTAATGATGATACCTAGGAAAGAAGAAGTAGAACAATAAAACAGTAGAGCAGGTACAAAGTGCTTGGGTCAATATTTGATAACAGAAGGAACAGATGAAAACATAAATAACATAATTTTTCTACTCCTTTATTAGTAAATTTCTCATTAAGCACTGATCAGTAAATTCGTTGTTACAAACAGTGTTACGTAATGACTAACACGTATTTTTACTTCCTTTTACCGTAAAGGAAGTATTGGATTCACCCCAAAAATTCGAAATTGAGTTTTCAACAGATCTTCACGTTTTAGAGTCCCCTGATCCCAAAAAACATATTTTTTTTCATTGGTCTGTGTGTCTGTCTCTCTGTGTGTCTGTGTGTCTGTCTGTCTGTCTGTGAACAGAATATCTCTAAAACGAAAAGAGGTATGGCGTTGAAACTTCATATATAAGTTTTGTGCACTATGTAGATGAGACAGCAAGCTTTTTAAAAAAATCGCATAACCGGAAGTAGGTGTTTACTCTTGTGATTTTTTAGTTTTTTTCGATTTTTTCAAAAACGGCTCTAACGATTTTTTTCAAACTTTACATTTTTATTACATTTTTAATGTGCATTAACGTGAGATAGGTGATTTTCCAGTTGAATACTTCTAAAGTGGGTTTCTTTTGTTTTTTTTTCTATTTTTTTTATTAACTCCTATTTTAAATAGAACACCCGGTATATTATTACATTTTTGAATTCTGCTTAAGATTTTAGAGAAAATTTGTCTCTTCAACTAACGCTCTATTTTGTACCGTTTTTCTAGAATTCGTAATTTTTGAAAATTTTTGACAAATGCTTAAAAATTAAAAATTAAATATTTAACTAATTATAAGATCACTGTAAAAGAAAGTTGTGTGAGTGTATCACACCAGATTTTTTTTTATTACGTTACAGGTAACTTCAGCAATACGTTTGGTTACTATAGTTACTTATATTATAAAGTTGTTGTTTGTAGGAAACGGTGTAGGGCTGTGATTGTGCAGCTTCATTTTTAAAGTGGTGTGACAGTAATGATTTGACAGTTAATAAAATGAGTGTGGTCGTAGAAAAAGTATAGTGCGCAACTCGAGCTATAGAGCAATTACGAGCTCGTGGAATTACACACGCGCCGCTACGCTGCTTGCGCGCAACTTTTCCAACTCGCCTGTAATATGCTTCACACAGCTCTTGTCGCTTAATATACTATAACAGCACTTAAACTGTATTAAGCACTAGCTGGCCCGGCAAAAGTTGTTCTGCCCAAAAATAATTTGTCTCTGAAACGCCGTTTCACCACTATATAGTTTTAATTTTATGTTACGTCCATCATCTTGGATGATAAATGCCATTTTCGCAATCAACGTTCCAAAAAAACCTCATTGCGGTTCGCACGTAAAGGATATACCCTCGCAGCTGACTGACTGCGACGACCTATGTTCGCTCGTCCTGCCTTTGGCATTCTAACGGACACTATAAAACGACACGGAATTGTTTTCACAATCACTTGTACACAAACAAAATTTGAATGTCTGACTGACTGCGACGACCTATGTAAGGCATTTGGAATTACCCCCTGCTCATAAATTGCTATTAGTGTCTTATCTCTTCCGCCTTCGGTTACCTGATGCGGATTATGACATAATGGGGAAAACTCTTCAAACCATTATGCAATGACTGCAAATAGAAAGACACACTTTCGATATTTTCCAATTTTACGGCTTTCCCTTTGGATTTTTCCAAATTTTCTTTTTTGCTAAACCACCTCGGGAGTAAGACAAACAAAACAAAAACAAATCGTCGAAATCGGTCAAGTCGTTCTCGAGTTTTTGCGTTACTAACACACGGCGATTGATTTTTATATATATTAAGCATTAAAAACCCCATTTGTGAATCTGATGTGATACATGCACAACTTCCTTAGCCAAAAATGAGATTTTTAAGCCTCTCCTGCATTGAGTCCATTCAAGTGGGCGGAATCATTAAATGAAATCAAAATTGGAATTTTGCAAAAATCAGCTAAAATGCACAAGGTTCATTAGCGTGGACGTTCTTAAAGTGAATTGTGCCGACACCTACTAAAAAAGACAGAACTATAGCTTTCAACAGGATTTACAGCCTGTAATATGTCGGTAATCAGCTGTTGACCATGCACGACAACTTGTGGGATTCAATTAGTGTAAAATCTTTTTATGGACGCTCCAGAAAGAAGGTAAAAAATATATTAGTTAGAAACAGATCTGTTCTGAAGGTGTTCTGATAAAAAAAATTTGAAAATAAGTATCACTTGATAAGAAATTTGACTTTGTTGATCTGTCCACTGCAGTGGACATTATGCAGTTTTACTATTGTTATGGAATTTGGTTTTTGTTTTATAGAATGTTGTTTTTGAAGCAACAGATAGCGATGAGGAGGCATCTTATGCAGAAGATCAGATTTTGGGAAACGAAGTGTACATACGCATTGAAAATGATGACATCTATTTTAATTTACCCGAAGGTTCTGACTTGGATTTGGATTACGACGACAATTTTGAGTCTCAAGATGGTAAATTGGACAGGTACAGTGCCACCTTTTTTGGGAACTGAAAATGTAAATATTCAAGGAAATAACCCAGTGGATTATTTTTTATCGTTATTGACTGAAGACATTATGGATGAGATTGTGTTTCAATCAAACTTGTATGCAGGTCAGAATATTAAACTGAACTTTGCCCTTACAAATCAAGAGTTGTATGTATTTACTGGTATAAATCTAGTTATGTCCTACATAAACTATCCTAGAATACGCTTATATTGGTCAAGTGATGAAGGTTTGAGAATGAATCTGATTGCAAACTCACTGTCCGTGAATAGATATGAATCAATCCTGCGATTCCTTCATTTTGTAAATAACAATGCTTTGGCACAAGACAATACAGATAAATTGAAGAAAGTGCGACCTTTTTTAGACAAACTACAAGCTAATTTTGTGGCCGCTGCAGACTGCGAGGAATATCAATCAATCGATGAACAGATTATACCTCTAAAGGGTAAGCTAGGAATAAAACAATATCTTCCAAAGGAGCCGAAGAAATGGGACGTTAAAGTATGGGTAAGAGCTGGTGTTAGTGGCTACATGTATCGATTTGAAATTTACCGACGCGCTGCAGGCGAGCGAGATGAGACAAGTGAGTTGGGTGCATGTGCACATGTAGTTCTTCGTCTTAGTGAAGATTTATCAAACAGAAACCACAAATTATTTTCTGATAATCTGTTTTGTTCAATTCCACTAATACAAGAATTGAAAAAACGAGAAATATGGGCAACGGCGATCCTTAGAACTAACCGATTGGAAAATGCTAATTCTGTTTTGAAGTCCGATAAAGATTTGAAACGAGAAGGTAGGGGAACTGCATCTGTTGCAAATACAGAATTTGGCAATATAACAATAACCAAGTGGACGGATAATAAATCTATTCATATAGTAGCCTCAAGCGGTGCAGGACTAGAACCCCAGAATAAGACAAAACGTTGGTGCAAGTCTTCTAAAACAGCAATTGAAGTAGACCGACCATATTCCATACAGTTTTATAATAAAAATATGGGAGGAGTGGATCTTTTAGATCAACTTCTAGCACTCTATCCCACAATAAGACGAAATAAACGTTGGCACATCAAAACATTTTTTAGATGTAGCTGTAGTAAACGCATGTATTTTATTTAAAAAGAATGGTAATAATAAAATGGACCTTCTGGAATTTAAGGCAAGTGTTGCAAAGGCACTGATAAATATAGGAATACTTAAAGAAAATAAGAGGGGCAGACCACTTCCGCAACCCCACCAAGCATATTGAAGAAGAAAAAGCCCAATCACCATGCACCACCTGAAGTAGGACAAGATGGCATGGGACACTGGTCTAAACTAACCGACATAAAAAATGCCAGAAGATGTCATTCAAATGCATGCAAAAGAAAAACAAAATATATGTGCAAAAAATGTAATCAACCTTTTTGTGCTGACTGCTTTGAGTACTTTCATACACGGAACCATTAAACCAAAGAGTGCATAGTGTCCACTGCAGTGGACAGAACTTTTTCTTTTCAGTTTTGAGGTTAAAATTAGTTTATTTTTACTATGTATGCTATTACTCGTATTTTTCATTATCTTGTATTTTTAAAAATAAATATATTTTATTTCATTAGTTTATCTATTTTCTTAAAAATTATGCATGAGAGAGTTGATTTTTAAGCATTTGTCAAAATTTAAAAAAAAATACAAATTCTACAGAAACCGTACAAAATAGAGTGTTAGTTGAAAAAACAAATTTTCTCTAAAATTTTATGTTGAATTCAAAAATTTTATAATATACTGGATGTTCTATTTAAAATAGGAGTTAATAAAAAAATAGAAAAAAACAAGAGAAACCCATTTTAGAAGCTTTCAACTGGAAAATCACCTATCTCACATCAATACACATTAAAAGTGTAATGAAAATGTAAAGTTTGAAATAGATATTTATGCATTAAGGGAGATATGAATATGTTTTTTCCCCGAGGTCTGTAAGTCAACCGAGGGTAAAAAAACATGAATATCTCCCGTGGTGCATACAATAATTTATTTACTAGCATATTAGTAACAATAGTACGAAATTTCAAAATGTCATAATGACATTTAAAATTAGAATATTTAAGTAACATCAAGGGTTGCCTCAATGTATGGTTGCTAAGACATGGCCTATAGTTGCATGGTTACCAAGCGTTTGAGGAAGAAATAATTTGACAGGTCCCTTGGGAGTTATGAGTAGCTTTTCATATTTTGTTTCTATGACGAAAATGTACAATATCACGTTGCTAGTAAATAAAATATCTTTACAGCCGTTTTTGAAAGAATTGAAAACAAATGAAAAATCACAAGAGTAAACACCATACTTCCGGTTCTGCGATTTTCCTCAATAGCTTGCTGTCGCATCTAGATAGTACACAAAACTTATACAGGGTGTAAAAAAAGTCTGGAATATAGCAAATATTTCAAAAACTACTGGAGATGAATTTTTCAAAATTTCCAGACTTATATAGGTAAAAACGGCGCATCTAGGAAGGGCAAAACCGTTTCTGTAACTGTACAGGTTTAGTCAGACAAAATACCAACTTTTGTATTTTAAATTGGACGCCCTGTATATTACCGAGGAATCAAATAGTTCTTCAAAAGATAAATTCAACGATATAGGGTTTGACGGATTTAATGCTTAAAAAGACTTAAAAAACCTAATTTGAAATACATTAACAAGAACACGGTGTAAATAGAAAATACATGACGATTGGATACAAATTACTTTATCTACGACCACTACTAAAAGTAGGCCTTTTAGCGCTAGCTTGTTTCACTAAAAGTGACGTTTTATAGTTTACCGTGTTTAAAGAAATCAGCTGTTTACTTTTAGCACACAGGCTAAAAGTGAAGTGAGGTTATAAAACTACAATTTCGAACTTCAAGTGAAGTTGTAAAGCTATTCTAGTTGCTTCTTGCGTTATAGGTAAAGCGTTTTTTAAATAATTAAAGCGTTACGTAATGAATACAGTCATATGTGGAGTATCAATAATTACATTTCGTAACTCACCTTGACAGCACGGGCGTGGCCAAACAATCGCCCGCGCGGAGTAGCCTACTGTTCATTATGACATAAATTAAAAGTGTCGCAGATGCGAACCTTTCTTAAATCGATATTTATGGATTAATAACGGTAAAATTAAGGTCGTAGATAAAATATTGTATGCAACGCGTGCTAAAAGTCGTTTATGCGCGAGACATGTTATGAAACTCAGCCTTCGGCTTCGTTTCATAATTTTCATGTCTCGCGCATAAACGTCGACTTTTAGCACTTGTTGCATAAATAGCTATTATAAGATGTTCAGAGGATCTAGCAGGCCACTCAATATCGCCTCTCCTCCCTATCCACTGATTTGGGAATATTTGGTTCAAAAATTGGAGCACTGTAAACCAAAATGAGCGGAAGCGCCATCTTGTTAAAACCAGATTTTGACAGATAAATCCGTCAACCCTATATCGTTGAATTTGTCTTTTGAAGGACTATTTGATTCCTCGGTAATATACAGGGTGTCCAATTTAAAATACAAAATTTGGTATTTTTTCTGACTAACCCTGTACAGTTACAGAAACCGTTTTGCCCTTCCTAGATGCGCTGTTTTTACCTATATAAGTCTGGCAATTTTGAAAAATTGATCTCTAGTAGTTTTTGAAATATTTGCTATATTCCAGACTTTTTTTACACCCTGTATATGAAGTTTCAACGTCATACCTCTCTTCGTTTTTCAGATATTCTGTTCACAGACAGACAGACAGACCAAAAAACAAAAACCTGTTTTTTTGGGTTCAGGGGACTCTAAAACGTGAAGATCTGTTGAAAACTCAATTTCGAAGTTTTGGGGTGAATCCAATACTTCCTTTATCGTAAAAGAAAGTAAAAAGAGATCTTCAAGGTAACGAAGCTAGCCGCATACAAGTCAGATTATCGCTTACCTATGAGAGTTAAATTTGGATTCTAACGCAACCACAGAAAAATACAGTTCAGGCTACAGAAATAAAACTTCTGAGAAGGTGGAAGAAGTCAAAAAGAAGAGAATAAGAAAAGAAATAATCAGAGACATCCCACTAGTCAAACCGGAGTTAAAAACTATAGAGAAAAATTATCTAAAATGGCTCTGAAACGTCAGTAGAATGAGTGACGATAAACAGGGAAAAAAGTTTGGGAGGCTGAGGCACGGGGGAGTAAACCAATAAGATGACCACCCTCAACATGAAACTCCAATATAATAAAATAAATCTATGATAGACAACAATGCTGGCAACAAGCGAAAACATTGACAAAAATTGGGGTAACATGGTACAATTTCTGCAGACGAGGAACAAAGACCTCCAAACCAATTGGCATTTTTGGCAGTCAAATTGTCTTTTTCATTTTCCGTTGTATTTGTTGCCCATTTAGTTTAATGTAGACGTAGCTACTTAGAGTTCTGTGATCATTTGTAGCTGTTTTACTGAGTCTCAAACTTTGGCAATGCTACATGGGACAAAAATTCCAGTCCAGCTTTGGTCACCACGCTATATTTCCCTCAATAAAAGGAGATCAAGAAGACCAATACAGAAGTATAAATTACGCCATTTTTATTGAATAAAAAAGCAACATGCTCTTGAATAGTGTTAAAAATGGCGTAGATCAGTTTAAACCCTTAAATTAATTATAGTTCACTTTACTGCAAACAGTCACTTATTTTATTGGAAAATCGTTTATCAAAACTATTACAAGTAATGGTAGCAGTTCTGTAATTCGATGAACCGATAATGAAATGCATGAGATGAACTATCATGGGCATTAATATACCAAACGAAGCACTGTTTGGAGGTATTTTTACAAGCCGTTTTGGCAATTTACGCGTCTTAGAACTGAGGCTTTAATAAACACATTAGAAGTCTCCCTGTTAACCTTCAATGAAATTTCCATGCAGCGAGAGTAATTTAGCAGCAAAGCCGTGCCGTTTGAAGTCGAGCCATAAGAATGGAAGAGATCATAAACAAAGAGAATATGCATGTCTTTATTACGCGCCGTAACGCAACACTTAGCCACTGTTCGTTTACATGTGCTTTCGTCATTATGTTGCGAATTACCAAGCCCAGAGGTACACAGGAGCATGCAAGCACATAAAAGAGCGCAATTCACAATTCCGAGTAGCGGGCCGTGTTTCCGCGTGTCCGGGAGCCGGCGATTCTCCGCGGTCACGCGCCGCCCGCCGGCAGCGGATACCGCAATTACATCAAAGCCGCCGCCGCGGCCCGCCTTTCTCTACGCCGCCCGTAATCAGCCGAGAAAATGCAGGGATTTATTAATATTCATCCGCAGCTGCGATTGTTCGCGGCTGTTGTTAAAATTAACCAACTTCCAACGTTCGATCCCATCATTTCACGTATGCATTTTGCCCGAAACTCGCTTGGTTTCCGAATTCAACGTGTTCTTAACACCTGATAGGAGTGCTTTGTGGTTACACATCGGATATTGTTGTAAAACTGAAATAAAACCATGGACGTCTCCTTAACACAATATAAATTAATATATAAAGTACGTCTAGAGTCTTCTTCCACTGTCTTCTATCAAGTCATTGCTCTTGTTCACTTGTTTTAGGTTTCTTTCACTGTCTTCCCTCTCCCAAACGTTTTTTGAATCTCTCCCTCTCTCTGTCTCTCTCTTGTCCCCGTTGGTATCCACTTCGTTACAGTTCCCGGTAGTCTTTGTTCGAAAATCTCTTGGTTTAAAAATTCTACGTGTTTTTTCTACATCTGATTTGACTGCTATGCGAATACACATTACAGATAAAGACGAAAATTTATAAACCTGGAAAATATGCAAAATAAAACCATTGACATCTGCTCAACACAACATAATTTACTAAAACACTATTGGAGCCTGTGGTTTGAATATGACATAATTCGTTAAAAACCCCTAACCACACAAATATTTATAGTTTTTAACTGGTGATTTGGTGAAGAGCATAGCTTCAGCCAACTTTGCCGGGTTAGTCTCTATCTTCAACGCTACTCAAGATGATAGCTTAGCGGTTGTTAAATATTTGTGTGGTTAGGGGTTTTTATCGAACTGTGACAATATAACTTTATATATACAGTATTTCTAGAGGCTTCTTCCATTACCTCTTATCAAGGTATTGCTATCTTGTATGTTTCTTTTACTAACAGGTTTTCGTATTCTCTCTTCCCAAAGCTTTCTGGGTTTTTCTCTTTCCCTGCTCTACGTTGGTATTCACTTAGTTACAGTTCCTGGTAGTCCTCGCCTCTCGTACATTTGATAGGAGTTCTGTTCCAATACACATTAGAGATCTTTGTAGAACTACAAAGTATGTAATATCAAATCATGGACGTCTCCTCAACACAATATAAATTAATAGATTTAGTACTCCCCCTATCAAGTTAGTGTTCTTCTTGTACGTTTCTTTCACTTACTGGCTTCCGTCTTTTCTCTTTCCAAAGTTTTTTGTGCTTTTTTCTTTTTGTTATCCCCAATGGTATCCACTTGGTTACACATCTTGGTAGGTTTTTGCTCGAAACTCTTTTAATTTGAGAATTCAACGTACTGTTTTCAACATCTAATATGAATGCTGTACGAGCACACATCGGAAGTCTTTGTAAAATGAAAAATATGGAACGTCTCCCCAACACAAGATAAATCAATCCGTTTATAACGACAGCTATCGCACTACAATTTCTAAACCCTGCTTTACTACCTCATATCAAATGATTGTTCTTTCTCCTGTTTTTTTATTTACTGTTTTTCGTATCCCGTTTCTCCAAAGTTTTCTGGTTATTCCTCTCTTCCTTGTCTCCGTCGCTATCCGCTTCATAAGAGTTTTTGTAGTCTTCTCTCTATCATTCTTCTTACATGCCTCTATCAGGTAAGTGCATTTTTTTGCATATATTTTTATCCTTATTATCTCCACTATTTCTCTTGTTCTCTCATTCGTAATCTATCTATACTAGATACTTTATATGACCCCTTTAGTGCACCCGTTACCACATTTGAAATCCTGCTTTTGTCCGAATCTTCAGTTTTCTAGGTTTTCCCTCCATTTGCTGTTAAGCTCTTTACTAAAGGTGGCTGTACATGTTGGAAAACTATTTTTTGTATATTTTTATGCCACCATATCCCATTCAGCCGTTTTATTGCTCTTCGTTCTCTCTTAATTCGTTCTGCTCTGCTTTACAGCTATTTATTATACACCGCAGTTTCATTCTTCTGTAAGCATGTCGTATTTGCGCCTATACACAGACATCTCTTTCTTAATTTTACGTGTCATGTATTATTCGAGTTTTCCTCATCTTCAGCAACCTTATCATTTGCAAATTGCTGGGTACCTATATATTTAGCTCTTACTTTTTGACTTCCAGTTCCATGCCTCTGTATTTCTTTTTCCATTCTTTTGGACTGTTTTCCACATATATTTTAAAGATACAAGTTCCCTATATTAGCCTTTTCGATGGTGTGAAGCCTGATTATATTTGTAGACTTATTGTATTTCTCACCTTATACCTATATATTCTTATGCTGCTTGTATTACGTTGTGGTGTATATTTATTTATTTTATCCTATTATGTTATTATGGCAATGACTCCTTAGCAACGAGTTGCGTTAAAATGCATTTAACAGCACCAGTGTTGTAAAGAAAAATAACATAACGATACCATTAGCATTTAATCACATGTTGGCAGCACTGAAGTTTATTGTCAGTCTATGTCATATTCGATGTTAGTAGGTTAGGTTTTGTTTGTTATTTGACACACACTGACGCAAAACTTAACCTGAAAATTTCAAATTTAACTTAACCTGACAGTGCTACCAACAATACAGTATTGAGTTTTTATCTTACTAGCGATACCACCACTCGCGGTTGTAAGTGTCATTAATAACCATTTTTTCTATTTTTTAAAAAGATTAGTATTTTAAGATAAAATAAACCGTGTTACGATATACGTAACGTTATCTGCTTTCTACATTACTCGAGAATTTTAAATGATTCGCTCCTAACGTCGCTCGTTCATTCAAACTATTCTCTCGTAATGTAAAATCCTTGATAACGTTACTTGCATCGTAAATTACTATTTCTGCAGTATTTTATACTATCGCTACTGGCACGATGTCGTAACGTCTACAAAAAGAGTTTGAGTGTAAGTAGGTGGAAATTGTCTGTATTTTGCTAGTTTTTACAATTTGTTTTAGACAGGTTATGCATGTAGGTTCTGCGTGTGCATTCACTTTATTCTTTTGTTTATTTTCTCGTATATAATATTTCTTAAGGTTCTTTTATCATCATTTATCTGATTGACCACTGTAGTTTACACATTTTTGTTAGTGTTTCTGATGGATTACTCCTGCTTCGTTAGCTTTTCGATTTTTCACTTTCTTTGTTTCCTGTTTCATAACCTCGACATCTATTACTTCTTCTTATACCTGTATGGTAGGTGCTTCTTCTTTAAAATGAGTCTTTGGTCTGGCAGAGAATGCTGGTCTTTCCATAGTTTTGTTGTTATTGCATATCGATGTGGTTTTTCATCTAATCTAACATTATCAATAAATGTTCCCGCTTGTGCATTTTCTTCCATCAGTATACATTTTCATTTCTTCACATAGTTCGCCTCAACGTTTTCTTTTTTTTTCCTTCTATTGTTTAGCTTTCCTGTATGTTCTTGGAGCCTCTAGGCATTTTTCTCTTCTTTGTTCTAGTTCTGCTTCACTTTCATCGTCCTACCAGTACGGCTTCTAGTTCGTGGATATGTGCTTTTCCACAGCTATAATGTTCTTATTTATTTCTAAATCGTATTTTTTCGACTTCCAATATTTGGTTTAGAATAAATTTATATAATTTTTCTAAGACCTCCTGTTCTTTAAAACTCTTGTTTTATATATCCAAGTGTACTTATATGTTCCATTAAAGATCCTTAGACTGTGTTCTTCACAAACTGGTATAATTCTTTCTCTAGAATGTTGTTGCGCTTTTCTTCTTAGTACCTGCCTACTTCGTTCTCGTTCAGGTTTTTCCCTATTCGGCAAGTTAAATTACTTGGTAATACTTGCACTCAGAGATAAAGAAATGAAGTGTATGGTATAAAATCCTTCCATGACAATCCTGACATCGACGTGAGATCAGACCAGAGTCTGTAGGGAATATTATAAAACTGAAAAAGATACAACCTATGAGGATTGACCAATAGAAACGCGTTTATTGGCTGTAGCATAATTTCTATTAACTCAATTGTACTATTGTACTAATCTCCAAATGCCCTGCTGGTAAAATTATTGCTGCTGTTGAGGAAGTTATTCTCTAATAACCGTCTGCATTTCATTGTCCGAAATGAATCGCTGCCCCTTTAGTGATTTTTTCAATGGACCAAAGACATGACATTTGTGATAAGAGTGTGAACAATGAAATGAACTGTTTCTATATTGATGCTCATCTTTTCTAACAGTTATCTGACTTTAATACGTCTATTTGCACGTAAAACAGTTTCTAAACGCCTCACACTTTTATCTAAAATTGCAACTCAAATATGCCCTGGACGAACCAAGTCTTTAGTCAATTCTCTTTCTTCTCGGAATTTTCTGCACAATTAAACTACCGCCATGTGAGAACAACTATAGTCACCATGGACAGCTGTTCTTTTCTCAAGGATTTCTAGTGGTTGACGTCCTTCCGCGGTGCGCATATTATTTGGACAGATTTTCTATAGTAAACGCCATTTCCGAGCTCTATAAAAATGTACACCAAGAAGCAATCGCAAAAAAAAATTGACAGACACCTCACTAATACGTCAATAAACGATTTCATTAACTTCACTGAAGTACCATAATGATCAATTCATGCCTACACGATTCAAACGTGTTTCTATTGAACAATATATAATATGGAAACGGCTAAATATAAAAATGCTGGAAGGCTCTTTGTACAGCGAGAAAAATGGAAAATGCCGAATACTTTTAGCATCTAAACGATTATGAAAATCTTTGTAATTATTAAAATGGCATTACTGGTATCACTGACACAGCACTCCCGAGGATAAAAGTAGTCGATCACACTGTGCTACTTAGAACAGACAGGAGGAACCGTGAATCATCACATAAATTACGAAATAAATAATGTGGAGACAATATGAAATAAAATGTATGTATCGTTAATTGTTACTATAAGCGTTTAATACAATATAGTAGTTAATATTAATTTGTTATTTTTTGTCCCGAAGTCTCCTATTGAAACTTCGTAGAGCCGGTCCTGTAGTGAATACTAAATACTGAGCCAGCGAATATATTAACCTTTTTTACAAGCAAATATATCAATCCTAGAGAATACTAAAAATTGTAAAGAACAATACAAAGAAACGTAGGATAAGCAAGTTAACGAGTAATGGATGCATCAAAGGTGCTACGAGATTCTAAAACTAACAGGCGGCCCGTGTAAAAGGTTTGTTTTTTAGAAGTTGTTGCATACAGGCTTCTTCAAAAATAATACTAATAATGAGATATAATGAGGAACTCATTACCAGCCCCAATACTTACCTATCGCTATCTATAAATGCAATTCAAAATATGTTACTATGATAGATAGTGTGAAAAGTTTCATAATAAAATCAACATGTAATGCTATTCCTGTTCGTAAAGTGTCTTCGTTTGTTGAGTGTTTTATCTACTGCAACATTAGTTAGCTTAGTACATTAAAAGTAACTATTAAAGATTCGGTGTTAATGTTTGAATTCAGTTTTTAAGCTAATTTTTAGAGAAGCTCGCAGTATGAACGGCGAAATGTCAAGAGAGAATTGTGGATAAACATGGCGTCACTTGAAAGCTCGTCATTTCACGGACAACAGCTGTAAAATCCTTTACTGTCATATATAGTGTCATACATTTCAACTAAAAAACCATACACATTAATAGAGATTCACTGCTAATAGTGAATTAAAGAGAACAAAAGGAATAGTATACTCAAAAAAGTCTTTCCGAGCATGCTATCCGATTTCTAAACCCTACAAGATGTTTAAAATCGTTACGTTTATTCTTTATTTTTAATTTCAATATAGTACAATTAACACTGTAAAAATATTGTAATCGTCTTTAGTATAAGGGTTTAATATCAGATTAAAAAGGTAAAAGGAATACAATATTAAATAACAAAAATGAATTTAAATATGAGAAGGATAACGAAATGATTAAAATGTATTTGGTAAAGAAATGAAATAGCGTTTAAAATTCAATTGAATAATGCTATATAAGAAAGTAACATTTTAACATAATTTAATTATTATCTGAAATGAGGTGGAGGATTAACGGCAAATACTTATTCGAGAATTATCATTCAACATAGTGGGTAGATAAATATAATAAAGTTTTTATAGAGTGTTGGACTTTAAAAATATATGCTAAACTAATTCACTAAGGAGATAATAATATTTATAAGTATGTAAAAATAATTTGGTGCAAAAACATGTAATACATTTGTAAGCGGTTAGAATTACGAAAATAAACCCTTTATAAAAGTTATATGCTGTTTGGAATACGAAAGGGTTGTAAATTTAACTAAAATTGGCGTGGAGTAAATAAAAAGTAAAATTTAAAAGATTAAGGGCCGGTTGCAGAAAGCAATGTTAAGTCTGGTGTTAGCTAACGTCGCGTCAAAGTGAACAAAATCGCATCAAATTTTGTTTACTAATGTATTAGTTACCATAAACGTTTGAGATTTGATTAGTTTTTGTTCACTTTGACGTCGTGTTAGCTAACACCAGACTTAACGTTGCTTTCTGCAACCGGCCCTAAAAGATGCGAAGACGATAAGGATGAAAAAATGGATGTGGTGAAATACCTAAGTAATACAGTTATAATCTACAAAAGCAAATTTGTGGAATGGGATGCCGAACTGAGTTTATTGTCAAATTACATTACATTATATGAATTGGATAACAGGGAATGGTTTTTACTGGAAGTGGTTTACATCGAGATTGTTAGCAGAGTGAGCGTTTTATGGGGTGAATAGGAATTGTTCATCTAATGGAGTTCTAATTCGACACGCTCGTCATTGAAGTGACATCTTTTAACTTGCATCTAGTCGAGGTTCACCATACTAGGTCGTCGGTGGGTTGAGGATTTTGGTAGGAAGACCTTATCGTGTTTGGCCGGGGTATTTGCGGATCCAGGTGTTTGGTGGAGTTCGTACTAGAATTTGTTTGGACGTTGGGAGATATCTGTGAGATTGATGGGTGCGTTTGGGAAAGGAGAGTATCGAGGTCCATGAATAGGTGACAGAAATAAGTATTTAAGTAAAAACTGAAAAAAAAATATAGAAAGAGTGAAGTGAGATAACTTTAAAAAGGGGAGTACTTACTATTTGATATTGTTGAATGACAACTGTATAACAAAAGGGTATTTGTAATTGATTTTGCACTTACATAATTTGAAGTGACAGGTAACAGATGTACAAGTTGCCATGAAATGAAAGAATCAAATTTCTGGAATAAAAGCAGTCTAGCTTATGAACGAATCCGACCTGTGTTTCAGTTAAAAGTAAAATGTTTTCTACCGGAGCTAGAGGTTTTTAATAATATTGACAATCCATAATTATAAAAGGGCAAATGAGTTACTTAAAATTCAATTTAAAAAAAGAATTGACTGAAAATAAACTAAAGTATAGTAAAAGCCAAATGTAATAGCTAATAAATATTATACACCAAGTGAATTAAACATATGTTTATTCACGAAAAGATTTTGGGCTCACGAGCACGCAGTTAATAAATGTTTAATTCGCGTGGCGTATATATGTTTTTATTCAATTTTGACGAAATTTTGAATACATTTTTTTTAAATATTCAAATTTATAGCGCATACTGCTCTTAAATCACTTGTCAAACAACAAATAAAACACCACACTTACTGTGTTCCAAACGTCAAAGTGACGTTTGTCACCTGCTTACAGCCATACACAAAATTGGAAATAAATGTCATTAAAAATATTCAAATTAAGATAATTATATATTAGACACTACAAAGAGAAAGAATTGAATGTAAGTATTTGCAGAAATCATAAAAATATGTTGTTCTTCATTGAAACGTTTTAAAACTCTAGTGAATTAAACTTTTTGAATTCTCTAGTGAATTAAAACGCTTTTATTTCTCTTGTGAATCTTAGAGTGTTTATGAAGGTTGTTATGGAGTTAATATTGTCAGTTTAGACTGTCAATATTGAATAAAATAATTAATATTGTTATAACATAAAACAATTTTTATACATAAAGACCATTATAACATAGTCCATGATAACATAAAAATAGGCGCCACAACGTGGAGCCAGTACAATATATTATAAAATAATATGCAAGAAATAATATTAAACTATATATAATCGCAGATTAAAAATGTAAAACAGATATTTCTCTATTAAGAAAACAAGAACTACGTTGGTTACTTAGCACGTTCACTACTAACTAAAATGATACATTTAATAAAAAGAACGTCGATCTCACATTTAGTGAGTTCTTGTTCAAGAATCTGGAGGAATCTTTATAAAGCTGGTATACTACAGTGTTTAATAGAAAGAGAAGCAATAAATTTAAATAGCTTGACTGTTTATAAAATTTTCTGTTACACAAAGATATGTAGACGTATAACGTCATGCTCACTTCAACTATTAGCCATGAGTCAATACTGACATAATACTAATGAAATAAACGGCAACATATTGTCACACATATGAGATATTAGTCGCTGGCTTTCCTTAAAAATTGGTAAATAATTTCAATACCTACAGCTTTGCATGATTTTATAACCAGCTACATATTACGATCATTAAGCTAGATTAATCCACAACTAAAAGTTATTTTAGTCTCTTCCATTCCACTTCTCTAGCCATTTTTCGGCCATTTCTGCATTGCAATTTAGTCACCCAATAGATCTTTTTCCTGTTTTGCTTCTTCATAGCTTCCCGATCTCTTGCTCATGTCACGAAGTGAACGTTTTTTGTTTTCTACTTATTTTAAAATTCCTATATAAAATTTGTGGTTTTATAATGTTACACTTTTTTAGTAATAATGGATATGGCAGATATAATCGATTGTATCGAAATACCACTAATATCTTTCTACCAAACGTAAATAGTCTTGAAGTTCCAATTTATTTAAGAGGGAATAATTCAAATATTAAATTATGAGAATAATTGCATGTTCTATAAGTCAGTTGCAGCCATAACTAGTTTAGTTGAATACAATCATATGAACAAATAGGAAGAAGCGATCCAAAGTACAATTAAAATATATATTTAATTCTAAAAAATAAGCTTTGATTGATATATTTAAAAACATGTTTTGATTGATCTATTTAAAAAACTAGAAATTATATTTAATTATAAGAGTAATTGCATACAATGTAAAACAACAGTTACATTGTTACATATAACCCTACTGTTAAAGATCAGAATCTTAGTACAAATTATCCGCACTTAAATCTAAATTACATATACCATAAATTACTCTGAACAACATAATGTAGCAAAAATTGGCCTTTAGGAAATGAGATGAACCAGTTGGCTAATTTCTAGGTGGAGATTTAAATAAACATATTTCTTGCGTGTCTCACCTTTATACACTCACGATCTTCTTCACACATCGGCACACCACCAGAACGTAATGTATTGCTAATTTAATATTTAAATGCAACTTTTCTTCATTGTTTCGGACTTCGCAGCTTGCAATAAATTTCAGCTTTAAGTCTGCTAGAAGAAAAGGTAACCATATCAAATGTCTTTTTAAATGGTCTGATCTTATCTGTGCATAATGAAATTACAGGCCGAAGACAAATGAAGTTATTAAACCCAAAAACAGACAAATTGTAAGTTGCAGATTTCAGGTAGATCTCGTTTGTGCAAATTGCATTACCGTACACTAGCTTTAACCAAATGACGTTCTAATTAAAGCTTTCTTACCTTATATAAAATTAATGTTCTTCATAAAGTACTGACAATTTTACCTCTTGGTAAAATTAATGAACGTATGTGACAATATTTACTATATTTAGAAATACACTATTATAATATTTAAATTTACCCAACCAAATTTCCAATAAAAGAATTACATTGTCTAATTTGTAATAATCTAATTATTTGGTTGTATATGCATTCGTTTAATAGCAAATTAATTAATAGATTCTTTTTAGTCATCTTTACTAACCACGTAAGTTTTTATTGTAACTACTTTCCTTTGTATTATTTCGCATTTTTGAATTACTATATGTTTCTATGTTGTTATTTTAACATTATAAGTCGATGGAGTAATAGGCTACTCTGTATTTGCCTAATATGTTTTAACATAGAGATTATATCGTGTGTTCCAAAAAAAAAAAACTCATTCGCAGCATGCCATGTTCAAATTGAAGTTTGCCGTAACTTGAGATATACCCATTGATGCAAATGAACTACCAAGTCAGAGAGAACTAAATTACACCTTGACCTTGAATTATTTTTCTAAAAACACTTAACAAAAACAATTGACCGTTATGATTATTACACTCGTTGTTGTTGTGTACATGCCATCTTATTTACCTTTTTTGCTTGATACAATTAAACGTAATGCAGTGTAAACTTTTACCTGTCACAGTGACAGGAGTGTTCATAAACAAATTGCAATCTGACATTCACCTACAGACTTAAGTTAAGACATGACTAGATTTTCTATCGTTGTTTCCAAGGCCTACCCTAAATGAGTTTTTTTTGGAACAAACTGTTGCACTATAATGTTCTCAATAAGCATTGCAAAACTCTAGACTGGATAATTAATGACCAATTACGTACTTTTCCTCACTTACATAATTTGGCCCTATGAGTAGTCAGAGTGCCAAGGTCCGATTTATAACTCAAGTATTTATAGGCGAAGTACACATTAAAAACATAATATTGCTCTGTAAATGACAAGTTAAGGTCTCTTAAAGTTAGAATTACTACTTATGTATGTATAATATTAACCAAGAAAACAAAATGCATTCGTGGAGACGCAGCATAACTCATCCTGGACAGAGCGGCAACCCGCGATATTTGGTATATTTCTGG